>JAYWMT010000058.1:0-500000 GCA_039090855.1 Macrothele yani
CTAGTGGAAAATTTTTCAATGTTTTAGTGTGAAATGTAAAGTGCCAACTGCACTGCGCGTGTGGAATATAGGTCTACGATGTGAAAAAAAAATCTGTGGCGTGCTGGAAAAAAAATTAATGGCTGCGCGTTACTTCCCCATAACTGTAACTCCCTCCTGGGTAAAGCTGGGAGGCATTGACAAGACTTTTTTTTTTTCACTATAGACCCCCCACCCCGACCCCACAGTAAACCATAACAAATTAGGCATTATGTTCGCATTTGCCTCCTTTATCTAAAAGGTGGCAAATGTTTTACTTCCTTTTTCTGGAAGTAAAACATTTCAACTCTAAAAGCATTTATTCCCCCTCCCCGCTTCCGATCCTGTCTACCTGACCTGCCAGAGTCACATCTGCTGTTCACTGTTTCAGTAGGAATAAAACTGTGAAAATTTTATTTTCTAGAAAATTTAAGAAAATTATGCGATTTTTTTAAAGACACCATAATTTGTTAAGAAAAACAGATACCCCAAATTTCGCCAAAATCCACCAATAACTTTTAAAGTTACACCTAATTTTTTTAGAGAATATTCAAAGCAAACACAATTTGCTTGTATCATTTACTGGCCATCCACGTAACACTTTTCAGAAAACTTGAAAATTTTATTGCTCTGGAGCGGGAATCAAACCCCGAATTTTTAATAAAAAACATGCGTCGTTTTATAATTAAAAATTCCATCCAAATCGGTCAATTTCCACGGAAGTTATTGTGGGAAAATTCTGAAGAACAAATCTTCCACGCGCGCAGGTACGCACTGTCCCCTTGAGTGCTGATAGTAATAACCATCTTCAATAGGATAGGTCCACTATTGGCGATGAACATCGTACCAAAACTTCATCGCGATCTTGCTTTAATTTTACGCAAGTCATCACGCAAAAGGGCGGGAGAATGAATTCCGCTCCTATTTCCTGATCTTTGACCATTTTCAATATGGATTTGACGAATTAGTATGTACCTGAACATATTCATTTTGTCGAATCAAGCCAAGACATTTTTATGCTAGTTATCGTACTTGCATAAAAATGCCAGGACAAAGCACGGTTGGAAAGCATAGAAAACTTTCTAATGGACCAGCAAAATAAATCATTGCTGGAGAAGCACCGAGTCGAACGAACATTGGACTTATTTTTTAACTTCTTTATAGTAGTATTCTTTTGTTAGGTCAAATTTATTGCCAGAGAAGAAGTTACAAAACCATGCCCCTAATGCATTTTTAATTTCACAAAAGTGGCAGTTTTTTTTTTTTTTTTTTTTTTTTTTTTTAAATTTCGTCATGTTAGGTACCTGGGCTTAAAAATTCCATAGCTTTTAAATCCGTTTGACATTTTTTTCTACGCTAACTACGTTCTGAGATCGCATTTCGAACTGGAAGTAATAATGAGAAGAGAGGTGATTCCAATGCCGGCCTACTTGAGAAGTTGCTACTTGGGGGACGAACAATCCATTAAGTGGGAGGGGGAAACAGAGCGAGAGATAAATAAACAAGCCCAGCTAGGGCAGTTCAGTTTATCAAGTACTTTTTAAGGACTTTCAAGGGCCGTGCAAAACTATGCAATTTCTGTATTTCGAAGAAGCCTCCATTCTCTATCTAGATCATTAATTTCAGATTCTTTTACTAATCCTGGAAAAGCTGAAGCTAACGGTGCAAAAGATGGTACTGTTTTATTTGTCACAGTAGAAGGGTCTAAAGCATTAAAATGCTGCAGTACAGTTTTGTTCAATGGAAACCGCTGGTAAATCTGGTGAGTAGCTTCAATTAAGAAGTCCAAATAACAATTTCTAAAAACTTTGTTCTTGGGACTGCAGATGATGCATATTTGTATGCAGTCATGATGTCACTTTTCCTCCAAGATAAATCTCTTCTGTAGGCATGAAATATTTTGGGTCTCTGTACTGAACCAGAGCAATCTGTGTTTTAGCCATATACTCTGGTTTCAAATAGCATTCAATTATAAATTTGTATGTAGTCGTTACTCGTTTCTGCATATGATGTATCATTGGGTTTTATGACTGCATATCCTTGTTGAGATCATTAAAAAACAGTAGTACATATTCCAAAAATTCTAAATATAATTTGTTCGAAGGATCACTCAACTTCTGGAAGATGGCTTCTGCTGCAATAACTATCAGACAAAACAGCATTTGAAAAGTATAGCTTCAGAGCATACCATTGATTCACAAATCTCTGAACAACACTCAACAAAGAAAGCCATCTTGTCTGGCTTGGGTGCAATAATTTTAAAGGTTTTGCATTTAAAATGGGTACTCCATGAATTCACAGACCCATTTTAGAGAATTGCTGAAGTAGCTGTGAATATCCCTTGCTAGATCTTCTACAGCTCTGGGTAGTTTTAAACAAGCATAAGAAGATGCTAAATGAAATGAGTGTCAAATGCACTTCAATCATTAAAAAGAGATCAGGTATATCTGAACTTAACAAAGTTGATAAGCTATGCCTATTTCCCATCATTGTGTTTGCCCCATCAGAGGCTAAGACGATCATAGTTTCTTTATAAGGAACTTTTCCCTCTCCAAATACCTGAACAACATGCTGGTACAGAGAGAGGGCAGAAGCTACTGGCAAGGGAACAAGCACCAAAAAAGAATCGTGAACATGAAAATTACTGTCTACGTGCCTAGCAACTAAAGATAAATGTTTAGCACAGCCCCTGTCGGTTGACTCACCCACGATTAGTGAAAATTTTGTGTCTCAATTCTTCAAAGAGTTCAGAAGAACTCTGCCAACCTAGAACATTTTTCACTATTTTGGTGGCTTTAGTTTTACCTAGGGAAATTTTTTGTGGAATTTTAGAGTCAGGGGGCATACAACTTTAACTGAACTAAATGATCCACTAAATTAAATGGCAGATGTTCAGAAAAGGAAAGTGACAATTTTTATTTCAGCTTCTTTCACTTGATTGCATGTTGAGGAAGATGGCAAGTCAAAAAAGGTATTCTGGGTTCTTTTTGACCAAATGCTTTTGCGACTGAGCATGCCTATTAATTTCAGAAGTTCCACATTTGTAATCACAAACACAAGCTGTACAGTGGAAATTATATACAGGGTGTCCGAGAATTATTGGACACATTACAAAATTATGTAAAAGAAAAAACTGAGCAGTCTGTTTTTCTATGTCACATATTACAAACAGTTTCTATATTTTTGTTTCACAGAATTGTTATTCCCAGAATCCGATAGATGGGGCTAGGTGTGGCCTGATGAGGAATGTATCAGAAATGCGCAATCAGTAGTAGTGTCATCCGTACAGCAGAAGGCGATGTGTGTGTTATGGCTTGCGGAATTAAAGTCTGTCACTAACGTTAAAAGACTACCGTTTAGAGTATGGTTGTAATCCTCCATCAACGAATTCAATTAAGCGGTGGATGAAACAGTTTAAAGAAACTGGCAATGTGGAACATCGTGGAGGAGCTGCTAGGCCTAGCATCTGCAGTGAGATGGTTGACCAAGTTAATGAAAGTTTCCGACGAAGTCCCAGGAAATCCATTCGTAAAGCAAGCAGAGAACTGTGTGTCGAGTTTTTGTTTGTTTGTTGGGTGTCAGTCGTTTGCAGTGCAAGGTAACATTGCACGTTACGTAATATTTTTTTATACGTAAGAGGATAGTGTGTGAGTAGATGACTTTTCCTTTCTACGACACATTTCTTAGTAGCTGCCACCAGATCAATTTCTTACCTTATATGAACCGATCACCGTATCTTACTTAGCCGCTCGTCCAAGGCATGGTGAAGGATCTGTGAGTGATATGATACAGAGCTGCTAAACAATTACAATCTGTACACGGTTTTATTTACATTCTCTGGCTTGCATGAGAATATTCAAATATTAGTACATCTTTCGTGTTGTTGACTCCATACTTTTGAGCGAATGAGATTCAATGTCCAGCAACACGAGTTCATTTCATTAGCAACACAGTTCTGGTGGAAACACCACAGCAACACAACATTTAAGAAACACAGATGGAGAGTGAACTTTGATCACATCAGACCGCTGCCTGAATATTATGTCCCTAAGTAACCCGCAGGTATTAGAACACCATTCGTATAACCAAACCCTCAAGATGGTTCTACTATAGTGCTACTCCACCTCAGTGGAACAGCATTATTAACGGCTGGTTTCCATATTCTACACCGCTATCACGGAGAAAAAGAACCGTCTTACCCGATCACGTTCAGAGACCCAAGAGCGTGAAAGTCTGTTGTAACTTTTCGCTCCTATTCCAACTTTTCTCGTGCCCGGAGACTGCTTGTCCAATGGCGTGCCAGAATGCTGAGCGGCTGGGCCATGTGGTTTCTCTCAATGTCTAGCACTCAGCAAAACTTTTCGTGACATCCCAGGGTCGTGCATTTGTGGAGCACCTCTCCCCCGCAGAATTCACGGAGGAAAGGATTTTGTTTTGTTTTTCTTTTCTTCCACTGGCACATAAAAACATGGCCGACCCATCGCCATCCTCCCTTTAGCTGACAAGAAATGGCGTCCCATCTTGCATTTATTTTTCACCTTTCCGACCCTAAAATCTCCCAATTTTTCTCACGTCATCACACTGTGCATTCCGAAATCGACAGTTCACGATATCTTGCACAAGAAATTAAAGTTAATGCTTGTAAAATTCAAATAGAGCAAAAGATGCATGTAAATGATCACGCGCTGCGATATGATTGCGCTGTGGATATGCTGAATCGAGTGTAAAACGACAAAAACTTTCTCAGTACTGTAATTTTTAGTGATGAATTCACATTTCATGTATCAGGTATTGTGAATCGTCACAACTGTAGGATACGGGGCAGTGAACTGCCTCATGCTGCTATTGAACTGGAACGTGATTCTCCAAAAGTTAATGTGTGGTGCGCCCAAAAGAGAAGTGATTGGCCCTTTCTTCTTCTGCGAAAAAACAATAAATGGTGACATTTACTTGGATATGCTAGAAAATTTCGCTATACCCCAGATCAAAAGATATGACGTTTTCCAACAAGACGGCGCGCCTCCGCATTGGTCAACGTGTGTACGTAAGTGCCTAAATGAGCATTTCCCCAACAGACGGATTGGGCGTGGTGGTCCCATTCCGAGGCCTCCTCGCTCTCCAGATATAACTCCATTGGATTATTTCATGTAGGGTTATGTGAAGGATCATGTCTATCAGATACCTTGTACTGATTTGCAGGAACTGAAGCAGCATATCACAGCTGCTATTAATTCCAAAACTCCTCAGATGCTTGCCAATACATGGCACGAAATCGAGTATCACTTGGACGTACTACGAGCAGCCAAGGGATCTCACATCGACAGTTATTAACTTGTGTAGTTACATTGTAAGTTGGTACAGTCAGTTTCTATCTGTTTAATGTTTTGTTTTATATAAATTTGTAATGTGTCCAATAATTCTCGGACACTCTGTATATCTATAAGTACTCTTTTTTATCTGGCCTTTATATTTTGGATCAGTTTCCCACTTGATCTGGTCCTTTGGGCTGTACCTAACTTTAGCTTTCTTTGTTGGAGTTTCATAGTTGGAATCTGAACTAACATCCATGTTGAAATAAAAAAATTATAGCAATTTACAAACCTTGAAAATCAAAATAACAGCATGCAGCAGATGAAATAGTGTTTTCAGAAAATCAGATAAACACTAATGGCACCTCCTGGTGACGATGCTCTTTGGATAATTGGATCGGATAAAGAGCTAGAGCTTCAGGTTAAAACAGCAAAACAGATGACGCTGAAGAACTGTTGCCAATAAAACCATATAAATGCTAAAATGTAGTACTGCGGAGTATGGACTTCCAGGACGTCACATTTGGCATCACAGTGGGCATGGGTATGCACATGTGCAATGCACTGCCGCAATTCCTAGAAATTGCAGCCACTCTGTGCAGTACTACCCAAATTTTTCTGACCACAGTATAAATATTTTCTGAAATGAGGTTGTGTTTCAGAAAACCTGTAGAAACTAGAAATTTCCCAAAATATCTGTAGATTTTAGATCAGAATCCGTGTATTTGTAGGAAGCCACGAAATTCCGTAGATCTACGGAAAAATCAGTAGGGTTGACAACACTGGCTTGAAATCCTGGGGAGGTAATTCAAGTAGGTGGGAACTAGTTTCCTGCACCCTGGTGCTGGAGGGAAGGGAAAGAAGGTTTGACTAATTTCTGAGGAATGCATTGCAGGAGGGTGGAAACACCTGTTTCTTGAGATATCTGTGCACTTGCCTGGGGCACATGTATATGACGGGAGAATCTGCTAGCTTTTAGAAATCAGGAAAGCAAACTGGACTTGTTTTCAGAGTTCTAATTCCCACTCTCCAGTATTATTGGAAGGTGACTCCAATCAGAATTAAAATCAACCTATCAGATACTGATGAGGTAGGGTGCAGGCTGGAGACTTGACAAAAACCCTTTTCAGATACTCATAAGATTCCTTTGTTGTATCTCATGCTTATCTCTTGTGCATACTACCATAGCTACTTTTCCCTTCAGTTCAGCTGCCGTATATGTTATATTGTGTTATTTGAAATTTAAAAACTTAAGGAGCTTCAATTATACTTATACATACAATGCCAGCAGGAAGTGATTGAAAGTGTGCCCCAGAATTGTCGGACATTAGCAGATCGGATAACAAGAACAAAGTAAAATGTGATCACTGTCTTTCAGAAGTGAGTGCAAAGATTGAAAGCATTAAATGCCACTTAAACAAATGTTTGAAAAGATCCATGCTTGGTACATCAGATATTTTCCCCATCAGAAATGGATCCAAATTTTACATCAGCAACTCCTGAGAATTCTATGCTATCACACAACTTGATACAAGAAGAAACACATGGCACAGAAAGTACGCCCAAAAGGCAAAACTGATGACAGGTTTTACTGTAAAAACAACAGATAATCAAAAATCTACATTAGATTTAAAAATTACCAGGTTTTTTTATGCAAATAACATTTCTTTTAATTCAGCAGCTACTGCAGAATACAAAGATATGGTGGAAAGTTTGTGTCCTGGCCCTAGTCATATTGATCTAGGAGGGAAACTGTTGGACACAGTATCTGGTGAAGTTGATGATGCATTTAAAAAACACATGGAGGATAACAACAGTAGCATCACTTTGATGTTGGATGGGTGGTCAAATGTTAATAATGATGCCATAATTGCAACAAGCATTCACACTGGAACAAGCTCTTTTTTTCTTTTTTTAAGTGCCATAGATTGTGAGAGTAATAAAAAAACTTTGTCATATTGTGCTGAAATTGCCAAGATTGCAATTGAATACTGCAAGACTACACTCAGGGGAAATGTTTTTGCAATATGTACTGATAATGAAAATAAGATGCTAAAAATGACAAAACTCTTGGAACTGAAATACAAAACCTTGGTTGACTTATGAGCAATCTGCTAGCTGATGAAATTACGAACAAAGCTGTTTTGAAGCACTGAGTCAAGGAGCAGAAGTATTTCCACAATCATCATCACCCCCACGGATTGTTAAAATAAATAGGTGGGCTTTTGCCACAACTACCAAATGCAACAGGTTGAAAGTCACAAATGGATTGCATAAATGTTTATGTGAAAAACTATCCAAAGTATGTGGAAATCAGCACTTGTGAAACTGCTGAAATTTCTACTAGCCAATGTGGCTAATGGAATAAAAATTCTACTAGCCGAATGACAAAATCTACTGGCCATGCAAAGTTTAAAATAATATAATTCAGTAACTACTCTACTTATGCTTCTATGAAATTAAATGGGTGAATGTTTTTTTTTTTTTTTTTTCTTTCTAATGAGACCCATCCCCTATCAGCTTCATAAAAACAGATACAGAGCAGTTACGGCATAGGATCATTAGATTGACTGCAAATATTGCATATGCTTTTGTTCCAAAATGATCGATTTTTTGGCAGTTTAGTTTCAGTGCTGTAATATTACTCTTACTAACTTATTTACACTACATAATTTCTTTGAGAGGCCATTGAAGTTAGATGTCTAATTTCTTTAATATTTCAAACACATTACGAAATATGTAATTCATAAGACAATGTCTTGTGTTATAAACATGCTTTAGATTAAATATACATAATATCAAAGGTATTTACCTGATATTGGCAAAGTATTTCGCACGTTGTTGCTCTGTGAGGCACGTGCTCCCAGCCCGAGAGGTCAATTATGTTACTTTTTTTTTTTTGGTTAGTTAAATTTTTTTATAAATAAAATAATTAGGTGATATTATTATCAGTTCAACATTCATTCATTTGCACAATCAAACGTTTTAAATTTACTATTAATTAAAAGTTTGTATTAGAGAAAGTTATTCTCATCAGGTCGGGAGACATCTCTCAAGAGGCTCTTCGTCACATTGTTACGGCGAGCGCTTTAGGCACATCCTCAGTGCCACCGTCGGGCCTTCACTATCTACAAGAGGTTTTTTCTCGCGTATGTGTAGCCGCTGGAGTTGCATGGCCCGTAATTGTAATCTACATGCAGGATGCATTTTCACAGACGGGATGCTTTTGTTCCAGACTCAGAAGCACCTTTTGAGAAAAATATTTTTTTTATTAAAATTATTTTGAAATTTTGGAGTGGACATCTGATTGGTGTTGTGCGTGATATGATCCACTCATTAATTATCGCTAAATAAAGAAATCAAACTCAAAATGTGAGTTTCCATCCCAGAACGACAATATAAAAAAGTAAAACAGGTCAACCATTCTTAACCGGGACATCAACGTACGTTCAGCGGTACGCATATTTACAATTTATAAATAATAAAATTATATATTATAGGTTTGAGACCCCCCCCCCCCCGACAAAAAACAAAAATCCACAGAAGAATCTTATTTATCAGTAAGAACAGATTGCGAAATGAAAAATGCGAATTCTATTGAAAATTAAATGTGAAAAATCAATACTACAATGCTTACTCTACTGTGATTTTTTTTTTTTACGGGGCACGGAAACGGTGCGGATTCCACCACGGACAGAATAAATACCGATCTAGAAATATAATTTCGTTTAATAAAAGGTAAAGTGGTGGAAGCGACTGCTCTCTATTGATTAGGTTTGAAGAAGTATGTATAAATAGGAAACATGCAGCTAATTAGGAATAATTCTTAAAAAATATGAAGTTGCTCGCACACATACAGGAAACGAAAAATAAAAATATAATGATGCAGAGAAAAAAAAAAAAAAAGTAAAGTCTGAAAAATTTAATATGCGAAAACAGAAAACGACGTGATATTCTCAGCTGCTACAGCAGTCATTTTCGGTGTGACTACAAACATTTGCGAGATTCACCAACTTTCTTCCGGTTTTTCAATCGGAACATCTTAAAAACACATGTTTAATAACGTTATTTCACCGAGATTTTCGATTTCCACATCATACTCTATGTTTTCCGTAGTCCGCAGTGGGCTGATGATTTCCACAGTAACTACGTAAAATTCGTAGTACTTGTGGAGTCTTTTAATCTTTCTTCTAACCGCATGGTCTTACTCAGCATCTAACAGAACATCATGCACAGAAAATTTACTGTGCCACAGTTCTGGCGCACAATGGCGCAAAAGCTGCCTTTTGTAGCATGATCTTTTGCTTTTAGGAACATTGGTGCACAATTCCCATCCCTGCATGAGGCACTGCACAAACACCATGGATATGATGTCCTAAACTAGTACTTCACATAGTTTCCACTCTTTTCCCACAAAAAAAAAAAAAAAAAAAAAAGACTTTTCAAGGACTCATAAAAAAAAAAAAAAAAATTCAAGACTATATTCATGCCCAATAAGAACTCTCATTAAACATTAAAATAATTTGTAACAAACAGTCAAAAAGTTCAATTAAAATTATAGTTATATCTAAACATGGGACATACTTTGGTGAGGTATTATTGTTCCATAAGATCTCTTGCACACAGGTACAGATATATGGGTCATCCCATGCCAAATCAACCAAAATATTTCAATATTCAACCTGACCATCTCAGATTTCAATGAAACCTTCAGGGATCATTCTCCCCAATGATATAAATGAGCAGGGCTCAACAAATCCCGGGCGCCAGGTCGCCTAAAATTCGGGCCGTGGCGCCTAATTTTCTTCTTAGTTGAGATTTCGTAATATATTGCAGTAAATGCCGTAATTTCTGTTGTATAATCCATTGATTTTCTATTAAAAGGTTATAAATTTAGGTGCTGCGAACACCGGTAAAAAACAACAACAACAAAAAACAAACGGTGCGTCGTTTTAATAAGTCTGCGAGGTAATTGTCAGGAGAGGTGGCGTTATTGGGAAAGTACCGAAAATGCGGTAAAAAAAAATTTAATGTAACAGCGAGATAGAAGACTGCAAAGAAATTGTAAGAATATATATATATATATTTTTTATTAGAAGTATTTTGGCAGAAAATATGACGCAAGGAAGGCGTTACTATCATACATGAGACCGGCCGATGACAAAAAAAGCTGAACTTTTTAACTGGGTGGAAAATTGGGACACGCGAACGCGCGGTGAGCAAATTCAAATACAGCATATATACAATATTTAAGAGTATGCTAGCCATATGGAATTATTTTCTGTAAATTATGTAAGTAAATATTAAAGTGAAGCACATTATTATATTCACAATAGAAAAGTAGGGATTTAAGAACAAAATAAAATGAAATATTTTAAAAAATCATATTTAAAACTTACATGTGAATCTTTACTAGCTAAATCCTGAGGTGAAAAGCATTTGTCTAGGAAAGTTTGTGAATTTAGTCAAGCAATTAGAAACTTGCAAGAATTAGAAACATATATCCACAGCTTAGTTTTTAGTCATTGAAGAAGTCAATAAAGTATTTCTCAATGTAACCTTATAAAATGGCTTGCAAAATTTTTTGCTTGCATTGTGAATATGGTGACATGAATCTCCATCAACGTCAAGCAAGTGGGGAGATTTTCTCTGCCGAATTCTTGTTTTTAACCCTGTTTTTGAGCCTCCGATGAAACATTCTTTCCACTTAGCTTTCAAACAAGCAAAACAAATTCCTTCTTAGAAAGAAAGAATAAAATAAAAAGCAAAAAAAAAAAACAGAAAGCTGCGTCACGAACTTTTTAGAGGCTTCGACCCATCGTAATAACGGCCCGAAGCCGTGCCCCCCCCCCCCCCCCACTTAGCTTTCAAACATGCAAAACACATTCTTCCTTAGAAAAAAAAAAGAAAGGAAAGAAACAGAGTTGCGTCACGAACTTTGTTCAGCGGCTTCGGGCCGACGTTATCCTAGCCGGGCGCCGTGCTTTCTTTCCACTAAGTTTTCAAACAAGCAGAACACATTCCTCCTCCTTAGAAAAAAAAACCAAAAAGGTTCGTCACGAACATGGTTCAGAGGCATCGGGCAGACGCAATTCCGGGCAACAGCGAAAGCACGTCCGAACCAACGTAATTCCGGATCACGGCAAAAAGAAGCCCGCCAGGCCTACATAATTCCGGCGTGGCGCCATTCTTCCTTTCCACTTAGCTTTCAAACAAGCAAAACAAATTCTTTCTCTTCGGGGGGAGAGGGGGTAGAACGAGTTTAAGAAAAGAAAGCTCGTCACGAACTTTATTCAGATGCTTCAGGTCGACGTAATCCCGGGCCATGGCGAAAGAAGCACGACGGGCATTTTTTTTTGTTCACACTTTGAAACAAGCAAAACAAATTCCACCACCTGAGAGAAAAAAAAAAGACAAAGGGCTGTGTTACGAACTTTGTTCAGAGGCTTTTACGTCGATTATTTACAAAATCAGTAAAACTTTCTTAATAACAGCGAAAATCTGAATATCCATAATTTTTTTGTTAGTCACCCGTAATCCCGGGGGAAATGCGTAATAATTACGGAGATTCCGTATTTTTTGGCATACTCCGTAGGAAGAGGATTCACGAGTGCTTCGATTCTCGAACGATCTCAGAAAAGCGGGAACGCATTCGGGTACATTTGCAAATTACAAGAGAGAGTTTCTGGCGATGGCGTCACAGATAAAATTAAGCAGATAGTTTGGCCCTGATAGAATGCAGAGTGGCGATT
Organism: Macrothele yani; assembly: GCA_039090855.1. Lineage (NCBI taxonomy): Eukaryota > Metazoa > Arthropoda > Arachnida > Araneae > Macrothelidae > Macrothele > Macrothele yani. The sequence goes on from JAYWMT010000058.1 coordinate 12,080, forward strand.
TCCCGCAAGACACGGAAAGGGCTGCGGTAGTTTCCCTAACGCACGAAGTAGGCGGAGCTTCCACCCTTTGCGCTGCGATGCTCAAATGACTGACATCCCTGACATCCCATCCATTGTTGACAGCAGTAAAACGAATTGAGCTCCTGACTCCACCCTCCAACATTTCTTCTTGCCCCCCGCGTCTGCTCCAAAAACAATGCTTTAAGCTAGAAAGCGCTTAGTTCTTTTACTCCACAAAAAAGCGGAATCGCGGAATTCCGCTTTTTTTTTAATTTTTCTATAAAACGACGACCCCCCTAAAACATCCTGAAAAATTTCTCTTCATTTTTGCGATGACCTCGAGAATGACCAAAATGATGCCGAAAAAGCGGAATTCCGCGAATTCGCGGAAGAATCTCATGTATGTACTATTTGCGCGTGCGAAAGCCTACGGTGAGAATCCGTGACTCGGGAATCCCGCAGAGCTATTCCGTAGCATGTAGCCATTCTGCGAATCGCATCGCCTAGTTTTGGTGCGCTGATTGTATTAGTTAAGGATTTTTTTTTTTTTCGGTATTCAGTTTAAACGTTCTCAGAAATAAAACAATGCTATGGACTGTTTCGCAATTTCAACGGATTTTTTAGTCAAACTAATGAACTGCGATAATGTGGGTTCGTTTTTTACTAACACAAAAGTACTTCAAAATGAGTTACTTTTTCACTAAGACGATCATTTTTTTCTTGCATCTTTGGATTTCTGAGTCGGTGCTGTGAATCGCAGTTTTCTGTCGGAAATTACGATTCACGATTAACATGATAGGTGCGGATCATACGACTGTTATGCATGCCAATTACTACAGAATGTCCGTATTTTCTACGAATTTAGTTGTCTAACTACGTATTCTACAATACGAATTTTCATTTTGTTTAAAAAATATTTTGCTATTATTTTATGATATACACAAGATTCTTAAGCGGATTTGCGGAATTCTCCATTTTTTTTTTAAGTCATCATTTAGATTGTTTTCAAGATTGATCCAAAACTGAAGAAAATTTGGGTGTTGGGTCATTTTCCGTCTGGGAACGGTACGTATTTCATGTTTCAAAGCTTTCGAAAACAGTAGTTAAATTGAGTAAAAGAATTTGCCCTAATCGTAATTTTTTTCTCTCTCGATGTTGCGTTTGTGTCTAGTATTCTTGTTAAATATCATTTTATGGCATATATCAGAGGTGTTTGCAAGGCAAGGCACGAAACTCTGAAATCATCGGTGTCTCCCAACGGTGCCAATGCATAAACTCGAGACATAAATGAACATGTGAGGGTAACCCCCCCCCACACACACACCGCACAACAAAAGTATTTCCGTTACTACTAGTATCTCTAATTATTATACTTATCAGCAAAGCTGTTACAGATACTTCGAAAGATAAAATAGTTTCACTTTGGGAATTGCTTACTACCTACCTATACCTTTTGCTCACAACAGTAAATTATTTTGGGGTTGAGCTTGCAGTATTAATTTGTTGCTAAAAAATAAATTGCTTCAGTGAAATTTAAGTAACTTTGATTTCGACAACTACATGATATTGTCCTTAACATATACCACACTAAGAACGTTAATAAAAAAATTTTATTTGTATTAAATAAACCAATTACACACATAACATCATACCTTTTACAAAAGTTTTGCCTTTCTTTCCAATTGCAAAATTACCCATTAGGCAAATAAATAAAAGAAATTCTGCAGTCAAGTTTTTATGCTACTAGAAGGGCAACTCCTCTTTTTCATAGGATATTGATCTTTTTTTTAACAGAAATTTTAGTCGTTAAGTTTCAGTCAGGTGGTATTGACCTAAAGTTCTATTTACTAATAAAATAACAGTATATTTAGCAAATTGGATGTTGATCTAAGTTCCATTTATTAATTAAAAAAACACACATCAGTCTGGTGTGGTGTTAATCTAAAGTTTTATTTACTAATAAAATAACACTAGTTCTTAAAAAGTGTGTTATCTTCATTTGTTTTTTGCGGAGACGCTATCAGGCTGACACTTACGTTTCCAACATCCTTCAATTGCAGTGTCTTGTTTGTGTACCAGAGAGGAGAAGAACCTTTACTATTTTAAGTAGCCGTTATAATTGCTTCAACAGGTTTTGGAGGCAGAACTGTAGCACATACTCTATTTATATATGCAGAAACATGACCCAGCTGTATCAATTTTCCGACACCATATCCCAGCTTTCTCCTTTTGGGTGTCTTTTTTTTTCTAGCCAATCCCACCGGAATTTATTTTTGACTGAAGCCTCTAATGTCTTGAGATTGTCAGTTTTGGTTAAAAATTTCATCGTTGATGACGAACTTAACTTAAACCGTGTAAACTTTCAAATTCCTAAAAACATTCATACATCACACACACACACACAAAAACCCCATCACTTTTGCCTAAACAAAAACCCACAAACGTTTCATCAGGGAAACAAAGACACCTCCTCTCCGTCACTAACTTAATAATACAATGAGGCAGGCTGCTCCCGCATGTAGGTGCAGACACGTGAGTGACGTACTTTATTTGCTTTAACTCCCTCCCTCCCCCGCCATCTCCGAGTTCCAATCCCACATTCACTCATCAGCAGAGAATGTGCTAGCATTTTTTCAAAAGAGTAAAAATACTCTTTCGCATTTTTTGAAGGAGTATTTTTCTTTCCAAAGGGGTAATTTTAGAGAACGAACAATTACCACATTCAATTTTTAGCTAAATAATATTTAACATAAAACAAATAATTATATCTATATATAAATATGTCAACATGAATTAGCATGTAATTGAATTTCTTTTATATAAAATCTTACATACCTGTCTTTTTTTATCCATGAGGCTGCAAAAAATTGTGTTTCGCTTTTGAAAGACTACCAAAACTTGTGTGTGTGTTGCTTCACAGATTCAGTTTCTACACACTCAAACTTTAAAACAAGTTATATTGTGGAGGAAGGAAATCTTCAGTCTATCTCAATCACAAAAGATAAAATAAACCTTCATTGGACATTGTGATGTGCAAGTTTAGTATTACAAAGATCAACTAATTTATTATTTTGCACATATTTTCCTCCAGCTCTGAAAAAAAAATTTCTTGAATACTATGTATGAGATGTTTACAGTTCACATAATTGAGACTTGGTTGATTCAAATATTCTTCTGATATGAGGAATGTCCAGTTTCTCCTTTTGCAACTATTTATAGAGGGAAAATAACATTTAACAATAATTCAGGACAGTGGAAACATCGCAAAAAAAAATTACGATTACAAAAAATCTTCGCTCAGTCCGACTTTAGTTTTCGGAAATTTTTCCTCCGTTTTCAAGCTGAAACACAATCGGTTATCAAACAAAATTATATTTACAATAAAAAGGAGCAGAGGAAATATTGCGAGGGAAAAAAATTTACGATTACAGATTAAATCTGCAGTTCGTCTAACTTCCATTTTCGAAAGATGAAATTCTGTCCCCAGCCATTATCTTCACTTTTGATGACAACAAAGTCAGAGTTACTCTTCGAATCCGCGAAAGAAACTCGTGCCTGAAGTTAACAAGGATATTTTTGCTCCGTCGAACTTCCGTTATCGGAAATTATTGTCTATACTTTCAAGCTGAAATGCAAACGTTTATGCAATAAATTGATATTTAATAACAATACAGGACAGAGGAAACTTCGCGAGAAAAAAAAATTTCACTCCGTTTTGCTTTGTTAAGTTCTGAAAAACGGAATACTAGCCCCCAGGCGGAAAACGAGCCCCCTCCCCTAATCCTCAGAAAATAAAACATTGCCTTCAGTTTTGTTTTTTTTCATAGCTTTTAAGTATGACCGAAATGTGGAATTCCGCGAATCCGAAGAACAATCTCGTGCCTGATTCGTAACAGTGTGCGATATGCAAAGTGAACTGCTCATATGGCTACGCATGGAAGCCGATTCACGTGTCCATAAACTGATTATGTTCCCGATGTATCAGATTGCAATTTTCGGAACTCTGAACGATCCATTTCTAAATCACGTATTTTTACAAAGGATACGTTTTTAACGCACAAATTTTGCGAGCGATTCAAAAACGGACCCAAGATTTTATATTTATATATATTTTTTCTTAAAATTTCGTAAGGCGAGAGACCCGCTTAACAGCTTTGTTTCTGCTGGTAACCCGCCATCCAGCCCTGAAATGGCAATTAAACGAACTTCAAAACATGTCGCTTTTCACTTCCTCCACGCCAACGCTTAACTGCACCGATACGCTAGCTTCTCAATCCCGACGCGGCTGAATCGTTACTTATGACCAATGCGCATGCCCATCGGTTGAGCCGCTCTGCCCTGAAGGTTCTTTGAATGATTGCCAAAAGCGGCAATGGGAACCAAATTATTTTTTTTCATAAACTGTGACATAAAAGTTAACATACAATTTCTTGATAAAAAAAATGGTCATTTTCATGACAAAATCCCGGTGTAATCACCGATTATAAAAGGAAATTGCATATGAAAAAACAATGCGTAAAAATACGCATTTCTTAATTTTAAAGCGTATTCGGTGTTTTTAAGGCGTGAAATACGCGTGTAGATGCGTTATCGCGATCTCTGCTCATCAGAGCGAAAACCTGTTTTTTTGCATCGAGGAGCAGAAGCTCCGACGAAATGACTGAGAATTTGCGCGCATGCCCTTCCCACAGAACAACGGACAACCACAGCACGAACTGCCGGCTTCGTGTGTCAAGCTCGAGTCAGCTGCATCGGCGAGGAAGACAATATTATCAAATTAATTCATTGGTGAAAAGCAATTTTTTTTAGTAAATACTTTTGCCATGAATCATTTAAAATTTTTTTTTTTTTTTTTTCTTTGTCGCTTATTAGAACTCAAAATTTAAGTCTTAAAAATGTCTTCAAAGCTAAACATCCAGAATTCCGGGCATGAAAGATCGCCCAAACCCGGAACACAAACAGCCCGGACATATGTTCGTATTTCAGCTTGAAACTGTAGGCAAGAATTTGTGGAAACGGAAGTTAGACGCTGCGAAAATTGCCTCCTAATCTTCAGGCTTGAGGTTCTTCCGCGAATTTGTGAAATTCCGCCTATTTCATTATGTTGGCCACTCAGGAGATCGGCGCACAAGTAAACAGAATTGTGTGTCTCTGTGTGTGTGTGTGGGGGGGGGGAGGTGTTCGTCGGAGGACGAAATTCCATCTTTACGAAGCTTTCGAAAACGGAAAATCGACGGAGTTCAGATTTTTTAATAATATTTTACTGCATAAATTTTTGCATTTCACCTTGAAAATGGGAGAAAAATTTCCAAAACCGGAAGTTGAACGGAATTCCCGTAATCGCTGTTGCCCCCCCCACATGATGTTTCCACTCTCCAGCATTGTTAAATATCCCCCCGCCCCACAAGTTTTTGCGTTTAATCTTTTTAATCTTGATAAGCTAGGGAAGAAGGAAATTCCAGAAAACGGAAATGACGAAATTGATGCATGGTGTTCAAGAGTATTAATATTCCCAAAGTTACACCATTTATCTGAAATAGTTGAAGCTTTGATATCATGTGCTCATGGTTGTTATCAGAGGGCACAAAAAACAAGAAATGCAACAATAAAGAAGTAAAGAGAGAATGATAGCAGAAAGAATAATTAAGAAATCTATGCTGTGCAGTTGCAGAGTCAACAAAAGACAAACAGTAGTCCACATTCTTGCTGTCTGTTTTGATTTTTCACCAGTAAAAATGTTCAACACCGCCCCCCTTCCCCCTTTTGGGTCTGATCTTGTCTTAAACTGCAATTTTAGAGACAGTATGATCATATGGTAAGTGGAGGTTCGTGTACTGCGCATTCACTTGCTTGGATTTCCTGTCTGTCAGGCATTGTGGAATTCTAAACACATCTTACTGATTTTTACTGGTGAAAGTTTCGAACTTAAATCTTGTGATCATGCCCTCGCTGGAGAATCAATTTTGTGTTTCTCACATGTTAAGTTTGTTTCATTAGAGTCCTTGTTTGTTGTAACGTTTTGTTGGGGCACATATTTGTTTTTTACAGAGAGATGAATCATTTCGTAAAATAAAGTCTATGTATGCCACGCAATACTAGTTATTAGTAACAAGGCTGTTGGCAGGTATGGACTGTCGGTTTTTTTTTCTTTTTGATATCATGGTCTGAGATATGCCGCGGATTATGCGAAGGAAAAAAATTGTTTTTCTCAGAATTTCCTGATCTGCAAATCATATACCGCTTCAAATTATTTGTGGGATTTTTTTTGCCAGCCTTTGGACTAATTATGCCCTTGCGGATTTCATGAAGGAAAAAAAAATATGGTACTTTGAATTAATATGTACAAAATATGACATCCACAATGTAGTATTTTAATAAAATCGAAATCTGAAATTTTAAAATCTACTGAAAGAATGGAAAAAGAATATTGTGAATCAAATTAGAACTTTATTTTGCAATAAGTGGTTTGGGTAAAAAGAAAAAAAAAATTGGACAACAAATATGGTTTACCACTTTTCGTTCCAGTGTCATAACCAAACATGTTTTTGTTCACGCGTTATTGAGTTTGTTTCACGTGGCGCCTAAATTTTGGAGCTGGCTCCTAGATCTAGAACATATTTGTCAAGCCCTGTAAATGAGAATATATTAAAAAAAAAAAAAAAATTTTTATCTCATTGGGTTTTCATGTTATTAATTTAAGTCATTTTTTAGCTTGCATAAACTTTTTCAATCTGTAATTTCTCAAGTTCTATAAGGCCTAGAGAGTTGTTTGACCCCTCATTTTAAAGAGAATGCCATAAGTTTTAATTTGATATGCAACTTGATGAAACAAAATAATTAAAAAAATTTTTTTTTGTAATATAAGCTTTAAATCCTGAAACTTAGAGTGGGATCTCAATGGGATCGGGAGCTATGGCAGAAAACTTAAAGCTACTGTACAAGTAATAATGGATTATAATTCTCGTTTTAGTGTGTTTACAGATAACAGACACTGAGTTTCAAAATCTACATAATACATCATACTAATACATAGTCAAAAATAAAACAAGGGAAGGATAGTCCCAACAGGCTAAAAGTTTTACCTGGTAAAATTAATAAGTTTTTTTTTAGTTAGCATTCAGAGTTGTAGTTATGCCAAAATAGCAACCTCTTAGTTCTTTAATTTGACAAATAATTTCTTGTTTGCCTGTTTGGTTTCTGAGTCTGTAAGTCGATAAACTCTTCCTGTAGCTGTTGTAGGATCAACTTTTGTTAAAACCTTACTTTTATGCACAACTAGTATGTCAGTAAATCGTGGGTATTTGAAAGATGGAGAAGGGCCATGTGGTTCCAAAAAACTTATTTTTACTTCATCTCCTTCTATTCCTAACACACAACTTAACCACCACTTGTCTGAGTATTGGCATCAGGGCAAGATTTCATCTTTTTGCTCACTAGCAAATTTTGCTAGTGACCAAATAGTTTGCTAGCAAAACATTTGCATGACTAGCAAGTAAAACTAAATCACATCATAACTTATTTTCTAATAAAGTTACACAGAAATTTAAATATGTACATAAATATTTTGACTTACCTTTTTGAATAATGAATAGAATCTTAGATAAGTTTAGTGACTATATTATTAATTTCTAACAAATTCTCATACCACATGAATATATTTCAGTGACATTCTAATTCAGATTTCTTCCCATATGGTTTACGCTCAGGGTGTCTGACTTTGTCATCATACCACTTTATAACTGCTGACCGTGGATTAAATATCTCTTCTTGTGGCCCTTCTATTTCAATTGTCATCAGAGCATTTTTAAAGTTTCAATAGACAAATTATTCCTCCAATCCCCTTGTATTCTTTTTAAAAAACTGAATCCCACCTCACAACATGCAGTACTAAGTGGAAGTATTGCACACATTTCTGCTAAACTTAATATGTTTTTATAGGCTTCATATTTTTCTTGGAACATCCTGCTCCAAAAATGCTTTGACCCTTTTTTCATGTCACTTTGATGGTTGTTTGCAGCATCCACTTTTAATTCTATAAATTCTCCACTTACGTTGAATAATTCAACTCCACACTTTTGCAGTGGTTCCTTAAAATGCTCAACCATTGTCAATATTTCAGAATTTGCATAATTTTTTAGTTCTTGAGCATCACTTGGCCAATTTGCTACTTCAAATACTGTTGAAAGCTTTAATATTCCATCGTCTTGCAAAGATCCAAATCTAATGTTAATATTTTCTAAAACTGCATCAATTAACACATTTTTTTTAAATGAATGTACAGCATCAGTTCTTTTTTTTTAAAGATTGACCTTTAAATGTACAATTTCCAGAAAGATGATCCACTTTAACAGTATTTGTAAATTCATGTAAGTTAATGCCTTCTGAAACTTATTTCATTTAGCTTTTCCTGAACACTGTGAAGTATTTGATGTAAACTTATGTTGTGTGTTTGTACGCAGAGAGAGAGTCTAGCTATTTCACCCAGTACATCTGTGAAAAAGTATAAATGCAGTAGGACAGTATAAGTCAGACAGTGTTTCAGAATTAATTGTGCTACTGCCTTTTCATCAGATGATCTAGAAACACAGACATCTTCCAAGTGCATGACAACTGCCTTCCAGTTATTAATCAAACCTTGACACACACTGTAATGGTGAGGTATCCATCTTACACCATCTAATCTTTGTGGAGCTATTATATTTTCATTGCATATTGATGCAATATCTTTTAACATGGTCCTACGTTTAGGAGACCTTGAGTAAAAACTATATATTTGCTTCATTATCATTTCCAAAGTAGTCATATATGTTTTTGAAAAAGCCGATTTCATGGCCAACTCCAGGCGATGAGACATGCAGTGAATATTAACCAACCAAGAACAAGCATCTTTTATTTTAGCCCCAACTCCAGATTTTCTTCCAGTCATAACACTGCAGCACCATCAGTTCCCAAACTAACAATTTTATCCATCCACTGAGGAAAGTTCAACTTGTCTGAAAATTGTGTTTATTGCCTTTAAAATGTCATTAGCAGTAGTAAATTTTAAACCAACTAATTTAATAAAGTGTCAGAGGTTCTCCTTGATTGACAAACTTGGCACATAACACCAATTTACTTGTTGTGCAAATATCTGTAGACTCATCAATCATCAGAGAGAAAAACTAAGCATTTCTTAGTTTTGAACACAATGTCTCACAGATATCATTACCAATGAAGCGAGTAGAAGTACTGCAAGCTTTATCGTTATGATAGGTAACACCAATATCTGATTTACCTTCAGTTATCCTTTTGTGACAGGAAATAAATTTTTCAAAGAATTTAAACTTTACCTCTGATTTTGCCATAGTGTATGTAATATGAAATAATCTGTCCATCTTTTTTAGAAGCTCTTCATCTGCTGTTCTAAATGATTTCACTATAGCAGTACCACATAATTCACCTTCCTTAGAAGCTTTTACTGATAATGCTGTCAGATGATCAGAAGATTTGCTATGTGCAGAAACAGATTCTTTTTTTACATTTTGAGTCTGATACTTTTTTATGCCATACTCACGACAAATTTCGCACCAAATTTCTTTCACATGTGAAGGAGATGTATCTATTAAACTGTAATTAATCCAATTTCATTTGTTGGTTAATCTCCAGTTCTGTACAGTAGCAACCTTCACATTTTTAACTGCAGTTGTTGTACACAATTTTAGCTTAAGGGAACTATGCTGAGACGAATGATCACCACGTGATTCACCAGCTATAGTGCTTTGATTTCCTGTTCCATTGCCTGGCGCGGTGGAGCTTTCGATATCTTGCACGAAATTTAAAGCATTGTTCTCATTTTGAGATGAAGGCTTTTAATCAGAAGTTCGTCGTCGCTTGTTTACAAATGAATGCAAAGACAACTGTCGACTCATGATTAAAAAAATAAAGCAAATGAAACACGAAGGTACACTTAACAATAAACGAGCCTACGTAACACGTGGTTGTTCACTCAAAGAATCCGAAGAACGCAAAATATATTGAAACTACCCCAACAGAGACAGGGTGAACACAGGATTAACTGGAACTCTGACGTCATGAAGTCGACTGCAGCGTACCATCGGTCTCTTACAAAACTAGCTGTTGATTGACAGCCCAGCAGGAATCGTGATTTGTTCCATTTGAACTCTTGCTAAAGTGAAAGACAAATATTTGAATTCATACACACTGCATATCGGCCAACTACCACACAATGCCGTAGTTTCTACGGAATTAGTTGCTTGACTACGGAACTCTATCAAAACTACGGATTCTACAAATTTTCATTTTGTTTCAAATTTTTCTTTTGCTATTATTTTTATGATATACACGAGATTCTTACATGGATTCGCGGAATCCCACTTTTTTTTTTTGTCATCAGTTAGATCATTCTGAAGATCGATATTTGGGAGGGGGTCGTTTTGCACCTGGAGATGAAATTTCGTGCTTCCAAACTTTCGAACACAGTAGTGAAACGGAGTAAGAAAATTTTGCCTTAATTGCAAATTTTTCTCCCAATGTTGTCTTTGTGTCCGCTTTTCTTGTTAAATATCATTTTATTGCATAAATGTTTTCATTTTAGCTTGAAACTGTGGAGCAAAAATGGAAGTTGGCTGCTGCAAAATTTTTCTGTAATCTTCAGGCATGAGATTCTTCCGCGAATTCAAGGAATTCCGGCCTTTTTCGTTATTATTGGAATTCCGTCTTTACGAAACTAGAAAACGAAAGGTTGACGGAATTCGGATTTTTTCCGAAATTATATTTTTTTTTCTCACTATGTTGCCTCTGTCAAGTATTATTGCTCAATAACATTTTACTGGATAAATATTTGTATTTCAGCTTGAAAATACGAGGAAAATTTCCAAAACCGGAAGTCAGACGAAGCAAAACTTCCTTCCGTAATTGTTTACCCCCTCCACAAACACGAAGACGTTTCGTAAAAAAGCGTCTATGCCACGCAATAAGGCTAGTTACTATAAGACTTTTGCCAGTGCTGGCAGGCTATTTTCCAGTAACATTTTGGTTTTCTTCTTTCCGTTTTGTCTACCATCCGAATAAGTGGAATCATTCTTGCTTATTCATCACTGATCATTAGAGCGCAGTATTTGATGCATGCACGACTATCAAGACTTGTGGAAGAAGGCGATCGCTTGGCTTAGGTTACGACAGGAGTTGAGGACAAAGTTCGTGGGGCAAAAGAAGGGAGGGTGGCAGAGCAGGTGGTCAAAAAACCGATCCATCCCAGAGCTCTGGGTTGCCATAGCAACCATTGCCGACGTCACGCTCAGTTTCTGTAATAGACCAATGAGGGCACGATGGAGAGGAGTTTCAATGCGCTTCTACGACAGTTCCCACTGGAGGGATGAAAGACATGGGGAGGATGGGTATTAAGTGTCGAAAGGAAATTGGTGAGAGAATCGCTGATCGTCGCTGTTTTAACAAGTGATAACAGAAACTGTTATGTAAACTTCATGGATTGATAATGACTTTTGGTTACTTTAAATAAAGAAATTACCTTACTAGCAATATTTGCTACTGCGATTTTTTTTCACTAGCAAATTTGATTTTTCACTAGCTATTTGCTAGTTGCTAATTGGTGAAATCGCGTCCTGATTGGCATGTAACAAAGCCAACAATGTCATTAATGTCCAGATCATCATCAGTGTCATCAGCCGAAACTATTTTTACACTTGATTCCTCTGAAAATGGGTAGCTTTTCACTAAAACTCTAGTCTCATTCACAGGACTGTAACTGTGAAATTGTTGAGCACCCTTTATTGTTGTTGCTGCTTCAAACCTACTCTTCAAGGTCTTTTCCTCTGCCTTGTATTCGTCTGTAGTGGAATACAAAAAACTGATGTTGACAATATTGTCTTTAGCCCAATCATAAAGTTGGCGAGGGGTCGGTCATAATTTGATCATTCAGCAAAACCACAAAGTGTTACAATACATTGGTTTTGAGGTAGATTTTCTTTCAAGTGTTGCAAATAGGAAGACTGTTGAGTAGCAATGGAGTGTCTTAAAAGTTTTGGCAAACTTTGAAACAAATAATCCAAAAAATCTTCTGTCGGTTTTATAATAGTTTCCAAGACACTTGTTATCAATCTGCATCCATTGTTTGAAACTCACATTTTCAATGCTATTAAGCTTCTTCAAACTGAGCCTTCAAATCATCACTTCCTGAGCAATTAACATAATTTGCGAAGTAACATTTAGATGTTGGCGTTTTGCAAATTATATTGCTTGTTACATCTTTGTATGTTTTAATCGGGAGTTCACCATTTGTCAATTCAGGTACTTTACACTGAGCCATCATTAATTTGGCATTCTGATGTATTGTGCAAACACACACAGAATGTGTCCCACAGGACCCAGGAAGAACACAATGCTTTGGACGAAGCTCACAAAATTTAGAAATTCCAATTCTCCGATCAGGGTAATGCTCCTTAAATAGTACATATGATTCTTTTAATGTACTTAGAATTAAATACTTTTGAACATGTACACGTTTGCCATCTTTTTTGACTGAAACAAAGTCTTTTTATCAGGCATTTGATGACTAACCTCATCATTTTGATAGAATTCTTTGACTAAGGCTACCATTGCAGGGTTTAGTAAATCATTATCTGTAATAGAACCTAATGTAAATTGGTTACCTTATAGCCAACATATATATTTTTTTACCTTACCAAAGTTAAAGGTAGCAATATAGCCCTAACTGGTATTTAAAACAATACCATTGGTACCATAACTCCTGATCCCATTGAGACCCCACTCTAAAAGTTTCCGGATTTAAAGCTTATATTACAAAAAACCTATATTTTTTAAAAAATTAATTTTTTTTGCACCAAGCATAGTCATGTTGCATATCAAATTAAAACTTATGAAATTATCTTTGAAATGAGGGGTCAAAGAACTCTCTAGGCCTTATTAGATATTAGAACATGAGAAATTCAAGATTGAAAAGTTTATGCAAGCCAAAAATTGACAATTTTTCAAAATTTTAAAAATTAATTAAATGAAAACCCAATGAGATAAACAAATAGTTTAAAAATATATTCTCATTTATATCACTAGGGAGAATGATCCCTGAAGGTTTCATTGAAATCTGAAATGGTGAGGTTGAGTGCTGGTTGATTTGGCATGGAATCACCCACATATATATACAGTATACGGAAGATACGATCAGAGTAAAATCTCTGAAATGGCAATCGTGTGGACATATTCGCAGGGCAGACCACCGATGGACAACCAAAATTTCAATAAGGATTCCTGGGCTGCAAGCATTCAGCAGATCGCAAACCCAGCTTGCGATGCTACTACCTCACACTCCCTCGCATTCGCTTATCGTAGTTCAGAACCACAACTGCGTGAAAACCGAAAATGTGACAGCTACGTGCTCGTGGTTCCAAGAGAATGTTCCACAATACAGCGTGGCCACCAATGACATTTTGGCAATAGCTTCTCTTCAAGGAATATTCTGAAATTTAGTGAACAGAAAAAAAAAAAAATAAAAAAAAAAAATAAAGTACTTTTAAAGGACTTACAAAATTCAAAGGCCATTGAAAAGGAAAATTAAATTCAAGGAGTTTTCAAGGACTGTGGGAATCCTGCTTCAACTTCCCAAGTCACTGACAGACTGGCTTGCTAGCATCGCGTGGCTTACGACCTTGGCGCTTGAAGTGCCATGGATTACTAAAAAAAACAAGTCTCCATTTGTTACAGACTCCCACAACCAGCGTGATGGCTGTTATCAGTAATCAGAATCAAAAATATACCATGCATAATAAATAAAAGAAAAAAAAATAAAACCACAAAACCGGATTTTTGGTAGAAAAATCGGATTTTCCGAAAATATTTTCGAAATCTGATGGAATCTGGGACACTTGACAGCTCGTATTTTCCCTCCAAAACTGTTCACAATGCTTGAAGCCTACCTCCCTCTCCTTCGCTGTGCTTGATGTCCTCCTATGATTTTGTTGAACTATCGTCGAATATATATAGATATAAAATACACATAAGCATGTATGTACATTAAATTGCTTCTGTACAGAATTTGTTTTAGTTATCTTTCATAATTTATATATGTTCTGGGCTGGGTCTTCGCCTCACCAACATTTTAAGCCCATGAGCCGCCACTGCATTGTAGTACAACTGTGCACTGTAAACATACACTCTTATGCAACCCTAGGAGATCACTATGCACTTCAGAATGGAAATTCGAAAGCACGTGAACCATTATTTTAATATATAGTTCCGTCCGATGCAAAAATAATTCTTCCTACAGAATTATTTGTAGATGCAGTGATGAATAAATGAAGTGATACTAGAAGCAATACTTAAGACATGTTAGAAACCTAGATAGACTATTGCTATTATTATGATGAGGCACAAGATGTGAAATGAAACTTTACCTCTGAAGGACTAATGACATTAGTCCCAACATATGTGGCTCCAAATCGATATCCAGATGGTGTGATAGAGCTCATGCTAATTGTATGGCTGATCTGGAAATGATTGCTAAGACCTTTGTTAACCATAAGCTTCAATCCCTCAAAAACTGATGGGAAAACATCTACAAAAAACAAAACAAAAAAACTTCAAATTTATTTCTTGAGTAATTTTTTTTTACTTTTGCACATAGTTTCTAGCAGTACAAAAGTGGGGTACATAAAAAAAATTATCACAGCAAAAATTGTTCAACATTTGAGCTCATATAGCATTATACAGCAGTCACAATAGTTCAGTTTCGTATATTAATGCATCATTTTTTTTTAAATATACCATACCAGCAGTTGCTCTAGCTATTTTCAAGTTTTTACCAACCCATTCACCAAAGTGTTAAAATAGTACAAAAAGGTAATAACCAATATTTTCACCAAATGTTTTTTTCTATCACCAAAACAATTTTTTTCTTTTTTTTTTTTTTGAAGATTGCAAAGGACGCAACCAGCAGTACGACCCCTGCCTTACAAATGATTATATTCTTCTTTGACTTTCTTGTGCAGATTGCTGAATTATTTACACTTTTTGGTTAAAGGCTCGTTTTTTTTTTCTTTTTAACATTTTCACAAAAGGGTCATTCCATGGCAAATCAACAAATAAAAAAAATATTTCTGGACATTGACATCTCAGATTTCAATGACTTTTGGTTATAGTTTGTTCCTATGCCGTACATAAAAAATTTAATTTTCAGATTTTTTGAGTCAGGTTTTTTTTTATTTCATTTCTGATTTTCAAAAACTGGCAAATTTTGCAAGAATGCTATTCACAAACACACAAAAAAGTCTGCAGTTAGTGATACCATAAGGCTCATCTATAGCTCTTTTTATGGGTTTTAATTTGATATGCAACAGCACACAGCCGATTTTGGAGCATAATGATTGTCAATTTTTTAAAATTTTTGATATCAAAATAGTCAAAAACACCCCTTTTGAATAAAAAAACAAAAAAAAAAAAACGTTCGTTAATCTTACACATGTTAGCTAGAGGTATGCAAAGTTCGAAGATGGAGAAGTGATGGGTTTTTGAGAAACAGATTTTTGAATTTAAGAAAGTTACACGTAGTTCGACAAACAGCAGTGAAAGTTCTGACATGCAGTAACTTGCAAGAACAACATCCAACAGAAAGGAACAGATAATAAATATGAAGTAATGCTGATATTATTAAAGAAACAACATGCAGAATAATCTACCGGCTTCCCATTTTACACTTACTATGTCGCTTCCAGTTAGATAACGACTCCTCGACAGGCAAAAGAAAACATACCAGGCATAAATTTCACGTACTGAACAAATGAAGAGTAGGCCTATGAAAATGAGAAAAGACAGTCTTCAAGTTTAGATGAGTCACAAACAGTATACGGAACACAGAAGAAGAAGATTCATACAGTCATCCCACTGACAAAACCATATTCTTTCAGTATTCGAGAATCCATCGAGGCACCTGTAACTTCAGAAAGCACAACTGAATTTGAAGAAGTTTAGTCTGGATTCATCACAGTTGTTTATGATGGTTCTTGGTGGCTTGCTTGTATTCTTGCTAAAAGTAATGAATCAATCAATTACAAAGTTAGCTTTCTTCACCCTAAAGGACCAGCTCCATCATTTTACTATCTAAACCTCAACTTGATATTCTAGGTTTCAGCTGGTATTCTCTTAAGAAAAGTAGATCTCTGCACAGCAACAGGAATAGTATACACACTTACACAGGAAGAAATGTCAGCTTCAACAGCTATTTCAGAGAAAAAGTTACAAGCAAAGTAGATTCACATTAACTTATTTAAGAGGAAGAACATAGAATTTGAAAATCTGCAACTTTTAAACTAGGAGTCTTATTAGCTAATAATTATGGAGTAAATATTTTTTGCTACTGGACTGCATGACCATAAATGATATGAACTGTGTAAATAGTACAGTATAAGAGAAAATGAAAACTGAAACATGCTTTGAGTTTTAAAATGTTTAACTGCAACTCTGCTTCATTTTGAACAACTTCACCTAGATGATTTAGCCTATCAGGTAAAAAATTTGTATTTTAAATTACCACAGTTACTATATGTATCTGCCCAGTATTAGAATAGCAGTCATGTAGATGAGAAACTATCCATAGCCAATATTTCCAATGATTCCGCTGAATTAACTAGCTCAGTAACTATCAATAAATTACTTATATACTACAGATACACTACTCTTCAAAATTTGATTTCTCAAAAAACCATAATTTCTCCATCTTCAAACTTTGCATACCTCTAGCCAACATGTGTAAGAATTAACATGTTTTTTTTAATTCAAAAAGTGTTTGAGATTTTAAAAATCAAAATTTTTGAAAATTTGTCAAAAATATTTTATGCTCCTAAGTGGGTTGTGTTGCATAACAAATTTAAGCCCATAAAAAGAACTTTCAGGCATGTGATTGCCTAAGCACCCAATTAACTGAAAACACCAAAAGCTGTTCCGAGATACAAAACACGTGACAAATGCAAAAATTATTGCTAAATTTATATATCATCATCGTCAACCATTATCAATCCACTGCTGGATGAAGGTCTCTCCAAGCCTCTTCCACAATGGTCTATCTTTGTGCCAGTCTCTTTCATATTACTCCCGCATACTTTCGAATTTCATCCACCCATTTTCCATGTGGTCTTCTTCTGGGTCTTTTCCTGTCTCTTGGAATCCAATCTAAAATTTTGACTGTCCATCGATGGTCTGTCCTTCTGGCAGTATGTCCAGTCCACGAGTTCCTCTTCTTATCTCTCCTGGTTACACCCAGCATGCACCTCTCCATGCTACTTTGAGTTGTCTGCAGCCTTTGTCTCTTTTTAGTTAAGGTCCACGTCTCTGCACCATACGTAAGCACTGGAAGGATGCATTGATCAAACACTTTTCTTTTAAGACATAATAGCATATTGCTCTTGAAAATTATGCTGTTTCTTCTAAAAGCTCTCCAGACAAGCTTTATACGCCAATTAATTTCTTCATCAATGTAACCCTCACTTGATATCTGCTGTCCAAGATAAACGTACGTATCTGTTACCTCCAGCTTTTCTCCATCAATCGATAAATTTTCATTTCTTGTAAAAGCATTGTACATCACTTTTGTCTTCTGAAAGTTCATTTTTAATCCCACTTCTTTACTCTTGTCAGCAAGTTACTGGATCATACTCTGCAGCTCTGATGGGGTAGTTGCAAAAATGACTATGTCATAGGAAAACGAAGTGATTGAAAGACATTTTCAGTGATTGAAAGACATTTTCAGTGATTGAAAGACATTTTCCAATATGGCATTAAAGAGCTTGGGTGATACAGTGTCACCTTGTCTCACAACCTTTCCAATTTTTATGTGTGCTGTATTCTCAAATAGCCGAATCTTTGCACTTGCATTTTCATAGATATTATTAATAATATTAATGTATGCTATTAATGTAAAATTTGATTAATCAACACTGCAGGATTTCAAAGCCATTTTAACTGCTGATGGTTTCACTGAATCAAAGGCCTTTTCAAAATCGATAAAAGCCATGCACAATGGAAGTTCATATTCCCTCGCTCTTTCAATTAGTTCTCTCAGTACGTGGATATGATCTATAGTGCTGTAGCCACTACTGAATCCAGCTTGTTCTCTCGGCTGAGCCATGTCCAGCGTTACCTTCAAGCTGTGTGAAAGACCTTTAGTGAAGATTTTATAAACCACTGATAGGAGGCTGATAGGTCTGTAGTTCCTGAGATCCTCAATGTCACCTTCTTTATGTAGCAGGATCATTGTAGCGGTGTTCCAATCCTCAGGAATCTTTCCTTCATTAAGGCATCGAGTGAAAATTTGGGAGAGTACTGTTTCGATTTCTCCACTTGCTTCTTGTATGATGTCTACAGTAATTCCATCTTCTCCTGATGCTTTCCCCCGCTTCATGTTATTGATTGCATGTGCAACTTCTGCTGGTAGGACTGGAAGAACTCTGGTACTGGTACCTTTCATGATGTCTGGAGTACATGTATCATCCCTTTCATATAATTTGGAGTAGAAATCTTTCACTCTAGTCAAAATTTCGCCTCTATTTCTTGTTACAGAACCATCTTCTTTTCTCAGTGCCATAATCTGTTTTCTTTCCTTACTGAGATGTCCCTTTGCTATCTTTAGGCTTTGGTTGTTTTCAATTGCTTTCCTCACTAGTTCACAGTTGAATTTCCTTAAGTCTTCAGTGATACTTTTTCGTACTGTCTTACATAGCTCTATATATTCCACTTTGGAAGTCACATCTTCTTTAGTTGTCCTCATCTCTCTTCTTTTTTGCATCAACATTTTGTTTTTTCCTGATAATTTGTTCACATGCAACTTGTTCTTAGACCCAGCTAATCTTGTTGATGTTTCCATAAGAGCTTTGGTTACTCCTCTGTTAACTTCAGATATGTCCACTTCTTCTGATGTTAAACTTCCTACAGCAGAGAATCTGTTCCTCAGTTCCAATTTGAAGGTATTATGATGCTTTTTAAGTTGGTGTGCCAACCTGCACCCCTACTAGGGTTGTCTTAGCAGTAATTTTATTTTTATCCTGTGATGCTTGTGACTCATAAAATTAATTTTTAAAATATATAAAATTTCTAAAAAAAAAACATTTTTGAATTGCAATATCTCAAAAACCCCATTTTTTAAAATTCTGAAATTTTGTACAATGTCCTAATGGTAGGTAGTTAACTGGGAGAATCAGATTACTGGATTTTTGCCTTGAAATTTTCCTACAAATTTTTGAAAATGCACTTCTCTCCTGCTCAAACCTCACGGTTGGTTTGTTATATAAAAAAAAACAAAAAAACTTTGAAAGATATTTCTGAAAAGTTTAGTTGAGTATGTATATATTCCGAACTGCAGTGTCAATCTATATTTTAGTCAGTTTTATGATTTTCAACAATTGTCACCTATGTACATGTTTAATTTTTTTAAATCCATAGTCTTTACACATACAATACTTTATCTCAGTTGCAGTTAAGATTCAATTTCTATTTACATAAGAAAAAAAGCCTCAAAAAAAATTTATGAGCTTAACATCATAACTACAAATTATTCAAAGTGAGAAAAGCTGCTGGATTTTATCGATTTCCTCCTCATCAAAGATATGAAGTCGTACAGAACATCCAACAGGAGTTGGGGTAATCACCTACAGAAGTACATTTTTTAAGGGCACTGGACACTTGACCTTTTCTTGCCACATTCTTCTGGCCACCAAAAACTTCTGGCTGGTCCATGAAAGATACTGTTATGTCCTTGAATTCTTTAGATATGTTTGTAATCTGTCCCATCCATCCACCAGTTACCGTCATAAAATGCATCCTATAAATTCTCCTACTTGAAAATTCATTAGCAGAAAATGGGTTCTTTTTTTGTTGGCTTGAAAATTGCACTGCTTTATGTGGGTGCCAGACTGTTCTGGCCATTGATGGTTTATTTCCTTGTACTAACCAAGAATGCTGCGACTGTATTTCAACAACAGATTTTACTGTATCCCACTCTTCTACTTTGCTGGTTCGATAGGATTGAACTTCACAAGTTGTGAGGAGTAGAAGTTTAGTCTTTGGGATTAAGGGGGAGACAGTTTCAACAAATAAAGGTGCATCTCTTATAGCTTGTGAAGCTTCTTTCTGTAAGTTGAATTTAGTAGCAAAATGTTTGCACAGGCCACCCACACCATCACATGCACTCTTGCATTGGCCTGTGGCTGAGAAGATCCACTTCCTTGTTACATTTGGGTCCCCTTTCATAAGTTCATACAACTGATATTTGTTTTTGAAGTGAAGTGCCCGGCTGCTCCATCTGAGACGTAAACAATTGTTTTAAATTCTTCCAAAGGACAAGTCTTAGCAATTTTACTTTTTATGAGCAGAATGGCACACAGAGCATGTGCTGTGTCATAGCTTATATCATTGCATGCTACCACAAAAGACGAAGTCTCATTTGGAAAGCATACAATGCATGTAAAGAGTGAGATCTGGACATTGTTTGCCAGTAGTAACTTTGCACTTCATCAGGTAGAATTACAGATCAGTTCTGAGCAAAGTCAAAGTGCAACACCAACACAGGACTATGTGCTACAGACTGTTTAACCTCTGCTATCCCATTTCTCTGGATCCACCCATTATAAATTACGGAAGTTTCTTTTTCTAGATATCCCCACCTTCAGTAGCTCTTATTTTTCATTGACTCCCCCAATGGCTCTCAAGCAGCCCTAATAGGTGTTTCACAGTACTCCATAAAAATTGCACTGGCCAGTACCATTTTCAGTGCCACAGCTTTGGAAAATCAAACTTTGAAATAGTATCAGCTGCAGTTTAGCCCAAAAATTACTGCAAATTGCAGTTTACCCATGAGTAAAAAATTGCATAAGTTTCATAAAATCATTCACCACCATTTTCACTGTTACTAATTTTTTCTTGCCATTTTCGGAATAGTCACATTTGGCTACTTTATGAATGCTTAGTGTGAGCCCTGCCGGGAATTGTGTTCTTCTGTTATTAAACATTTATTAAATAATGTTTACAGTTCTCATTTTTTCACTTAATTCAAAAATTTGAAAAAAAAAAAAAGGAAAAAAAAAGTAATTTTCAAAAATATGTACGAAATTTTCAAGGCAAAAATCCAGCAACCTGACTCCCCCAGTAAACTACCTACCATTAGGACATTGTTTGGACAAAATTTCAGAATTTTAAAATGGGGGTTTTCAGATATTGCAATTCAAAAATGTTGATTTTTTGAAATTTTGTAAATTTTAAAAATTAAGTTTATGAGTCACAAGCATCACAGGATAAAAATAAAATTACTGCTAAGACAAACCTAGTAGGGATGCAGGTTGGCACACTTACCCACCTGATAAGTCTTTCTCTTAAAAATTCCTAAATTTGTTGAAAATGAAAATTTTTTGTAATAATTTTTTTTTTTTTTTTTTGCCATCTGGTAACATTCGTTTGACCAATTTCTGTGAATTTGAAGAAAGGCCAATTAAATAACTTGAAAATATAAAAAAATTCAAGTCTCTACCTGTTATAGTTCAGGAGCAGTCTGCACTTAAAAATTTGGCGTTGCACACGATTTTTGTCACGACTGTATTTTTTGCCTATTTTCAAAATGCTGTAGCTCGACCAAAAATTTTTTTTATGAAAAATCCTTTTGCAGTACTTTATACCTCTATTAGGAGTAGCTATTATAATTAAAAAAAAAAAAATTGGAGGTGGTCAACTGACACGTTGGTCATGCCTGCCTGAATTGAGATGGAAATGGTCAGGTACATTCCAGCTGCCGGAGACTGAGTGCCAAGATTTAAGTTGTGGAGTCATTTTGGAGGGGTTTGGTCATAACTCACCATGCTGGCCAAGCGGGTTGGTGAGTGTGACATAGATAGCATTTCTTCTAATCTCGATGGTACAGTTATACCGCTATTGGTGGTCTTCAGAGCCCCTTTAATGGGAACAGGATGCACCACGAGAAGGAGGGGTTGACATTGAGGCTGTGATGTTGCGCATATATATATATATATATATATTATATATGCAAAATAGCAATACTGAACTACATTAAAGTATTTTACTTACCCATCTATATTTTTAAGTGCGAATTTCCTTGCTAACATTAAGATTTAATAAAAGTATATATCATTCCCTATTTTCCCCCGCACAATATCCCATTTATTAAATCAACTTTTAAATGAGTTGATATTTAGTAGCAACAAATGTACTTACTCTTTCAAGAATGTGGATGGGTGGAGGAAAGGGGGCATATCTTGTGCTGTGCCTACAGCCCGGATCTGTGTAAATCGGGCCCTGATCCCATCCTGGTGTCATGCATTCTTTCTTCCACTTAGCTTTTAAACAAGCAAAACAAATTCCCCCTCTTCGGAAAAAAAAAACAACAAAAAATAAGAAAGAAACAAAGACGCTTCACAAACTTTGTTCAGAGGCTTCAGGCCAACATAATCCCAGCACTGTGCATTTTTTCCACTTAGCTTACAAACAAGCAAAACAAATTCCTTTTCCTCGGAAAGAAAGAAAGAAAGCCGCGCCACGAACTTTGTTCAGACTTCGGGCCGACGAAATCTCGGTCCAGCGCCGTGCTTTCTTTCCGCTTAGCTTTCAAACAAACAAAACAAATCCCCCCTCTTTGGAAAAAAACAAAGAGCCGCTTCACGAACTTTGTTCAGAGGCTTCGGGCCGTCATATACCCGGCGCTGTGCATTCTTTCCACTTAGCTTTCAAACAAGCAAAACAAATTCCTAAAAAAAAAGAAAAGAAACAAAGAGCTGCGTCACAAACTTTGTTCAGAGATTTCGGGCTGATGTAGTCTTGCCACGGCGAAAGAAGCACGTTGAGCCGACATAATCCCGGCCTGGCGCCATGAGTGCTTTCTTTCCACCCAGCCTTCAAAAAAGGAAATCAAATCCTCCTGGGGGGGGGGCAAAGAGCTGCGTCACGAACTTTGTTCTGAGGCTTTTACATAAATTAATTACAAAACCAGTAAAACATTCTTAATAACAGCAAAAATCTGAATTTACGTAATTTTTCGTTAGTCATCCACAATGGGAGGGGGATAATGGCGCATTTCTGGACGCGTACGACACTTTCGCTCGCCAGTGAGAAAGAAGGTTCGTAACGTAAGTGTCCAATCACATGTGAACAGAACTTTTCTTTCTCATTGATCTCTTGGCAGCTGCGTACGATTGTTCACCCAGTCTTTCAACGGCTTTGCCCCCCAGCAAATAATAAAACAAATAAGCAGTAGAAAGGACGGAGGTGAATTGAAACAGCAGAGTGTTCCCCGAAGAAAGCCCGGTTTCGAGCACACCGAGATGTTTGCAGTGACGTCGCCCACAGCAGCAACGTCAGCCCAGAGCTGCCAATCAGCCATGCAGCAGCATAAGGAGTGCGCCTCATGAATGAAATATCATAACCTACCTCACGAATATTCCTCTCTTGACCCGATTTTTTTCCCAACATGTCGACAATCACAAACTTTTGTCAAAAGCCTGAGATCGCAAATAAATGACAAGTTTAGCGGATTTCCGTTTTTTCTAAAAAGTAAATTCACGGAACTCCGCTAATTAGCGGAAGAATCACATGCCTGAACTTTACAAAGAGCTGTAGATTAGCCCTCTAGCATTACTACCTGCAGATTTATTATATTTTTTGTAAATGGCATTTTTGCAAAATTTGGAATTTTTGCCATTTTGAAAATCAAATAAAGAAAAATGCTGACCCAAAAAATCTTAAAATTTTCATTTTTCACATGCTCCATAGGTACAAACATAAACCAAAAATCATTGAAATCTGAGACATCAAGGTACAGACCCCTCGTTGTGATATACAGAACTGTATTTGTTTACTTTGCTACATATGTGCAAAGGGGAATATTCTTTACAATCAAAATTATTTCTATGCTGGTGCTTTTGGCTGCACAAATGATATCTAAGTGACAGCTGAGTGCTACATGTCATGTTAAAGTGGAGAGACACAAGAAACTCCTTGAACAGCTGATAATCGAAGCCTATCTCACAGAAATTTGAGATGCAGGCCTGCATTGCAGAATGAGTTCAAATTCTCTATATACAGTCATCAGGGTTATGTCTACTCCTAAAATAATATTCTGTGAATTTCCATATACTTTAAAAATAAAATACTGTATTAATTGATATCCTTGAGATTTGTCACTTGATCCAGTTGCTTAGCTCTTCACTCCTGTTATCAGGACAACAAGTGTGTGCTACAGAGAAAAAGGACTGCTGCCGACATGTTGAAATAGCTGCCTAGCACACTCAAGAGAGGAATTGGAAGATACATGATATCAGTTACAGCTCCAAATTTTGAGCTCTGTTGGTTAGTATTCTTTCAGGCATAAAAATGCCTAAACCAATAGTTAAGCAAACTTAAAAAAACAACAAAAAAAAAAACACACTACATAATTGCCTCCCCAACTTAAAAATGGAAAAAAAAAAAAAAAAATCATTAGTTGTTTGCCTTTTAAATGTTATAAAGTGTGATAGACAGCCAAGGGAAATACGCTACACAATAGTGAGAGTTGCTATGACTGCTTTCCAGGAGTCATTCTATACACAATTGCATGCAGTCATCAGATGACTACATGAGGTGCTTTGAAAGGCATTGTTGTTTTATATCCTCATTAGGGTGAATCAGCCAAGCCTAGTGTGCTTCATAGTTTTGGATATATTAGGCACGTAAAACAACTTAAGTTATGGCACTCACAGCAATTAAACAAGAGCATTTTCCGAGAAATTATTTCAGAGAACGTTCCCCTTTTTTTCAAGAACAGTTTACATTTATTTGTGTGCCCCCCCCCCTCAACATTTTTGGTCACACTACGCCTATGGGATGGGGAGTACAATCTACCACCTCTGATCAGTACACATACACGGTGATATCACCATAATATAACCACTCCCAGAATCGTAGTGTACCCGCCTAGGCATATCACAGAGAGCATGGTCAACATGCTCTCATGACAAGGTCAATCACTTGGACATATAAGCGGCTCGCCACAGCGGTCCAGTGAGCACAATGGCCAGAGGTAGTGATTTCACGAATGTTCAAAAAGGAATGATCCGATATCGCTCCAAGGGTGGAAGCATCTGAGAAACAGCAACTTCGTGGCTGTTCACAAGATGCTGTAGCAAGGGTGTACCAAGAATGGAACGCTGGCACACAGACTACCTCCCAACATCACAACTGTGGAACCTCAAAAGGTTATCGCAATTGATGTGCAACAATTGATCACACAAATGAACGCTGGGCACCCAGGTACTTATTCTCGATAACAGAGCGAACCCTGATAAGCATGGGTCTCCAGAGTCAAAGCTGCTTCAAGGTGACCACTTTAACCCAGGTCCATTAGCAAATGCCTGCAGTTCACATAGGACTGCCTTCATTGGATGGTGGAAGGTTGCCTTCTCTGAAAAATTAAGGTTTCTACTCCACAGAAGTGAAAAGCGGTGGCAGGCGCAAGAGAACTAACACCCGGGGTCAGTCAAGTACAGGACAGCGCTCATGTCTGGGGGGATATTTTCCTGATGTGACCTGGAACTGCAGGATGGGTTGCCGAATGCCAATGGCTACCTGTCCATCCTTGCTGACCACACGACATGCATCCTTTCATGTTAGATGTTTACCCTGGTGGCACCTACCAACAGAACAATGTACCCTGCCACGTTGCTAAGGTCTCAGTTCTGGCTTGGCTGGAGAAATTGCATGACCTCAATCCTATTGAGCACTTGTGGGACTATGTGGATCGACATGCCGACCGACAACCACGTAATCTCAGGGACCTCCGTGCTCTGCTGCAGTCCGAAGGGCCTCATTCGTCCATACTACACCATCTTACCGCTGTCATCTGGGCCAAGGGTTGTTATTCCCATTATTAGGTAGGTGGTCATATTATTCTGATAAGACTGCGTATATTGATTCGTCCTGTAGTAATCGCGAACTGCCTTAAAACACTAGAGCTTTCATTCCGTCAGAACACATGCTCACGACTCTATAATAAAGGAAGTACCAATCTTCTGGTAGCACCCTCTCTCAAACATTTCTTTCAGCTTTTAGAAATATAAACAACATGCTTAACTATGAAAACGCAACTTCAAGGCAAAGTCCCCTAGCTCCTGTTCAGCAAGTGTTGCCCAAAGCCCCGACTACACAGAAACACTACCTTTGACATTACAGGTTATTCAAATTACTCAACTACATTACCTGCTTCATATACATATAGACAATAGACAAACACTTATTGATTTAACCTTTGCATTTCTTGTGAAGGTCTTCTATCGTGCCAGGATTTTGTTCTTGTGCAAGTGAATCCGACGAACCGGTCGAGGAGTCCACTGTTTGTCCGGGAACATTGAGAGGTGGCGGCGGAGGTGACGGTATATTTGAACCTCGAGATGGTCGAGGACTAGATGCTTCAACATTACCCATACTTTATACAAAACAAAGTGACCTATTAATACAACTAACAACACAAACAGTTACCACTAATAAAATTTCTTAGTGAAAAAGAAAAACGTTCAGCAACCTTCACTAAACCATGCTTTCCACAAAGTTAAGCAACGATCGTGTGTTGCCACCTTAAGTAAACAAACTTCATGCCATAAACTCTTTATAATGAGATACGACAAGAAGTAAAAGCATTTCAAAAGTCAGTGGAACTTCAGCCCAAAATACGTCATTCACAACTTTTTTTGATTGAAGGTTAAAAGACCACCGTG
Organism: Macrothele yani; assembly: GCA_039090855.1. Lineage (NCBI taxonomy): Eukaryota > Metazoa > Arthropoda > Arachnida > Araneae > Macrothelidae > Macrothele > Macrothele yani. The sequence goes on from JAYWMT010000058.1 coordinate 38,845, forward strand.
AGCAACTCAATGGGCTATAAGCAATCGCCCGTCCCAAATTTGAGGTTACTGGTTTCAGGGAAGGAAAAGAGCCAGCGCCGTAAGACAAACACAACATCCATGCCTCAAGGGGATTCGAGCCCGGACCCTGCTCGGACGAATGATCAGAAGCCAGCGCTGAGACCACTGCGCCACCGGAGTGGCCATTCACGACTTTAAAGTTATGATAACCCAATAAAAAGCGTATTACAAATACAGTAAAGATAAAGTTCAGGATTTTTTTTTTATTTCTTTACTTTTTATCCTTTACAGTCTGCCTTCGCGGAGAATATTGCAGAGCTTCTATCTCTTTTTCCGTTTAATTGTTCATCATTGAGCGGTCGTGCTCTCAACCACCATATGAATGTGGTTTTCTTCAGAACCCATATAGTCTTCACCATAACTGCAAGCGATATTGTCCTGCATCTCTTTGAAATAAACTTTGAACACAAAGTTTTCCTGGAGTATTTTTGCATCCTTGTTTTTCTTTTTTAAGAAATTCATTTCTCCTTTTTAGCCCTATTGTTCTACTAATTACTTGGCATAGTCCAAGATGTGAAGGTTTTAAAAATTGACCATCAGTAAGAGGTGATCTAATAGCGACAATATTGAATCAGCGACGACATTGGTCTGCAACAATAAACTTTTAACGTTACATGAATAAGGTCCATTGCAAAATATCCGGAATCTACCAAAGCCGTCTAGAGTACTAGAGGCCTAAGCCTACGCGATTTTCCGGTTTGTGACGTCAGCAACCGGGTCATAAAAAGTCATAGCCGCTGATAAAAATAATATGTTTGCTTGGTATGTGTCTTATACTGATCGCTTTTTTACTTTAAACTAACCTGGTGTTAGCAATGTTTTACGTATTTAGGAGTATTTTCGCTCATTAGACTCCAGAATAACAACGTGGACAAAGTTTGTGATTGAAAACAAATGTAATACACACATACTGATAATTTCAGTTTATACGAACGTAGCAAATGGTGATAATGTTGTCGATTGACCATTGAAAAATTATTTCATGTTACGGTCTGTGACCGATCCGATAGGATGTAGGTCTTGCGCAGCAAATTTGTTTCCTTTGACTTCTGAAGATGGCGTTTTAGTGAATGAGGTTGTGTGTGCGTATCCCAGGAAATACTATGAGGATATATTGTCCTACTTATGGTTGTTTTCATCTTGGCTAACTTGGGCTAGGATCACGCAAAAGTAACTTATGTCCAGTGCAAAGTTGCTGTTGTAACTGCGAATGTAAATAAGTTTTCTGGTGAAGAATCAAAGCTGTGTCTGTACCAGAGGAGAAATTCTGTTAGGCCTCGTTGCAGAAAATCTTAGAATGTTAATTAAGTGTTATGTAAAATTAACACTTCAAAACAAACCTCTTCTCGACAGTTTTTTACCAGTGTAGATATCTCAGCATCTTATTCAGCGTTACTGAACTCGAAGAAATTTGCTTCAAATACACGAAATTTAGTGGGAAATTCGAATTTATTTGATCTAGTTTGAAAGGTTAGAGTTTGTGCTCATTTAAAATTATTTTTTTTTTCGTTCACCGTCATTAATGTGATGGAATTTTTATCAGCATAATTTCAATTTGTGTTTCATACAATTCCAACATGTATCAATGTGATTGATAAATTTTGAATTTAACAGAAGATTTAAGGTGCAAGGTTTTGCACAGCACTTGTTTTTGAAACCACATAAGCACATGACATTTTATATAGCATTTAAGTTTAGGGTTGAACATGATATATTAAGAACTTATAAATGAATTTTTACTAGAGCAATTGAGTTCAGGTACAAACTTCTTCCATGAAAAGCTGGCATTATTTGCCCTGCAGTGAAACCTATGTTTTTATTTCCGGTTTTACTTTTTCAAAGTGTAGTTTTATAAATATTTGGTTATGGAATTGCAGCAAAACTCGTTTTCTTATGTAGGTCATTCAATAAAGAAGTAGATCTTCATTGGAAGTTCTGTAAAGAATAGGGATTGTATTAGTGGGTGCGAAATGAGTGTATATATAGTAGAAAGAAAATGCACACATATCTTAATGTACTGCATCAAAATGCACAAGATAATCCTTAAAAAATAAGATTGGCAAAATTATGTGATTAGGAAATCTTTGAAGTGATGTGAATTAAAAGCTAGAGAAGTTTCATGGTTTGGCATCTAGTTAAAATTATGGCTGTTGGGGTAAGCATCCAGTTAGCAAACCTATTTGATGAGCTATTATGTGATTTGCTGTCACCCCTTGTTTTCAAATACAGTTTTTCATATGAATGAATGAGGTCAGCCAATGGCTTTTCGTCCCGCCAGTGAGTGCTATTTGAATCTTAAGTCTACAGTATTGCGATAGGAACAGGGAACATTTTTTTCCAACAGCAAGTGACCATGTGGTGGAGTGAGCGAAATCTGAAGTTGTTCAGACTCCTAAACTTAATTGCTTTACTTCAGTTACTTGTAACTTCATTGGCCCGAGTTGTGCTACAATAGCAAGCCCAAACAAAAATTGGGAGATGTGGGTTCAATTCCCATGATGCAATTTTAGAAATGTGCAAGTAGGTTTTTGTGACCGTATCATTGTCATTGTTTATCTAAAAAGCAAAATTTTGCCCTTTTGATTTGTGTTTTATGTATGGAAATTGTTTCTTAACATTTTACATCAGCACATAATTATACACCTATGCAAAATGAATCTGCAAAGAGTAACACTCCAGTAAAGACAAGTTGATTTTAACGGACCAAATTGTGGTTGTTGGAGCTATGAATACATATCAGATCTGTTGTATAACAAGCTAGAAAAGATAAACAAGAAAAATCACCAATATGTGAGGGAAGTGACTCATTTGTAAAAAAATGTAAATATATTAATCTTTTAGCATCTAACATGATTTTTGAAGCCTTAAGTTTGTAATATAGTGGCCAATTTAGTACAATGTAATTTAAAGTGTGTATTGTATTTAGAAAAACAAAGTTTTAAAAGTGGAAATATGCTCTTAAATTTACAGGCACTTTTTGCAAAACAAATCAAAGGAAGAAAATCTAGTTATGAGTATCAGTGGTTCCATATCAATACGAAATGTAAAGTTCAGTGTTACAACACTGGGTATACAGTTTATTTTCCCCCTTTCAATCTGAGCCAACTGAAAGCAGCACATTTATAAACAGAGACTACTTTAATATTTATTGTAAAAATCTACAATTGAATTCCAGGTTAGATAGCTGTTTTTTTTTTACTGGTTATAAATATATGATGTTGGATTATTCTCCCAACCATGGCCTAATTCCGCACAATATAGTGGTTACAAATTGGCTGACAGGTGGCAGCACATTGCTGCTCACTCCTCTCCCCAGCAGGAATGAGTAAGTACGTTGTTTTTGTCTCATTGAGGGCATCTTCAACGTGAATGTTCGGACATCTGACATTTAATCACTCCTTGAATTTTGTGGATCCTCTTCCACTGGCTCACCCTCAATGTGTAGATTAATTGCCATCCCAAGAAATATTTCCTCAAAACAGTGCTTAAAAGTGTTATTTTGCATCATTTCATAGTTCTTCCCTGAAATACAGTTGGTCTGCTAATCAGCTTCAGGTTCATGAGGAAACAAAACTTTCCATTCACAGTAAAATGTATTAGTGTAGGGAGACAACTTACATCAGGGTTCCCACTTAACCTGGAAAACGCCGCCCTGGTGGTGCAGTGGTTTAAGCGATGGCCTCTGATCATTCGTCCGAAACGGGGTCCGGGTTCGAATCACGGTGAGGCATGGATGTTGTGTTTGTCTTACGGCACTGGCTCTTTCCCTTCCCTGGAACCAGTGACCCTAAATTAGGGACGGGCGACTGCTTATAGCCCATTGAGATGCTCACGGTGGTCGTTAAACCTTCAATAAAAAAAAAAAAAATAACCTGGAAAACAGGGAAAACCTGGAATTCTCAGGGAATTTGAAAATGGTTCCAAAAATCATAGAAAACTCAGGGAAATTGCCCTTTTTTGTAAAACTTAGGGAAATTACCTTTTTTTTTTTTTTTGTAAAAATCAATGGATACTTTATTTTGCCTAAAAAACTTATTTTTTCAACAAGATTTCAAACTTTTTCTTGCATTTACTGCCTGCCTAGAATTCGGTAGATCTTACTTTCAGTTATATTAAGTATTTCCTTTATTCTCTAAAAAAGATGCAAAATTGAATTTTTAAAATTGCCAGTTATTAAGCTTTTGTTCAATTTCTGCAGGCAGTTGTTATAACATGGAACAATTAGGCACAATGGCTCCTGCTTTAAGAAACACTTCACAAGAGAACCAACCAAATGATGGATCAAAGACCTTTGCTTGTTGCTTCTCTTGAAACATGTTGCTTTGAACACAGCCACTCCATCATTAAGCTTAGCTGCATTGTGTTATAGAAAAACTGAAACTATTCAACTGACAGATTTTTTCCTACATATGACCTGTTTCTATGGGAATGTATTTACAAATTCCGTGTGGATAGTATTCACAAAAGTTCACGGAACTTTGGTACAGAAAATAATGTGCACAGTTAGTTGTTATTAATGAAAAGCAGATAATTTTATAAAGACAAATTACGTAAAGAATTTACAAGTGTGTGTTTTGGTGAAAAAAATGAATGGAATGGAATGAAATGTAACAATTCTTTGCAACATGCCACTCTGGAAAACTTTAAAAACCACCTGGAGAACCTGGAAAAGTCAGGGAATTTTTTTTATTACTTTTGAGTGGAAACCCTGTACATTGCTGTAGATTTTTTTAAATGCCAGCCAAATTCCTGTGGTTTCTTTTAAGGCACTTGTGAAGTGAATTGTGCTCGATAGTGAGTTAACGTGCCTAAAAACTGCTTCCAATTAAGAGATCAATAGAACGTGGAAACTGAGTAAAAACACTTCAAAAGCAACTTGCTGGTTCCACTATGAAACATATGCAAGAAGTGAGTTCTTATGTGCTGCCATCTGCCAGCCTATTTTGAATTATTCTGGCCCATGGTTGGGAGAAAACCTAGATGTTGATCCAAAGTTCTGGATGTTTGAGTACTTGTATACACCTATACACCTTTAGTTCTCAGAATTGGTTCCTAAACTGCAAAATGTAAAAAAATGAAGTTCTGTATCTGCTTCTGCTGAGCCTCACCCCATAGCTGTCTTCCATGTATACCCATCACATGGCCACCCGCTGAAAAATATTTAAATTATATTTTCATCTGCTTCAATGACATGTCATTCTAGGGAAAGAATGAATGCCTTCACCTGCAAGATGGGTTGGTATTAGACGCTGCAATTCAGTGTTTAGTGAATGACTGTTTTGGGAAGAACATCAAAGAGTCAGTAGCCCATTACAATAGGACCAGCATTGGATGCTGAGCTCTTATGAGTTGTCCAGGGCTTGAAAAATACCATGCCTGAAATGCCCGGGGCATGCAAATTATTGGCCTGGGCAGGTAAATAAAAAATCTAGTTGCCTGGTCCGGGCAATCTAATTTAAAAATAAAGTTTGGAATATCAGGGGTGATTGTGTTCCGGATTTCCGGAATTTTTTTGAGCAATCAAATCCAGAAATCAGGAATTTTGAAAATCTCTTTCCTTTTTGTTTTTTATCATTTTTTCCTCATAAATGTTTGTAATTTTCTTCAGAAACTGCCTTACTTTGCATAGCAATTTGGTTTGCACTGATTGTTGTAGCTGCAGTGCGTAAGTACCAGCATTATTGCTCAAAGCACAAAGATATGACTGCCCAATTTATGGCAGTGATAAACTAAAGCCAGAGGCACCGCCTTTTGGCGAACTTGAGATTCTTCATCTCAAGTTTGCCGAAAAGGCGGTGCCTCTGGCTTTAGTGGCCCATCTCGGAGATCGTTCATGACGATGATGGGCAAAACACGTAACAATATTAACAAATAAAGGTAACTTGATCACGCTAGTTACATTCATCACGTGATGAAGACCTAAGATAAGGTCGAAAGCTTCTAACTTACGAACTTTTTGTAATAGTTTTCATTTAATGTAACTAGCGTGATCAAGTTACCTTTATTTGTTGAGATCGTTCATGCCATACTACCGTCCGTCCATGGACACCATATCTCTGCAACTATTAGTTCGATTTGAAAAATTCTTTTTGCATTGTGAAGCTTGAAATGTGAGAATGATGATACTTGCATTGCGTTTTTTCCCCCAATGCATAACTTCGCCATTAGAGGATGTAAGTGCAGATGATATTGAATTCAAAACGCAAAAAAAAAAAAAAATGAAAAAATTATTGCATGTATTTTCTTCTAATATAATATCTGATTAAAAGAATCCTTTCTTTTGATGCCACTTATAACAAAGACTATTTTCGTCAGTCTTTTTTTCAAGTAACGCATAGATTTTCTGCTAGAGGGTGTAAAGGTAAATTGCGTTTTTCTGTATATCCCTGCTTCTAAAACTCTGATTTGAAAAAATCTTCCTGCATCGGAAACAGCTCCTGATGGGAAATGTTTTGCATATAATTTCTAGTTTTTGGTAAGGAATGGTTTGGCCACAAGAGGGCATAAGTGTTTATGCTGCTTCTGATGTTATTTGCAGCAAAATCTGAGCTCCTGAAAACTCGATTTAAATTTTTTTTCGTGAAATGATACCGCTCACTTCGGAAAACCTTTTGAGAATACCTCGTGCTTAAAATAGCGCATAGTTTTCCCTCAAGGGGCATACATGTGTATCTTATTTTTGTCAATATCTCTGCTTGTAAAGAGTCAGATTTGAAAAATTATTTCTTTATTGGAGAGCGTTTTTACTGTGAAAATGCCTCTCATAATTTCAAATTTTTCTTGACGTGGGTGTAAGTTCACTTTTCCGTTTAAAGCGATATCTGTGGGACTAAAAACAAGATATAAAAAATTATTTTTTGGTCAGATACTACTAACTGTGAAAACTCTTTGTGTATTTTCTTCCTAAAATAATGCAAAATTTTGCCACTAGGTGATGCCAATGTTTAATCTGTTTTTCTCAATATCTCTACTTCTACATGAGCGATTTAAAAAATTCTTACAACTCCAGATGTCATTTACCTTGTGGAACACTTTAGGTTGTATTTAAGGAGTTTTATAGTTCACAGTTCTGTCTCTAGATAGTGTTTGTGTACTTCTGTTTCCAGCTGTATCTTCTCTTCTAAATCCCAATTGAGAAATTTCTTTTTTACTGTATGCCATTCACTACAATAGAGATGTGGAGCATTCATTATCTTTATTAAATAATGCACAGAATTCCTGCTAGAGGGCATAAAGGTTAAAACTGTTTTCTTGCTATCTCTACTTCCGGAAGATGTATTTGAAAAGTTTTTATATATATATATATATCATCATCATCATCATTGTCAACCATTATCAATCCACTGCACTGCTGGACGAAGGTCTCCCCAAGTTTCCTCCACAACGGTCTGTCTTGTGCCAGTCTTCTACATGTCACTCCCGCATACTTTCGAATTTCATCCACCCATCTTCCATGTGGTCTTCTTCTGGGTCTTTTCCTGTCCCTTGGAATCCAATCTAAAATTTCGGCTGTCCATCGATGGTCTGTTCTTCTGGCAGTATGTCCAGCCCATTGCCATTTCATGGATTTAACTCTGATCATGATGTCTTCCACTCTTGTCATTTTTCGGATCCACGTGTTCCTCTTCTTATCTCTCCTGGTTACACCAAGCATGCACCTCTCCATGCATCTTTGAGTTGTCTGCAGCCTTTGTATGTCTCTTTTAGCTAAGGTCCACGTCTCTGCACCATACGTAAGCACTGGAAGGATGCATTGATCAAACACTTTTCTTTTAAGACATAATGGCATATTGCTCTTGAAAATTATGCTGTTTTTTCCAAAAGCTCTCCAGGCAAGTTTTGTACGCCGATTAATTTCTTCACCAATGTGACCCTCACTTGATATCTGCTGTCCAAGATAAACGTACGTGTCTGTTATCTCCAGCTTTTCTCCATCAATCGATAAATCTTCATTTCTTGTAAAAGCATTGAACATCACTTTTGTCTTCTGAAAGTTCATTTTTAATCCCACTTCTTTACTCTTGTCAGCAAGTTCCTGGATCATACTCTGTAGCTCTGATGGGGTAGTTGCAAAAATGACTATGTCATCAGCAAAACGAAGGTGGGTTAGATAATCTCCATTAATCTTTATGCCTTTGTTTTCCCAGTTCAGTGATTGAAAGACATTTTCCAATGTGGCATTAAAGAGCTTCGGAGATATGGTGTCACCTTGTCTCACTCCTTTTCCAATTTTTATGTGTGTTGTATTTTCAAATAGCAGAATCTTTGCACTTGCATTTTCATAAATGTTATTAATAATATTAATGTATGCATCTTCAATACCGCAGGATTTCAGAGCCATTGCAACTGCTGATGGTTTCACCGAATCAAAGGCTTTTTCATAAGCGATAAAAGCCATGCACAATGGAAGTTCATATTCCCTCGCTCTTTCAATTAGTTCTCTCAGTACGTGGATATGATCTATTGTGCTGTAGCCACTCCTGAATCCAGCTTGTTCTCTCTGTTGAGCCATGTCCAGTGTTACCTTCAAGCGGTGTGAAAGAACTTTAGTGAAGATTTTATAAACCACTGATAGGAGGCTGATAGGTCTGTAGTTCCTGAGATCCTCAATGTCACCTTTTTTATGTAGCAAGGTCATTGTAGCGTTGTTCCAATCTACAGGAATTTTCCCTTCATTAAGGCATCGAGTGAAAATTTGGGCGAGTACTGTTTCGATTTCTCCACTTGCTTCTTGTATGATGTCTACAGTAATTCCATCTTCTCCTGGAGCTTTTCCCCGCTTCATGTTCTTGATTGCATGTGCAACTTCTGCTGGAAGGACTGGAAGAACTCTGGTACCTTTCATGATGCCTGGAGTACATGTATCATCCCTTTCATATAATTTGGAGTAGAAATCTTTCACTCTTGTCAAAATTTCGCCTCTATTTCTTGTTACAGAACCATCTTCTTTTCTCAGTGCCATAATCTGTTTTCTTCCCTTACTGAGATGTCCCTTTGCTATCTTTAGGCTTTGGTTGTTTTCAATTGCTTTCCTCACTAGTTCACAGTTGAATTTCCTTACGTCTTCAGTGATACTCTTTCGTACTGTCTTGCATAGCTCTATATATTCCACTTTGGAAGTCACATCTTCTTTAGTTGTCCTCATCTCTCTTCTGTTTTGCATCAACATTTTGGTTTTTCCTGATAATTTGTTCACATGCAATTTGTTCTTAGACCCAGCTAATTTTGTTGCTGTTTCCATAAGAGCTTTGGTTACTTTTCTGTTAACTTCAGAAATATCCACTTCTTCCGATGTTAGGCCTTCTAAAGCAGAAAATCTGTTCTTCAGTTCCAATTTGAAGGTATTATGGTGTTTTTTAAGGTTGGTTATGTCAATACATTTTGTTTGTCTTATGAGCTTGCTATGTTCGAGTTTAGTGTTGAGGTGCATCTTACATCTTACCAATCTATGGTCACTGCCTGTGTTGAACTTGTTTAGCACACTGCAGTCTTCTATGACGAATTTTTTGTTACACATAATAAAATCAATTTCACTTGTCGTCCCATTTGGATGTCTCCATGTCCATTTCCTGTGTGGCTTTTTCTTGAAAAAGGAGTTCAAGATGAAAAACCCTTCTGCCTCTGCAAACTCTACGAGAGTATTTCCACGCTGGTTTCTGTTGCCGTGACCGAATTTACCTACTGAAGTTTCATTCTGTTGCCGTTGCCATATTTTTGCATTGAAATCTCCCATAATTATCTTCAAGTGCTGCTTACCTTTATTATTTAGATCACGAATTTCCTCATAAAATTCTTCAATTTCTTCTTCAGCATGACTTGTGGTGGGTGCATAAGTTTGAATAATCCGAGCCTGGTATCTTCTCGAGAGTTGGATAACGAGTCGTGCAGCTCTGTCAGAGGAACTTTCAACTTCTACAACTTTATCCTTTAGTTTCTTGTTTATTATAAATCCAACACCACTAGTTCTGCCAGTATCTGTCCCACGATAGTAGAAGAGATGTCCACTTTTCAGTTCAATGAGATCTTCTCCTTTTCTCCTTACCTCACTTAGCCCGACGATGTCCCACTTGATCCTTTGTAGTTCCTCTTCCAATTCAAGAAGCCTTGAATCAGAAGATAGGGAGCGTCCGTTATACGTAGCCAAGGTCAGCATCAGATGGCAGCCTAGTCCGGTCCTCCGGGGATTCTTAGCACCCTCTGCCTTCATGTCGCACTGGCCGCTGCCTTGGCCAGGTACATTCCAGCTGCCGGAGACTGAGGGCCAAGATTTAAGTTGTGGAGTCATTTTGGAGGGGTTTGGCCATAACTCACCACGCTGGCCAAGCGGGTTGGTGAGTGTGGGATAGCATTTCCTCTAATCCCGATGGTATAGTTATACCGCTATTGGCGGTCGTCAGAGCCCCTTTAGTGGGAACAGGATGTACCACGAGAAGGCGGGGTTGACATTTGTCAAGGAGAGGCTGTGATGTTACGCATCCCTGACCTTACATCCCTTTATTATGGACATCTTGGACAGCAGATATCAAGTGAGGGTCACATTGGTGAAGAAATTAATCGGCGTACAAAACTTGCCTGGAGAGCTTTTGGAAGAAACAGCATAATTTTCAAGAGCAATATGCCATTATGTCTTAAAAGAAAAGTGTTTGATCAATGCATCCTTCCAGTGCTTACGTATGGTGCAGAGACGTGGACCTTAGCTAAAAGAGACATACAAAGGCTGCAGACAACTCAAAGAAGCATGGAGAGGTGCATGCTTGGTGTAACCAGGAGAGATAAGAAGAGGAACACGTGGATTTTAGATCGGATTCCAAGGGACAGGAAAAGACCCAGAAGAAGACCACATGGAAGATGGGTGGATGAAATTCGAAAGTATGCGGGAGTGACATGTAGAAGACTGGCACAAGACAGACCCTTGTGGAGGAAACTTGGGGAGACCTTCGTCCAGCAGTGGATTGATAATGGTTGACAATGATGATGATATATATACAGGGCACAAAATTTACGGTCGCCAGCTCGCCATGGCGAATGAAGAATTGTCGTTGCCTAGTAAAACTTTTCTCATTGAATGCAATTTCGTTATTAACAACCGCGGCTATTATGATGATAAAAGTTTTTTTTTTTTTTAAATATGTGGCACGTATGTAGTGCTGCTGATATGCTGAATTTGTTTTGTGTAATTACTTTTTTTTTCCCCTCTGAAATTTCCACACTGATGAGTTAACCTTTTCAAAGCATTTTTTTTTTCTCTTCCGTAAAATGCTGGGTTCTCGGTGCTCGTATTGCTCGTTTGAAGTCTGTAAAGATCACTCTGCAGGCTTGTTTATGTGCCGCTACTGGGAACTGACTCACTCGAATGAACTTTGACCATGTGGAGGGGGGGGGTTAATCCCAACAAGATATGCAGGCAGGCCACAGCAGAGACAATCCCTCAAACAAAGAAAGAAAATCAAAAAATAAACAAGCTTCCCTCAGATTTAAGACACTCGCAATTGAGGTACTAGAACAAACTTTTAAGCAGTGCGCAAAAACACAAAACACTGGGTCTTCGGCACTGCATTTTTTTCTCTTCACTTTTGATAGCAAAGACGTAACAGACAAACTTCGTTTACGGGGGAAAAAATAAAAACGTGCACTATTTTAATCGTATTTTTAAAAACTGGGAAGAAAGAGCAGTGTTGCGAAAACAATTTTTGGAAGTATGTTACTGTTAAAAAAAAGTGTGAATCACTGTTGATACTAATTTTCTAAGAAACCTGCTCATTTTCAACGGTTGATCGGAGGATTTTCACTGTAATCCTTAAATTCATGAAATGTTTACCTAATAGAAAAAATATTTGGAAGACGTGAATGTATAATAAAAAATTATAGTAGGATAAAAATGTGAATTTAAACACAGTATTTCTATCCTATGTAACCAAATGGTTTAACTTTAGGAATCAGCTCATAAAATGACTGTTTTCTACGCGTCCCCAGTTTAATAGGGCTACAGCTGTTAACGTGCGTGCAGCACATACGGCAGCGTTTGCTCCCAAGATGACTAAATAACACTTCGGCAAAACCTTAAAATTTTATTATAAATACCATATATTCTCGCGTAAAAGCCGAAAGTTTTTGGAAGAATTTTTTTTTTTTTTTTTTTAAGTGAAAGTGTCAGCTTATATGCAGGTCCCGTTTTTTTTTTGCCAATTTCTAGCTGTTGAACTAGGGGGTGGCCGTCCCGGTGGCGCAGTGGCTTAAGCGATGGCCTCTGATCATTCGTCCGAAATGGGGTCCGGGTTTGAATCCCGGTGAGGCATATGTTGTGTTTGTCTTACGGTACTGGCTCTCTTCCTTCCCTGGAACCAGTGATCCTAAATTAGGGACGGGCCCATTGAGTTGTTCACGATGGTCGTTAAACCTCCAATCGATTAAAAAAAAACAAAAAAAACTAGGGGGCTCGGTTTATACGCAAGTATGTTTGGTATGTAAAATGCTGGTTTTTTTTTTTTTTTTTTTTTCGCTAGCAGCATTCTCCTTTCATGTGACGTCGTGATCTTTGATTAGAGATTACAGCTTGCAAAGCCTTCACACATTGTGAGCTATCAAAGTTCTTTCTGAATTAGTGGAATCCTTAAAACAAATTGAAAGTGATGTATATTATTTGATTATTCTTATGAAACCATGCATGATAATTGCGTAAACCAATGAATGCTATCTGTCGTTTGGTGGACAAGGGTTCGAAATCCTAAAATACCTGCCAGGTTTTGATTTACCGTTAAAATTTACGGAAATGCAAATTGCTTTACCGGCAGAGTGTTAATTTTACAGATTTAATTCTTCCAGATTTTTTTTTTCAGGTGATTTTGCACTCAGCATTAAGACTTTTTATTTAACATAATCCATTTAAATTGAAGCACCAATGTAAGTAACAAATAAACTTCTCAGTTACTTGGGGACATTTGTCTGCAGTTTTCCCACATGTTGTTTCGGGTTGTTTCAAACGTTAAAAAACTTGCACTGCGCATAAGCGGTATGTAAACAGCTGCAGCTGGGCTTGTTTATCTCTCGACGTTTTAACAGACGGACGGGCATCCTCCATTGGAACACGTCTTTATTACTCCTAGTTCGAAATGCTATCTCAGAACGTAGTTATCGTAGAAAAAAGTAATTCAAGCGGATTTTAAATCTGTGGAATTTTTGAGCTCAGATCGATACCCAACATGACGAAATTAAAACTCCATTTGGGGCATGGTTTCGTAACTTATCCGGCAATAACTAACGAAAGAATGCAGTATTTAGGAAATTAAAAAATAAATAAATCCTATGCTCATTCGACCCAGTGCTTCTCCAACAATGATTTATTTTGCTGGTCCTTTAGTTAGTAAGTTTTCTACGCTTTCCAACGATAGATTTTAATATGTTCCAGATTTGTCTGTTCGTACGATAATTTGCATGATATCTTCGCTGGATTCAACGAAATTAGTATGTTGGGGTCCATACTAATTTGTCGTATGATGTTCGTAACTAAAATCTAAACCTTTATTTCTTGATAACAACTTTCAGTTGATCTTTGCTTTCCTAGCTGACCAACTCAATCGGATAACTCGGTAGTCGCTATTTTTTCCACTGGAAATTGCATCTCTTAAAGCTGTTGCTGTTTTACTATAGCAGTTTAAGTTGCATTTTTTTCGCTATGAGCAGCAATATAAGAAGGAGGGGGAGGGGTACTATAAACTATCAAACATTCTGTGATGCGAATTCTGCAAAATTCCTGTGTATTGCAAAATATGAAAAATATGCATTTTGCACTATGTGTCGATGTAATTTCAGCGTCTCGCGTGGTTGAATTATATTACTAATAATATTTCTAGTGCCAAGCATAAATCTAATGTCGACTGCATGGGGAAAATATACAAAATTAACTTCCTTTGTTAAAAGGTTTTATGAACTGGATGTGAATCACGCAAAATGTTCACTTCGTTTTTAGCTGAGCATAATTTACCAATTAGTGTCTCTCTTTTATTGCATTTGACTGTCTCATTGTCCGTCACTCCGTAAGATAAACTTAGTAAGAAAATGGTTCATTTTTGAAAATATTTTAGTTTGTTCTGTGAAGGTGTGGGATACAATCCTATTGGATTTGGGTGTCAAAGGGTGGGACTTCCATAAAATCAAGTTTTTATTTCTTTATAGATCAAAAGGATAGCATAGTAATGAGAAATTATGTATAGATTCTATTTTAATCGAAATAAACGTGCCGATAAATTCAAACATCTGTAGTCATACATCATTAACATATCATTTTTTAATTGATATGTTCGATGTATTTAATCAATACGCTCGACAAGTAATTTCATCAAATATATCGCAGATTTTTTTTTATGGATTTCGGTTTCTGAAAGTTCGCAGCTATGCGCTAAGGATTGGCGAGTGGGTTTTTTTTCTGGCGAGTGCATTTGATCTCAAAATTTCTCCCCCATATATATATATATATATATACTTATCTGCCTCTATCAGATATAATCACTACCTTTAAAGAGCTGTATGCAGAATTTAAACTTAACCAATTTGTTAATGTAGGAACTTGGAACTCTTATCTCAATTGCTGCATAGAAAATAACCATATCTTATATAATAATACTCTCTATAAGCAAGTGAACGGTATTCCCATGGGAACATCAACGTCCACGAATATCGCTAATCTATTCCTGTTCTTTAAGGAATATAAATTCATTAAAAATCACCCCACCTGCTCAGATAACTACCTTTACACTTTTAGATATATTGATGATCTGCTGTGTATCAATAATTCAGAAGTTATAGAGAGTGATTTTGATAATATCTATCCTAGCTCTCTTAACTTATGTAAAACCAACCACAGTAATCAGGAACTTGAGTTCCTAGACTTAAGCATTAAGCTCAACAGAGGTAACCCATCTATTAGCCTCTTTGATAAAAGAGTTAATTTTCCTTTCAAAGTAATTAAATATCTACACTGGAATAATAACATTTCAACCAAAGTAATTGAGAATGTACTAATTTCTCAGGTCCTAAGAATTTCAAGAATTTGCAGCAACAATTTGGACTTCAATTACCACATTAATATACTATTAGAAAGTTTTCTAGAGAACGAAATTCCTTCTTCTTTCATCAAAAGAACTTTAAGAAAAATTATTCTGAATAATAGAGTAAGGTTGGCAGATCTGCTTTAATTTTCTACACAGTTAATAATATGATTCTGACCAATCAAAGCCGTAAGGAAGTTGGCTAGAGGATGCCTATTAACTACCTAAAGGAACCTTAGTGCTATGGATATGACGGTCCTATTAAAACAAAAAATTAAATAATATAAACAAAATCACAAAAAAGCTTAAAAATCTGTTTATAAAAGAAAATAAAAACAAATAAAAAAGAAAACTAGTTATTCATCACTAGGATAGCTATACTAAAAATAGTAAAACCAACATTAAAATTAATAAGATTCTGATTAATCTATAGAAGCTCACTAAGGTGATTTAATACATGCAAAGATTATTAAATACACTGCTCGTGTATTTTATAATATTTCTCATGTATTCTGGAGAGTTAATTCTGCTCTTTCTGATCATACAGATCCACAGTCTTAAGTTTATATATATTTTTTTCTCTGGTTAAAATATCCGCGCGTTGGTTTCTTGCTGTATGAGGAGGCCATCAGCCCCACCCTCACTGCCCCCCAGCAACTAGGGAGTGGCGGAAGAGGTCAGCCATGTTCTTCTCTTGTGAGGAGAAAAGTTTTTGTCACACAAGAGGTAAGCTCTCTTCCTTGTTTTTGGGTTCTAGGTTTTATAAGTTCAATGTTTGTACTTCATGTACTTTTTCTCTGTTGTTTTTTAGCTTTTCAGCTTTTAGGCATTGGTTTGTCTGTTAACATTTTTGCGGGTTTTAACTCTTTCTTTTCTTTGTAACTTTGAGCGTCTTTTGGGGTACCTAGGAACAGAAGATGGCTAAGCTTGTTCCTTTTCTATGCGCTGTTTTTTCAAAGTAGTTAAGTTCTTAATAACTAATTAATTATGCACTTAAAGCACTGCTGAAATACTTTGTACATATTGCAACTAACTGTTTAAGATATATAACTTTCACAAAGTTTTCTTTAGTTAATTATTATCTTTAACTTATTCTCGTTTTCGTGCTGTCATAAGTTGTAGAGTAGGGGGTTTTAGACTCAAGTTTTCTTTCAAAAATCTGTTCGTTAAAAATTAATATTTCCTTTTTTAATTGCAATGTAAAAATTTGGATTTCTTTTGCATTGATTTTCAGGTTTAAATTCTCTCTCAAACGAACTTGGCGTTTCGTTATGGCTGAAAATCATTTCTAATTATTATGTCACTCTCACAGCTTGAGTTCTCTTTAATCTTCTTCTCTCTGTTTAATAGTAACAGATGAAGAGCATGGGTCGGGCCAGTAAGGTTAATGGATGCAAGCGAAATTGTTAACTAGTGCTAGGTCATGCAACTCTACGGAGGACATGACATATATATATATTTTAAACTATTTTAGGTGGGAATGTTACTTGCATCTATGGCCTTGCAGAAACCCATTTCCAACTAGGTCTTTGTGGAAGTGAGAAAATGCAGAGTTTTTGCTGGTCCTTGATAAAGCCAAGGCTCAGTATTCTCGACACCTTCTACATTCAGTAGTTTTATTTTATTTTTTTATCTTTTCTCCTTTTACTCACACAGGTAGATACATAACCTTTTCTATGTTGTACTAGGTGTGAGTCAAAATTATATCTGTATTTTTTTGCTTAGGTATCTTCTTTATAGAATGTGAATTCTGAATTTTCAAAACTGCTGCGTTGCGCGTTTTGATCTTCAGGTTATTTTGCAACCTTCGTTTTAAATTCTAAAGTTTTTCCTTAGTCTTCAGTTTTGCTCTTAAGTATATATATATATATATATATATATTATATTTTATAAACTCATGTCTTGTTGCATGTACCTAGTTCTATAAAATAGCTTTCTGGAATTTCGGTCTTCACTTGTAATCACCCCTGGAATAGAATTTCTTATTACAAGAAAAAAGACAGTTGTCACATGTTTTGTTTCATTTCACAGCGGATCACTGGAAGTTGTATTATTGTTACAGAGTGCCATGCACAGAAGAATAGACTTCTTTAATTAGGTATATTATACCTTAGGTCAGGGAATTGGAACCATATAAGTTTTGCTCCAAATAGTGTTTATAGTCAGTGACAGGATGTATGCTTTTGATGGAACTAGCCTCCGGTGTTTAAGTGACAAAGCGAAAACTTGAATGAAAGAAACATGGCGGAATCACCAAATTTCTCAAATTCATCATATATTTTCAACATGATACTTCATATCAATTTCATCATCATGCCATTTCATAACAATTTCAGCATGATCTTAAAACTTGATATACATGCTTTGGTGCATTCAACATTTTGGTTAAAGACCCTTAAAACTGAAATGCAAAACATGTGAAAAAGGTTAATCATATATTTTATCTTATAAAAAAAATAAAATAAATGAGAGTTCTGATTTGCTATCTTAAAAGATAAATTGTCCTGGGCATCCGGCTTTTACTACCTGAGTAGGTAAACAATTTCTGCAAATGCCAGGCATGTAACTTTTCAAATATTTTTCAAGCCCTGGGTGTCCCTGTAGTCCATAATCAAAAGCAACATTTTAGTACATTGAATCATATTAATATTTTATCTTTTTAAAGGAGTTACAGTAGTGTGTGTAAATATGCAATGCTTCTTGCCATTTTACAGGTACTTGTAGTGCAGAGATTTTCATGGGTTCTTTGATATAGCACTGAAAATGCTGTTAAACTTCTCTTCATGTTACATTTCAGTTATTGATTTTGCTTATGATTCGTAAAAGTAATTTAGTGATTTTTTGTAAAAAAATATCTGATTTAAAAAATTTGTAAATTATCACTTCTCTTTCAAGAACAGTACATATCTTTTTAATGGAAAACTTCAAATTTTATGAAACCATCCTGTTTTGTTGTTTCCTTTTTTTATTTGGAAATATTTTCTAGCTGTAAGTTTTTCTACTTGTGTGTTTTTTTTAATCACTGTGTCCAGTTAAAATATGGTGTAACTAGCTTAGCTAGGTATAATGATATATAAAGAAAAGAAATTGGTACAAGCTGGGTAAGTAACTAAGAAACTTGGCAACATGAGATTAATTCAGTAAAAGAAATTTAATCAAATTGGCTTTCAGGGTTGGTAATTGTTTTCAGACAAATGTATTTATTTTGTTTTACATAATTTATTTTAATTAGCACTTTTCATTTTAAGGGTCCTTTGGTAAACAATATAAGTAGATAAAACATCAATTGCCAGAAATGGGCAGCAACATGTAAATAAAATGGAAATTCATTCTTAGTTATAGATAATGTAACATGGGAGCTTTTGAACTAAGTCTAAAGTCTTCACCCAGAGCAAGGCTGAACTAGATCACCTATCAGCGGTGGTGAAAGTGGGTAGGAACCGTGGTAGCAGGATGGCATTCCCTTAAGAAATTGGTAAGGGGAATGGCGTTCCCCTATGTAAAATAGTTATGAACAAAAGTACATAAAAATTTGAAAAGGAACATATGCTGCTAAACTATACCAAGGAAATTTGGGCCCACTATTCATTTATATCTATGAATTCTATTAGTAATTTATGTAAGATTTCTATGTTTCAAAATTTTATATCTCTGATTTTGCAAATGTCAGAGCTTTTGCCCTGAGACCATATAGTTTGTCCTTCAGATTCTTGGCTACTGACATGTAGCTGGAGGAGATACTCACATTTGACTGGTTTTGCTTTCATAGTATCTCGTATGTTATCCCACACAGCGGAATCGTGAACTAGTAACAGTGTTGCAGACTAGCTTTGGAACACTGAACTCAAAGATGAGAGTAATTCATTAATATGTAGATGCATAGCTATTGATGAATGAAGCACTGCCTTTTAGGGTAGATAGCATTCTGTCATTGTTTAAAGTGGTGTCTAACAGCAGTGGTTATATGGATACTTAAACTTAGGTAGGAACACCCTCTGGAGAGAAAAACAATGATATCAGCTGTTTCCAAGGGAATATCCTATCTTTTGTCTATATAGAGCTATGAGACAGGATAATCTTCCCCTCCTTTGTTTTCTTTCTTTTCTGTGGGTAAATTTGCCCTAAGGCTTTTAAATACGAAACACTGTTACCTCAAAACAAATCCTCTACTTTCGCCACTGCGTATCAAACTGTAACATTAAGCGTAAACAGTGAGGACAAAATTAGGGAGTGGAGAAAACATTGCCATCTATTGATGTGTGACTTGGAAACAAGCATTGTTTCTGTATCATTATTTACATCATTTAAGCAGACGGATTTGATTTATATTCTGAACTCCTAGCAATCTCTGGCCTCATTTAATTGGTCACAAAATTATTACATAGTTTGTAGATTTTGAAACACCAAAACTGGCTACTTTTTCTGCAAAATGCATTATCATGGCTATCTAAGTCGAACATGGCTACTGATGAAATATGTGATGAGTCTGAATCAGTCATTAAAGTCATTCCTGACAGCATGTAGAAAATGAACTAATAATTCTGCATCATCCAAGTATGTTACACTTGTTTTCCTATTTGTCCTAATACAGTAATCATTAGCATCATTCCTTCTCTTTAGAACACATATTTTTTTTTTTTTTTTTTTTTTTTTTGGGAAGCATTTTATAATGTGGATAACCTGGAAATGTATAGATGGATAACATCTTCCTTCATTTGGTTGTTGTACCTTGCATTAAGTTTTATCGAAGAAAAAAGTACTACAAAAAGCACTTGACAATGGCTTGACATTTGGTTCAAAATCTTGCCACCATATTTCTTTTAGCCACAATTGCTTTAGGTTTGGATCTGGTGAGAACTCATGAAATGACATTCCCACATCCTTCGTAGAAAGTGTACACATCAACACACATCAGTAAACCCATGTTAAAGATGGATTATATTTTGTTGTAAAAACAGTTTGTTTTTAAAGCCACTTTTGTTTAACAAACATAATCCAGCAATTCAAACAATGCAGAAACTACGTTGTTTTTACCTTTAGGATGCAGTGGCATCTAACTGCAGAAATTTACTCTTAACATACTGTCCAGTCACTAAAAGTCTATTACCTTCAAGGCTATAGGCTGTTCTTATCCAGTTCAGTCTTGACCAGAGAATAGTGGCTAGAAGAGATAGTGTGCCATGAGCTTCTGCATACGGGTTCTGAAAATCATGGAATCAAAGAAGGGCGCTGAAGACCGCTTCAATGCTATTGCTGTAAATTATGCTCGTAGGTTACGAAATATGCAATTCATGAGGCAACCTTAAGGGTTGTCTTATGTTATAAATGTGCTTTATATTAAATGTACATAATATCTAAGGTATTGTTTACCTGATTTGTCTAAGTATTTCGCACGTTTTTGCTCTGTTAGGCATGTGCTCCCGGCCCGAGGGGTCTTTTGTGTTACGGGTTTCTGGTTAGTTATAAAAATTTATAACTTATAACTAAGGTGCGGATTTTTATGACCTAAAAATATGCAGGCATATATGACCTTGAAGTCGTTTAAATGCCACCCTGGTGGCGCAGTGGTCTAAGCGATGGCCTCTGATCACTCGTCCGAACGGGGTCCGGGTTCGTATCCGGGTGAGGCATGGATGTTGTGTTTGTCTTACGGCACTGGCTCTCTCCCTTCCCTGGAACCAGTGACCCTAAATTAGGGACGGGCGACTGCTTATAGCCCATTGAGTTGCTCACGGTGGTCGTTAAACCTCCAATCAAAAAAAAAAAAAAAAGTCGTTTAAATATGACGAATTAAATCGAAAATGACTTCATAAATTTTATGAAATTATCACCCAATTTTTAAAACTCAGTGCTTATGCACATATAAATTGTAGTTCTCAAAATAGTATAACTATATACTAAAAATCCGAAAATTTATTGGCGTAGAATAAATAATCAAAATTTCCAAGCTTTCGCACATCAACCAGATGGCTTTCTCAAGGAAGGTAGACAGCTAACTGCAAACTGGATAATAGAACGTTTCAACACTTTAAACGCGGTGACTTGACTAGACAATAAATGATTAGGAGCAAACGTGATATTTCGAAGAAACGAGGTCACGTTGGTTGGGCACGCGGTACTATGGTAGAAATCTCAGCATTATTTGAAGAATTGATTCCAAATACGTGGTAACTCCAGAGAGACGCTATCGTTACAAGCCTCGCAGCTGGTCAAGATTTCCAAGGTTTCGCGAATGGCAGTAGATTTGGGTGTGGAGTATGAAGCTAATTTCTTTACATCACTCCATATAGGATCGGCGGACTTGAACTTGACTTCTCTTGATAGGGCAGTGGTTATTTTTCCGTCCCTTGTAACCCTTTTATGTTCGCTGATTCTAATTCCAAACGAACGTTTGGTCATTCCGATGTAGTATAGCCTGGAGCCGTCCGGATATTTTAGTGGGATGGCATAAATGCCTGCCTCATTGAGAAGAGGGGGCTTGTCAATATTTCTCTTAAGCATCGTGTATAAAGATGCCGGAGACCTTATGCCGACACCGAAGTTCATCCTTCTGAGCGCGTTTTTGAGTTGATAGGAAATATTTGGTATGTAGGGAATAGAGCCCAGGTAGCGAAGTTGCGGCATAGAAATATTATTAGCACTCCTGGTTCTGGCTTTCTCGATAAAGTTATGCATCTGGTTCGAAGTATATCCTGCCTCAGTGGCCAATTCGACGATGTTTCTTAGTTCAGATTGTCTAGAACGGGCATCGGATGAGACAGCGAAGGCTCTTCTAATTCGTGAACGGAATAAGGCGGTCTTGTAATCATCAGGGCAGAATGAACTGCGGAGCATCAGGTTGGGAACGGAAGTGGGTTTATAATAGACTTCCGTATGAAGGCGGTTGTCATGCGATTTGCTCACTGAGACGTCGAGATAAGGTAAGGTACCATTGTGTTCAAGCTCCATGGTGAAATTGATTCTAGGGTGTATACAATTTATTTTATCGAGGAAAACGGGAGAGTCTCCTTTCCGTGTGGCCATATGAAAAATACGTCGTCTGCGTATCGTAGCCAGGTGGTAGGTCTTGGGGTGATGTTGGTGAATATATGTTGCTCAATGGGGCGAAGTATTGCTTCCGCAAGGACGGCTGAGAGCGAAGATCCCATCGGAGCGCCATTTACTTGCTTATAAATTTGCCCTCGGAAACTGAAGTAGCTGGAATTTGAGACCAAGTCCATTAATTTGAAGATGCTGAGGCAAGACTCCTGAGAATAAACTGATGAATTAGATATAGCCTCTTTCAATGTTCTGATGGCTTCCGGTACGGGGATCGATGGGTAAAGAGAAACTACGTCGAAACTGCCGATAATGTCGCGTTGTTCAATGGTGAGCTGCTTGATTTTCGTGATAAAATCTAAAGTGGAGGTTATTATAAAGTCCGACTCCGGTAGATGATTAGTTAAGAATTTCGTTAACGCTTTTTCTAAGTGGTACGTCGGTGCGAATGTTCTGGACACGATCGGTCTCAATGGATTGCCGGGTTTGTGGTGTTTAAGTGTGCCGAAGAGTTTTGGGATCTGAGGGCCAGGCGGTAATTTGGCGGATTTCTTGAGATCATCTGGAATATCAGTTGACCTTGCAGTTCTTTTTACCTGTGCAATCCAAGAATTTAGAGGATTCCTTCGTAAGATTATAGATCCAGAATCGGATATAAATTCTTCTAGTTTTTTATTATAGTCCGCTGCGTCCATTATTGCTATCTGGCCGGATTTGTCCGTTAGCGTCAATATTATGGAGTGGTCATTTCTAAGGTTGGAAATCGTCCTTGGAATTTTGAAATTATTAAACGATTGCTTCTTATTGTACCACGATTTTAACCTAGAGTAACACAGTTGACGTAGTTCATCTTTGTTGTCTTCTGGAATTCGCGATATTATGGTCTCAAACTCAGAAACGACGCTTTTTGGGTTCGGTCTCGATCGGAAGCAGAACTTTGGTCCAAGTTCCAAAACTTTAGTTTCCTCTCCGGTGAGCGTTCGGTTAGTCTTCCCAGACTCCTAAACCTAAAGATTTCACCATTCCTTTCGTCAATATTTCTAACCCACTCGACATCACAAGTGGTTACAGGGGCAAATTTGAATAACGTTAACTCATCTCAAGAAAATTCTGGCTCGAAGTTATCAAAGTTTGCTTTACTTACACAAAGAATGTCACTTATTTTGCAAAGTGACATTCTTGCACTTATTTTGCAAAGTGACATTCTTGTCACTTATTTTGCAACCGGATTACATTGCAGCACTCTTTGCAGTTTGTCACAAACTTTTTCAACTACCCTTTGCTTGCATCAAATTACTCACAGTTTGCTTCACAATTTCTAGTTCATCGCTAAGTTTCATTCCTACAGTTTCAAGGCGAGTGATAGCCCTAGATATTCCACTGAAGTTACATTTTATATATGCCAAGTTTCTAGCCAAGGTATCAGAAAAGTAATCTTGCACAATTTTGATGGAAGAAGAATCACAACAATAAAATTCTTTAACTGTCCTGTCTAAGGAATCATAATTTGTGCAACAATACAAAACCGCATCCAGCCAGGTCCCCCACTGCATTCAGACATGTTGGGGAAGCAGTGCCAAATTAGGAGCAATTTTTTTTAACTTCTGCATGTGAAGCGGAGCTTTTATGAACATTTCTTTCCCATATGAAATTAGCTGATCTACATCAGGATAGTTACTTCGAATATCTTTGGCCACTCTGTAAACCATGTGCAAGGCATGTGATATGGACCATTTTCAGATAAAGTAGTTTCAGTCCCTTTGCTGCCTTAGTCATGTATGGAGCAGCATCTGTTATAAACAAGAGGATGTTTTCTCTTTGTACACCATCTGGCCAGAGTAATTTCATTGAATCGTCGACGAGCATAGCAGTAGTGGAGTGTACTTATTGCAGATTTTCGCACGTTAGAAGAAATACTTCACCCGGCTAGTCACATTTCAGAGTGCCGATAATGACATTAGCTGTGTATCTTCCATCTACATCACTTGTTTCATCTATTGAAACCCATATCTTATTGTTGGCAACAGCAGATCTTATCTTACCTAAAACATCTTCATAGCATGCAGGGATATAGTTTTTTTCTAAGAGTTGATTCATTTGGAATCGGATGACTGGTGTACTTCTCCAAAAAATATCTGAGGCTACCACTGCTTAATTTCCTTAAGGGAATATTAGAAGTAATCATAATTTTACAGAGATCTTTACAGTATTCTGACTGTATGTGTTTGATGAATCTGCAGTTGAAAATGTCTCGAAAAGGAGATGCCGCCTGTTCTCAGCTGAGGAAAATCTTGCTAAACACCTATGTTTCGTGGTAGCACAGTGCTGTTGAACATTAAAATGCTTTTGGGCGTATACTTTGACTTCACACAATTTCCAAAAGAAAATATCACCATCGCTACGGAAAATCCGCTCCCCAAACTCTTGAACAAAACGTCATAATTTCACATTCATTGAACACCCGCTTTTGGACATGTTCAGAATGGAGTTTTACTTTTAGCTTGGGTACAGTAAACCAAAAATGAAAGAGAATTAAGCTCTGATTTACAAGTACTCGTGAAGACACCACAGCGACTACGCTAATTTCAGTGGTTGGCAAGATGCCAATAATAATCCAAACGAGACATTAAGTAAAAAAAAGTTTCAAGAAAACGTTCCCACGGGAAAGTCAGGCCGTTCGAAATGCTTCGGTTACGAGTCGTGGAGTCCTTATGACGCCATTTCGCACATTCACTTAGCCAACGATTGGATAAAATATGACCAAATATACCGTTTATTACGAAATTAGTCAAAATATGACCTAATATTTTCAAAAATCAAAATATCACTTTCTAGCATAAAATATGACATGTCATAGAAATCCGCGCCCTACTTATAACTATAAAAATTTATAACTAACAAAAACCCGTAACATAAAAGACCTCTCGGGCCGGGAGTACGTGCCTCACAGATCAACAACATGCAAAATACTTTGACAATATCAGGTAAACAATACCTTAGGTATTATGTATATTTATGCTCATAGGTATACGTGCTTCTCTTTCTGTGCAGTATAGTAATTTTGCTAACATTTTACTAATGAATCTTTTTTTTTTTTTTTTTTTTTTATCCTGCAGTTATACTAAAAGTGATTAAATCATGTATGTATGGATAGATATAAGTGAACATTCTTCCAAATGGTGTGTTTTTAGGAAGCTTAGTTAACTTTATTCAGGAAATGCATTATTTCGTATTGGATTTGCATGTCAAAAGTCTGGTTTAATACAAACACATTACTGAACACAAATTTTCACCAGAATTATTGGAATTTTTGCCCATTCATTATATTGAATTCTGTTCTGATCTTGTTGCAACAGTTTTGTTTATCTCTACAGGACAAAATGTTTAATT
Organism: Macrothele yani; assembly: GCA_039090855.1. Lineage (NCBI taxonomy): Eukaryota > Metazoa > Arthropoda > Arachnida > Araneae > Macrothelidae > Macrothele > Macrothele yani. The sequence continues at coordinate 64,377 of JAYWMT010000058.1, forward strand.
GGGTGTCACATGATACTGTACTTAGGCCCTAATTTTCCCATGATAAAATTTACAGAACTTTGGACAAAAAAACACCCAATTTCAGTAATTTTAGACAAAATGCAATGATACATAAGACTAAAAGAGAAAAAAAAAGAAAAAGTGGCATACTTAACTAAATAATTACTAAGTGGCTGCTAACTTAATTTAGGACAAGAAACAAAATCCATTTGTTCCACCTTGCTTCATCTTCCAGCACGGAAAAGAGTTACTTTTTGTTTACAGGACCTGTAATCACTGTTGCATCCAGGTATGAAACACTTCCTCAACATTACGTTTATTACTACTACTACTACTACTACTGCTTGTCGTGACCGATCTAACAAAAATTGCCTTTTCACTTGCTATCCACCAAACATGCCATAGAAAAACATGCTAATATTTTGAAATCACAGCATCAAAACTCTCAGGAGCGCCATCTTGCGGTTTCATGAAAAGAGGGAACAAAAATTTAAATAGTGAGTTATTAATGCACGTCACACTATCTCTTCTAGCCACTATAACTAGAGTTTGGTTGGAAATGACTAAGGTGTTGCCAGATTGCCATTTGGCTCTTGCAAATGGTTGCCAGATTCACAAACATATTTATTATGAAAACTGACTTCGAGACCTGCTTTCGACAAGGTTTTGGAACACAGCGATAGGTATGCTCTTCCATTCAGTACATAATGCTGCTGCTAACTGTTGCTTAGTAGTTAGCCTTGGCTCCAAACTTCTTTTGTGGCGCTCTAATTCATCCCATAGGTGCTCTATGGGATTAAGATCAGGGCTCTGTGCTGGCCAGTCCACACACAATACGAAATATCATCAAACCACGCAGTTACTGTCCTTGCTTTATGGGTTGGTGCATTATCCTGCTGGTACCAACAAGGCTCGGTTCCATAGTATTGCCACAGAGTTTGTAGGGCATAATTGTCCAGAATATCGAGGTTAGATGTGCTGGTTAACAGGTTTGTCCACAATAGCCAACGGGGCGGGAACATACCACGAAAAACAGTCCCACACGAGTACACTTTCAGCTCTAAACTTGACCACAGGAACAGTACACTGTGGTAAATTGCGTTACCCCCGCTGCCGCCACACTCACACACGGCCATCAGATTGGTGGATTGTGTATTTGGATTCATTAGTCCATATGGCCCATTTCCCTTTATCTACGGTCCACGATAAATGTTCTTTACACCATGCTAAACGGACGAGTAGCATTTCGAGTGGGGATGAAAGGCTTATGAGCACCCGCACGACCACAGTAACTCATGAACTGAAGTTCTCTGTGAGTGGTATGTGTACATACCAAGGTTCCAGATTGTTACTCACCTGTACAGTGAGATGTTGTGCAAGCACTCAGTCGATTAGCTGTAACAACTCTCCTGAGGCTTCGGCATCCTCTATCACTGATTTTCTTTGGTCTGCCTGTACGTTTTGCTGCTTCAGGCATGCCATGTGTCTTCCACTTATTCAGTACATCCGAAACAGTTGATTTGGTATTGGGTATATAAATAAGTTCTGAGGGATTTCCGTTTGATGTCGTACTTATTACTGCTCGCATGTATTTTAAGGTGACAACATTGTGATATCGCAGTATGAGACGCCAGCTGTCAAAGTCAGTATACGAAGTTCGATTGAGGTGCGAAGACGTATTTGTTTTACTCAACGGAAAATGGCAACTTTCGTCCCGACAAAACAGCATTTGCGGGAAGTGTTATTGCATTACTTTGTCAAGAAAAGTGCTGTCGACAGCAATCGCTTAATGTCAGAAATCTATGGTGAATATTCCCCATCCATAAAAACATGTGAGTATTAGTTTAGATGATTCAAAAGGAACTATTTCGATGTCAGTGATAAAGAACGTTCTGGACCACCCAAAAAAATTGCTGATGCTGAATTGGAAGCTTTACTCGACGAGGATCCATGCCAGACCCAAAAAAGAACTTGCAGCAGCATTAAATGTTAGTCAACCATGCATTTCACAACATTTAGCTGCCATTTGAATGGTGCAAAAAGAAAGGAATTGGTTTCCACATGCTTTGCGGGAAAGAGACCTTGAACATCGAAAAACCATTTGCAAATTGCTGCTTCAAAGGCAAAAAAGAAAGTTTTTTTTTGCATCGTATTATTACTGCCGACGAGAAATGGATATGGTACGATAACCTTAAGCGGCAGAAAGCATGGGTGAACTAGGTCCTTCAAATCCAAAATGCAATATCCATGGTTCAAAGGTAATGCTGTGTATCTGGTGGGATCAGAAGAGTGTGATCCACTATGAACTGCTGAAACCATCAGAAACTATTACTGGTGATCGGTATCAAACCCAATTAATGCATTTAAAACGAGCTCTCACGCAAAAACAGCCGGAATGGTAAAATAGACACAACCAAGTCATCTTACAGCATGACAGCGCAAGACCACAGGTTTCTCGACCTGTGAAAAAGTACTTAGAAGGATCCGACTGGGAAGTTCTACCCCACCCGCCATATTCGCCAGATATTGCACCATCGGATTATCATTTGTTCCGGTCGATGCAGTCAGCACTTTCTGGAGAACGGTTTAGTTCTTATGAAGACATCAAAAATTGGTTGGACAACTGAATTTCTTCCAAGGAACCAAAATTCTTCCTTCGGGGCATACGTTCACTGCCCGAAAGATGGGGTAAAGTTGTAGCTTCAGAGGGAGCATACTTCGATTAATATTAAAATATTGTTTCTGTTCTCCAACAATGTGTTTTGTTCACCTCAAATCCCTCAAAACTTATTTATATGCCCAATATGTTTAAAAGCCTCTGTTTCTCTTATGGACAAACCACTAATATAACACCTAACAATCTTTCCTTTCTCAAAGTCAGTTCTCTCCCGCCGCAACATTTTCACTGAACCTCACAGTGCGATATGATGGCCGTCAGCTGCAGTCTTGTTTTTATACTGTTTTCAACTGTACCGCACAGCTTAACAATACAGCAGATCCGTTCATTTGCTTTTGAAGGGGTATCCGGTGACTTTTGTCAATATAGTGTATATTGTAAATGTTTAATATTTTTTGTTTGTTTTATAATTGTTTTTACAGACCAGTGGGCATTTTGGTGGACCAGTGATTTGCAAATTCTAGTAGTTTGCTGCGCAAGTAAAATATTTATTTCTAATTCTAATACTGTTCATGGTATACATACCAGTGGTTTGTTTGTAGGGATATGGTAAAAAAAAAAGTCAAGAAATGAAATCTATGAAACAGGTAGCTGGAGGGTGAATTTATGCTTATCAGGTAAAATGAAAACCTGAAGTTAGTGCTAGTTTTTATCATATAGTGTGTGAAGTTTTTAAATACATGAAAAATGGTGTTATAAATTATGAAAAGTGGAAGAAAATTTCATGTAAGAACTGCAGATTTAGGGTGTAAAAAATGTTGAGACAGGATACTCAGATTCTCAAAATCAGACTTAGTAGTGTGAATCAATTTACAAATCAGAATGCATTTTAGGCTCAACTTTTTAAATTCTAAGATAAGAAAGTGTGTCTTCATTATTAACCACTCCTCCTTGCTGCACCCACATTATATAATAATAATAAAGTCAATATTTGGCTTTATAAAGTAATACTAATTAATGGCTTTCAGTTAATTTTTTTTTTTTTGAATAACTGAAACTAATTCACATTAAGCAGAATGTAGCCAGTATCATACAGATGATACATTAAACCAAATCTTTAATTCATGCATAGCATGAAGTTCATTAATTGATATATGCATTTATTAATTTCAATCAGGGACTGATGAATATCTAAAATGTTATTCCCACCTCCTCAAATGCCTTCTACAGGTATGTATTTACCTTAAATTAAAATTATTGCATAATCACGAGCTTTATTAAATTCAATTTTAGAAAAAACAAACTCTGCTATAGAAACTCGTATTAAGTAAAGTAGTGTTGCAATCATTCATTGCGGTATATCCTTGTGGAAAAAAGAAAGGAGCCTCTCCTCTGTCACTTTTTTTTTTCATCCCTATATTTGCGTGAAATTCTGGCACATCCCAGCAGCCAAAATTTATGAATAACCTGCGGTAAACAGTTGGTAGGCATAGAAATATTGTGTAAAACTTCAGTATTCACTTCTTGTATAAATAAAAATATGGTTAGAGTACCTATAAGAAAGTTTACTTGTCAAAATACTACGAGTGTAGATCAATCTTAATGAAAAATACTTTCTGTCGATTTATGCCGACACTATTTCTACCGAGCATGAATATTTCTTAAGAAAAAGAAATAAGAAGAGCCTTCAGCGGTTTTTACTTCTTTGTTTTCTTATTATTAGATGGCTTTTGTTTTCTTCTTCATATATAGCATTTGTTTGTAGGTGCCTCCTTCCCTCCCCTGTAAATGTATGATCTGTGGTAAATAGATCGTATGCATGAAATGAAACATTGCTCGTGGAAAATCTCAGCCCTAGATCATTTAAGAATAAAGGAGGCTTGAGATTTACACATAAATTACACCAGTTCCTACAGAAAAATTCTCTTGCCAAAGTACTACGAATTCAGAATGTAAATATCCATCTGTTCACATGAAAGTGAATGTAAATAAAATCTGAAATGCAAATAATGATACGGAATCAATGCTTGTTTATGCGAACCACTTCAATAGATGGTGCTGCGTCCAAACTCATCTTTTCTGTCCTCTTTGTTTTTGCTTAATGTTAGAGCCTGGTAGGATCCAGTTCAGCCTTGGTAGTAATTAAGTTGTTTAAAACACCACTTATTAGTTTTGAAGGCTCATTGATGGCTCTGTTTTTTTTGGATGTAATAACTTTCTTTAATTAGTATCTTGTTTTTATGAGATTCATTGTCCAATATTTTGATTTCTTCCCATAAAGGCTCACATTTGCAAAACTGCATATGATTTGCTAATACACTGTTTTGATCTTTGCTATTAATAGCCATTTGATGTTCTTTAATTCTGATTTCCAATTTTTGAGATGTTTGTCCAGTATAATTACTGTTGCAATTAAATGGAATTTGATATACATTTTTTCTTTCCATCTTGTCTATTGTATTTCTGTATGTTTCTTTATTAGCTAAATGCTACTTTGTTTTCTGCTGTAGTGGCTATTTTTATGTTGTTCTTTATTAAATGTTTATTAATTCTGGTATTTAATTTTTCCATAATTGGCCATTGGCATATACTTAATTATTTTATCAGTTTTTTCAATCTTTTCATTGTTCCTTTTAGATTGTTTTTGTCTGACATTTTGCACAACATTAATAAGTTTTATTTTTTGGGGAAAAATCTTTGTCTATTAACTTTAATGCCATTTTTGTCATTGCTTCTACTTGATTTTTATCTGATGAAAGTAATTTAGCTCTCGAATATATGTATGTATCATATATATATATATATATACATCAAAGGAATATATCTGGGTAAAGCCTTAAGTGATTTAACCCAAGGTGATATAATAATTTGTGTGTGTGTGTGGGGGGGCTAACTATCGTGAGCCACTCGATGTGTTATAAACAGTAACCCATCCCTGATTTAGGGGCACTGGTTTTAGGGAAGGGAGAGAGCCAGTGCTGTAACACAAACACAACATGCATGCATTATCAGGATTCAGACCCATCATGGACAAATGGTTAGAAACCAGTGCCTAGACCGCTGCACCACCGGCGTAACCATTTATAAAAATTTGAAAACTATTTCAGTGAAGGGACCAGTACCAGTTCATATATATTTGCAGCTGAAAATATTATTTTGCATCGCTGCCAGTTTCTACTTTAAAAAAAAATAAATGTGAGAGACATTTCCACTAAATTTTTGTGATTTAGAGAGTCCTGATGTTCCTCCTCGCCCACCTCCCCATTGTATTTTTATATTAATGTAGGGTTCCCATGGTCCTTATAAAAATTAGGTGTTTAATTTTTCAGGGTGTTTAAAAGTTCTTAAGTTTTGAAAAAAATTCTAAAGGTACTTAAAAAGTACTTATTTTTCATAACTGGCAGCATGAAATCCATAAATGACTTTTGCTTCTGATTAGCTATGTTGATGTCACATGATGTCAGTGAAAGTCCATGGAAAAGCACAGGACAGTATGAGATAAGTAATTGGTTGAAAAAACTGAAGGACTGTGGGTTTTTAAAAAATATATCCATCAGATTCTAGACATTGTTTGTTCATGTCCCATCACCATCTCTTGAAACTGACAATTTGCTTTTGTATTTGTTGAGAAGTAAATATGAAAACTCACCATTTAATAATGCTTTAATTAATAAAAAATACAGCTGTCGTGTTAGCCGTATATTTCACTTCTCACTCATTCGGACAGAAATCATACAACTAACATACTCACAGTGGATACAAACAATGAGTACTGCACCCAACTTCTGATATGTTAAAATTAAAATACAATACAATAATATGACATTCACCCTTCTCTAAAAATTAGTTTCATTGTCAGACAGGTATGCAGGATGGCATCTGGAACATGTTGGGCACAGTGCTTCATCATAGTCCTCAGTAGCAGTCAGTGATAGTTCATTAGCCTCAACCATCTTAGTCCCATATTCAAAATTACTAGCAGGTACAGATTCAGTAGTTAGAAGGAAATTTTTGTCTCTGACAATCATTCACCTCTTTTGGGTGTTCTCCTCTAGGAGCAAGATGCAAGACTTGAAACAGTAGTTTCTCACCCATCAGGGAATCTGACATAGGCATAATCTGGGTTAGATTCTATTAGCTGTACCTCTTCCACAAGAGGGTCATATTTACTAGAGCGAACATTCTTTTTCAAAAGAAGAGGACCAGGTTGGAATTGAACTCCCATTAGAAGATCTTCTAGGGTGGTTAAACATCCTCTTATGCAAGGTTGCATTTGTTGACATGCATAGAAGAGAGCAAATAGAGTGCAGAACATGGTCCAGTATCTCCTCCCACCACTCAGTTTTCATGTTATCAGGGCTAAGGGCAAGTGTTATAGTCTTCCATATTATCCCATTGTACCTTTCAACTTGTCCGTTCCCTCTAGGATTGAAAGGAGTTGTTCGACTAGTAGCAACGCCGTGTAAATTTAGAAATGACTTTAGTTCTTGAGACATAAATGATGCTCCTGTATCAGAATGTATATAAGCAGGTAGCCCAAATACAGATAACTGGTTTTTTAAAAGCCTTATCATGGTGGCTGTCAAAACATCAACACATGGTAGAGTGAAAGGATACTTTGAGTATTTGTCTACAGTACTGAGAAGATTTGAGACCCCTGGTAAAGGACCTTTGAAATCTAGATTTAGTCTCTCGAAAGGAGATGTAGCTTTTATTAGTTTCAATTGATGTAGGTTAAAATGTGGCTTTTGCTCTGTGCAAACTGAGCTTGAGTTAGTGATCTTTTTTACATCTTCAATAGAATAAGGTAGGTTTTTTTCATGAAACCAGTGGCTTGTTCATGTTATTCCAGGATGGCAAAGAGCCTCATGTAAGGCACTAAGATTTGTGGAAGGGTTTATTGCAGCAGTTATTCTTGAGAGGGTATCAGCGGGTGCATTCTCATTTCCGGGTCTGTAGATTATATCAAACTTGTAACAAACTAATTCTAGACACCATCTCAAGATCTTTTCATTTTTTATTTTACTAGAATGACGCTGATCAAACATAAAAGAGACAGAACATTGATCGGTAATTACTTCAAAATGCCTGCCAATTAAGTAATGCAAGCAATAATGTAACAATTGAACAATGGTATAAGCTTCTTTTTCTATTGACGAGTATCGCTGTTGAGGGTTCTAGAGAAGAAAGCAATGGGTCTTCATGCTTGGCTCAGAGAAGCAGCTATAGCAGAATTTGAAGCATCAATTTCTACCCGAAAAGGTACTCCATAATGTATTGCAGCTAGTGCTGCTTTAGCCACACCATTTTTCAAAGCACCAAATACTGAAGTAGCTTCTTCAGATAGAGGAAAACATTTTTTTTGCACCAAAGGTCAAATCTTTCAGAGAATCTAGGTATCCATTTACTGTAGTGTGTAAACATACCCAGAGCACGTCGTAAACAAGCTTCTTTAGGTATAGGTAGATCAAGAAGAGGTCCCAGTCGATTCAGGTTGGCTTAATAGTTTTGTTAAGGATTATGTACCTAAGTAAATTCGAAGTCCTAATAGAAAACTGACATTTTTTCCTGCTCAATGTGAAATTATTTTTCTCAACAGCAGCTAGGAACTTCGCCAGATTCCGGTTGTGATTATTTTGATTTTTCCCACAAACAGTAACATCATCCAGGTATGGAAAAACATTTTCTAGGCTCTCGTCCCGCACGATTCTATCGATCACTCTTTGAAAACAAGCCACTCCATTTGTAACTCTGAAGGGAACGTGCAGGAATTGGTAGAACTGCACACATAGGCTTCGAAGGCAGTATATGGCTTCTCAGACTCCAAGATGGGTGCTTGGTGATATGCACTTTTCAGATCTATGACACTGCACACCTCATTTGCCGAAACTTTAATAATTATCTCTTCCATTCTTGGTGCAGGGTAAGCATCCAACATCGTAAATTTATTTATGATTTGTAAATAATCTACAACCATTCTAGCCTTGTGATTTTCTTCTCTAACCACAAAGCCTGGGCACACCATGGAGGATTACTAGGCTCAATCACACCCTCATGTCGGAGCTTTTCAATCTCTGTAGCCAGAAACTGACTATCACTTTTTGAGTGTATTCTAGACTTTGTAACTACAGGCACACACTCCGGAGTAAATTTAGGAAACAGAGACTTGGAGGCACATTTGTAACAGTCAAGCCACAAACCCTGAGTAGAGGCTGTAAACCATGAAGGACAATTTCCACAGAGGTATGACACTGTAGTATGTCTAGTCAATTATGGCATCAGAGCAAAGATCTTTCATAATTAACATCACTATGTTTTTATAAGTGTGATCTTGGTGAATAGTGAGGTGTTGGCCATAGCAACTTTGCCACTATTAAGTAGTACTTGTATATGACATTTACTTACAAGGGTTTGATCAGTAAAACTTAATGAACTTCCAGTGTCTATTAGAAAATTCACTTTGACTTCATTGATTTTAATTGCTACTATAGACTTTGAAAGGCAGGTAGGTGCAGCAGCCAAAACTAAGGCAGTTGAAGCAGAGGTGTCAGTAGTAGATCTAATAGGTTTTGATTTACAAACTCTCTGAAAGTGTCCTTTCTTCCCACATGTTCGACACGCTACATTTCTGGCAAGACAGGATGTTCTAGGGTTTCCTCCACAAAAATATCACTTCTCTGTTCTAGTCAAAGCAGCAGTTGTAGTAATGGATGTAGCAGTATTTATCTCAACTTCAGCGTTTATGTGAGTAGCAGCTGCAGCATCCATCAGTCCAGAGTAAGAAGCAGAGTGTTGTTCTGCCATTTCCAAAGCCCTAGCTTGATCAAAAGCAGCGTCTAGTGAGAGAAACATGTTTTCTAAAAGTCGTCGCCGTATGCGAGTGCACTTCAATCCACTAATGAAGTCATCTCAGATGTATTCATTCTTATTTTGTTCAGCCGAGACACTTTTAAAGTTGCAATCTTTACTCATTTGTTTTAAGACCTGAAGATACTGATCTATAGACTCTTTGGCTGGTCTTGTTACCAAACTATGTTGGGCGTAGATTTCGTTCTTAGGCCTAACATATAATTCCAAAATAGCTATAGCATCAGTAAAAGTTCTAGATTCACTGATATACTAAAATAAATTAGGAGTGACATGACTAGTTAATAGTTGCAATTTACTATCTTCAGGTACTCCATCAATGTTGCCTAAGAATTTTTCAAACGTTTGCTTCCAATGCACCCTTTGCCTGTCAGCAGATGCGGCAGATGGTTCTACATCAAATCTCTCGGGTCGTAAATACTTGACCATTATTATTTATTTGTGTTAATTAAATTGTTTAAAAGTAAATGCCAAAACTCACCTTCATTTAATAAGGCTTTAATTAGCAAAAACTACACCTGTCACGTTAGCCATATATATGTTTCACTTCTCGCTCATTCAGACGGAAGTCACATAACTAACATATTCACTGCGGATACAAACAATAAGTACTGCTGCCAAATTCTAATACGTTAATATTAAAATACAATACTATCACAGTACTGACCTTTTTTGTATATGCAAGCAACAATTATTCAGTTATACCAAGAGAAAATTAAGTGCTAAATTGAAATCTTGAACTCATAAATTTGACTGCTGTTTTGCAATTTAAACTGTGATGATTAAGTGCAAAATTCAAATCTTGAACTCATAACTTTAACCACAGTTTTATAATTTACACATCCTTTATTGTATATGTGATTATTCTCTCACAAAGGAAAACTGATTTGACCAGCAGAACTCTTTCAAATTGTGGAAGTTCAACTTTATTATATCCTTGAACGTAAATTATATAGAAATATATTGCAAACTCAATTGTCATACATCAGTTTGCATAGTTAAGTCATATGTAAAAGAACTTGGGCAATGTCTTTGTTGTGTATGCAGTTGGTAAAGTCTTTAAAAAATTTGGTGAGAGGTGCTTAAAAAGTTCTTATTTTTTGTGGGAGAAAAAGAGTGGGGACCCTGTAATAATTATCTTGCTTGTACATCTAAGAGTGCTTTATCATCAGTATTAATTTTATGAATATATTTTAACTTATACATTGTGTTACTGGTATTTTGAAAATATATGCATAATCTTTTCAAAAAAAATAATGTGCAGAAAATGTCTCAGAAGGGGAAAAATATGGCTCAGAAATAAAAATAAGGGCTAAAAAGTAATCTAAAATCATAAATAAGTACAGAAACAGTATTTATGCAATACTAGTTTCTTCCAAAAATACTGCAGATATATTTTGGAAAGATCAGTATATCCTTTCTGTATTAAATTAAATTATTTAAAACATGTCGAGCACAGTTTAACCTGGAATGTGTGTTCTTTTGGTAGATTTTTCAAAAAATTTGTATTTTATTGTGAAAATGCCATTTCAAGGTTTTCACCATGAAAGCATGCAAGCTACTTTCCACCATTTGGTTGCTTATGTCACATTTGAAATCCTGTGGAAGCCAAGGATCGTAAGTGCATGCATAGGCAGCAGTTGTCTACAACACACAACCACAGTTATTTGTACATTAAAGAAAAAAATCATTACCTTAAGGAAGAATATTCGTGTATCAGGGAAATTATATATTTTTCTGATGGTGTTAGTAACCAGTACAACAAAAGAAAAAAACTTCGCTAATTTGTTTTGTCACCTTCAAAGTTTTGGAATGGTTGCAGAATGGCATTTTTTGCAACCAGTCTTGGTAAAAGTTCATGTGATGGTGAAACTTTGAAAATAATTGCAGGTAAAGCTAGCTTGCAACATCCAGTAAACAGGCAAAATTTAACTTCAGTACAGTTATATGAATTTGCAAATGAAGAAATTAAAGGGATCTATTAAAGTATTTTTTGTTCCTTCAGAAAACGTCATTACTACTGAAAAATAGATGAAAATGAGATTTCAAAGTGCAATTACCATACTACAAATTCGAAAAAGCCATAAATTTGTACCTACAACAATTGGAAACTTAACTCTTTCAGGTTTCATCATCTTCTGAAGCCTAGAAGTATGTGTAGAACTACAAAGAAAGGAAGTGTTTAGGCCTTATGCTTGATGACATACGCAAGTCATCATATTCTGTACATTCTTGCGATAATAAGTGGTACTTAGCATTTGTTGGTGATGTTTCTTCAGAAAGTAGGGTGTTGGTGTGACTTTCCTGAAACCACCTGGTCCAGCTGCAATGTCTTTACTGGACAAATGAGAAAAGCTGGCTGAAATTGGATCAAATACATACTTATGATAAACATTTTACCTGGCACAATTACTGATTGGCAGCATATTCTGCTCAACCCCCTACAAGATAATATCAGCTTCACCTTTGATAAAACTCATCTCCAGTTTTTCTACTTCAGTTTTAGGACAGCAAAACCTTACTTACACACCTTATATATATTTTAAAAGAAATTCTAGAGTTTTTTTTTTTTGTTTCAAAATTTAATTAATGCTATAGGAAGGATCAATAGGAATTGTGACTGTTTACTTCCGGAATGATTTGTCTTTGCTACTTTTTATCACCATGTCTGTGCTAAGGCATTTATCTAATTTTAGTTTACCATACCAGACAGACCACTGTACAAAGGTATCTCATTTTGTACTTCATACTTTTAGTGTCATACACAATAAGTTATATTTGCTTTTCATTTAAGTCCTTTCAGATTATGTGCCCATGCACAGTTAGTTGGGCAGTAAAGGACCAAACCATGGTATCTGGTCCAGAGACATCTTTAAAAAAATTTTGAAACTTATAAAACTTTGTATTTTTAAAATCAAAAGATCTTGAAGTTTCTGAAAAATGTGCACAAAAGTAATTCTTTTGTTTTTCTATTAAAGTTTTTTAAGATTAAATTTGCATTCAGCTGAAAAATGTGTTGTGGAGGGAACAAATTAAAAAATACTATTTAAAGAAGTATTTTTTATGCATTTATTTTTTCAAATATGGCTTCAATCCCACATTTTTATGACATACATTTTAGGTATAGATTAAGATAATACAACATAGTTGTCACAAATGTTTAATCTATATATAATCATCACAAGACTGTAGTCTTTGAGATAAGGAATACATTTTAGGTCTTTTAATTGAAAAGAAAATATAAAATTCATTTATACAACTAGGAAATCTAAATTGCCCCCTCCAAAACGTGTTTTTAAGATTATTTTTAAAAAAATTTCAGTGTCAGTTCTTTTAGAAAAACATTTAACTTTAAACTTATCAAGTATAAACATAATACAATAAGTAAATTCTAATTTATATCTATTCTATAATTTAAAAATATTAAAAAATATGTATAAGCAAAAGAAAATCATTTTGCAGGGGACATTTTTTATTACATTATCTACCCAAATCAGCACAAAGCCATATGCTGAATCGAGCATATTTTTTACATGGCTCAAAGTATTACTATATTAACGTATAAATGTTCACTGTTCATTACGTTGTTCTTGGTTTAAACATAGTCCTCCGATGTGACCTCCAACATATTATGCGCCGTAAAAGTTATTCATATCGACAAACATGATGGACCGTAAAAGTTATTCACATCGACACAAAAGTTACTCATATCAACATACCAAACAGCACACTCCAAATTACATATATATAAAGAAAGTCCTGTGCTATACCTGCGATGTCGATGAGTATGTCCAAAAATCCACGGCTAAGTCCAGTGTAGGCCTAGTAAAATATTCCGCTTCCTTTCAACACCCAGGAACATTGGTGGTGAAGTCATACGTGTGATAAAATATGCGGTCCTCCCACTGGACGAAGTCAGAATTAAAACAAGACAGTAGTGTACAAACGACCACAAGACAAAAAGACAACAATGTAAAATGAAACCAAGATTAAAATGAATCAAAAGTAGATGGAAGGCCACAGTCATCAAACCACATCAAGAGACCAGTTTCTGCAAGTTTCATGCTATCCTCAATGGTACTCCCAACAGTGCTTCTTCATCGTATGAGTGCATGAATGCTGAACTCATAAGACATGGAGGCTACACCCTTGGTGTTCTAAACACAAAGTATCCTGGGATCATAAAAACACAATACTCATGGTGTCATCTGTGGAGAGATGAAGGATTTGTTTTCTTCTGGGTCTTCTATTCTGTTATTCTGTGTTTTCTTTCTTTTATTATAATAATGTTTCTTCATTTTCTCTTCAATTTCTATCAAGTACTTCCAGGCGTACGGTAATTCAACTGATACATTGTTACAATTCCTATTTTTCGTTGTTTCGATTACAACTGCTCAAATAAACTGCTGGTCGTATTTTTTATGTGATGTTATTAATTTGATATTTAACCAGTCTGGTGAAAAATTATTTTCGGAACAATACCGCATCAGAGAAGTCTTCATCTCCCCTTTGCACCAATTTGAAATATGTTAATTCAACTTGCATTGTAATCGCCTTTTGGTGCTGCCTATATATGATTTTATTTGTACTCCCTTTTCGTTAATCATTGGAATAGAATAAATACCTGGAATATATGAATCTTTCCTGTACACAGATGTTTCTATCCAGCAATCATTCCTTTTGGGTCTTCACATCATGGAGATATAAAACAGCAGCCTTTTTATTTTTCATTAGAAGAGCTATTAATATGCCATCTTCGAAAGAGGCTGAAGAAAATGAGATTAAATGGATTGAATCGATAGCCCAGGAGTTTGGATATAATAAACGCTTGAGAAGATCAATGTATGCAAATATTAAAAACGAAGTGAAGAATGAAAAAACAGTACTTATGGAAACTGAAAATAAATGTTTTATTAAATTTCCATACTTACCCACCCGTGAGTGATATCCTTAAAAAGGAGTGTGTTGATCACAATATTAAGTTGGCAAAGATGGTAATTGACAATGGGAAATTACTGACTGCCAATAAAACTTCCATCATGGAAAGTTCAGGTATTTATTCTATTCCACCGATTTAACAAAGAGGGGAGTACAAATGAAATCAATATAGGCAGCACCAAAAGGTGATTACAATGCAGGTTGAATGAACATATTTCAAATTGGTGCAAAGGGGAGATGAAGACTTCTCTGATGCAGTATTGTTTCTACAATAATTTTTTACCAGACTGGTCAAATATCAAATTAGTAACATCACATAAAAAAATACGACTGGCAGTTTATTTCAGAAGCAGTTGTAATCGAAAAATAGGAATTGTAACAATGTACCAGTTGAATTACCGTACACCTGGAAGTACTTGATAGAAATTGAAGAGAAAATGAAGAAACATTATTATAATAAAAGAAAGAAAATACAGAATGACAGAATAGAAGACCCAGAAGAAAATAAGTCCTTGATCTCACCATAGATGGCACCATGGGTGTTGTGTTCTTATGATCCCAGTATACTTTGCGTTTAGAACACCAAGGGTGTGGCCTCCATGTCTGATGAGTTCGGCATTGATGTGTGCACATTTATACGATGAAGAAGCACTGTTGGGAGTACCATTGAGGATAGCATGAAACTTGCTGAAACTGGTCTGGTGATGTGGTTTGATGACTGTGGCCTTCCATCTACTTTTAATTCATTTTAATCTTGGTTCCAGTTTATATTGTTAGGTCATTTTGTCCTGTGGTCGTTTTTACTGTCATGTTTTAATTCTGACTTCGTCCAGTGGGAGGACCGCATATTTTATCGCATGTACGACTTCACCACCAATGTTCCTGGGTGTTGAAAGGAAGCGGAATATTTGACTAGGCCTACATTGGACATTAGACATTGGTTTTTGGACATGCTCATCAACATTGCAGGTAGAGCACTTTCTTTATATATATATGTAATTCGGAGTGTGCTGTTTGGTATGTCGATATGAATTACTTTTATGTGTCGATGTGAATAATTTTTACGGCACATTATATGCTAAAGGTCACGTCGAAGGGCTATGTTTAAACCAAGAACAACGTGATGAACAGTAAATGTTTGTCTATACGTTGATATAGTAATAGGGACATTTTTGTTGTGGAGGAGACAATTTATTATTATTTTTTTAATTTCATTTACCCTCATTCACTTTGTTAAAACATTAACAAAATTCTTCTACAATTCCTAACTCATAATTTTACCACCAGATGGCACTATGTAGTACAGGTTTCCCTCATTTTACATCTGTGAACCTCGTAGACTGTACAAAATAGTATTTTGTGCTCACCAGTTTGTCACTCTTATCAATTTGTGATGAAAGAGAGAGTACATAATCTTGAGTTTGATTCTAAAATATATAGCTTTCAATTATTTTCCTTAGCTGCTAGAAAAATTAAAAGAAATGTTTTTGTTTTAACAAAATTTCTAAGAAATATACCAAAAACAGCCACACAAAGATCAAGAGAGTACAGGGAGAAAATAAAGTTATATTCAACTTTACATGCGTCACAAAATGAAAAAAAGGTGAAAAATAAGGACAGTCAAAGGGAAAACAGTAGTAAGGACTGCAGCAGAAGAAAAAAGAGGAAAGAAAAGAAAAGGACAAGAAATTCAAATTGGAGGGAAAGCAAAATAAGTACCAATATTATTCCAGGAAAACAATCCCCAGGATATATGAATTTTTCTGCTTTAGGAAAAGCATTTTGTAAGGTGAGAATCTACCTAAGGAATCCCCTAAGAAGGTATCAGTAATTGCAAAAATTTTGCAAACTTTAGCTTCACAGAGGCAAGTAGAAAAGGAAAGAAAAGAAAAGGACAAGAAATTCAAATTGGAGGGAAAGCAAAATAAGTACCAATATTATTCCAGGAAAACAATCCCCGTTCACAATGTTCTATAAGACAATGCAAGTTGCTTCAAGAAAGAAAGTAACAAACTGATGTTATTCCTGAAGAAACTTGCACGTGTTACAGCCTTTTTCGAGCATGATGACATCAGTAGAATGTTGCCTGGTATCAAAGATTCCATCTTCATGCGTAAAGGAAAAGTTAAAGGAAGGATGCAAAAGAATTTTGCAAATGTCTTTAAATGAAGCATATTCTTTGTATTGCACTTCCTCTGGTAAACAGTGCATTAGGATAATTAAATTTTGAATGTTAAGGCCAAAATACATACTGCTTGCTTCACAAAAACACCAAGAAATATGTTAGGCTACACTTTAGAGTTTAGCCCTCAATCGTCTGATTCGCTATCGTGCGAATGAAATGCTGGGAGAAACGGCACTTCGGCGTTTTCTTCTGCGCTGTGTGTGTTACGTAATCGCTATTTGCTGAATAGAATCACGTTACTGGGAAAAGTGAGCCGTGTTCCCCTTTACTTGGGACGTGGTTTGAAGCTGCTTGTATTCCTCATGATTTGTATTGTTTCGCCAAAGGATTGTCCTAGGATGATGCAATTGAGGAATCTTCCCAGGGTGGGGTTTCCACATCCTCTGTGACAGTCGGTGACTATTATCAGTCTTGCAGAGAACTAGTCGCAGAGTTTATGGTAGCTTACGAAGGACAGCTTGGAGTCCCTGGTGTCATCGTAGAAGTGGATGAGGCTAAGGTTGGAAAGCGGAAGTATAATCGTGGTCGTCTCGTTGAGGGCACCTGGATCCTTGGCATCTTTGAACGAGATTCAAAACGATTCAGGGTTGAGATCTGCCTGCAGAATAACCGCTCTGCTCACACATTGCTGCCGCTAATCCAGAAACATATTCAACCCGGAACTACTGTCATGACGAATCGGTGGGCTGCGTACCGCAATCTCCCATCCTATGGTTTCCAACATCTTTCAGTAAACCATTCGCTCAATTTCATCGATCCCACTACTGGGGCTCATATGCAAGGTGTTGATAGCAATTGGCAGTCCCTCAAACGCACACTATCTAATGAAATTCACAAAGACCACTTGGCCAACCACATTCTGGAATATTTATTCCGACAAAATTGTCGTCTTTCCTCTGAACACTGTTTTGAGGTGATGATTGCTATCATCAAACAGTTCTTTCCTAGTACGTAATGTTTTCCACTTAAATATTCGTACTAGATAGGTCTTGAATGAGGGGGAAACACTTCTTTTCCGTCATAAATATTTAACAACACCTGAACTACTGACATTCCATAGAGGCCCTTTTCAGGGCCAGCCATATTACAAAATAAACCCCTTCCTTTCAACCCCCCCCTCCCCCGCATATTTCGCGTCCCTACCACTCGTCCCGCACAACACACACACCGATTACGTATTGCACCCAGCGAAGGAGCAAAAAAGCTGACTCAGCTGCAGCGCCACCTATCACGAAATATTTCTCCCGGCATTCCAGGAGCGCGCTAGCTGAGCAGACGATTCGGGGCCGAAGATTGAAGTGCATCCGTATGTTACTGCATTTACCATGAAAACATCGAATTAATTCTTCATGGTTTCTAAACAAGTCTCATGTCCACAGACTCCAGGAGTGAAAGACTTGTTCAGTTCAACTTCATGTGAATTAGGTAAACATATTAAACTCTGTATTGATCATCTGTGCCCTAATTGTGGTGTTGAAGTAATTGAAACACATTTTAATTTGATGATAATGTTAGTTATCATCAATGGGTTAACCTTGAAGGCAGTACGAAGAAACTTCCTGTAACATGCTCAGTTGCTGAAACGATAGAAACCCTTAAGCTTCAGTTTACACCATTCGCTCGTCACCTTTTTCAACATTTTCATGACAGCAAACAGAACTGCGAAACTTGGGAGATAACATACAAGATAGTGAAATTATTCTTATTGAAGATTTTGTAGGAAATTATTCCATTAGGCAGCAGAAGGAAGTGATGAGTGCACACTGGCATACGGAACGAGTAACCATTTTCACAGCAGTTATCTACTACAAATATGATGATGTAGCTAAACATATTAGTTAGTTACGCAGTAATCTCGTATGATTTGCAGCATGATAAAGGTTTTGTTTTTAATGCAAATAGTGAAATTTTTAATGATTTGCAAAAGTTTGTTTTTCCTATACAATGTGCTCACTACTGGAGTGACGTACAGCCAAAGTGAAAACAGTAGTAAGGAGTCAATTTAAGAACAGATATAATTTAGGAAATCTAGTTCATCACAAAGATGATTTTGGTTTTGAATCAGATTGGTCTTTTTTTGAAATGGCACATGGAAAAGGACCAGCTGTTGGCATTGGCTCATAAGTCAAGCATAGAGTTTGGATGAAAGTTCTTCAAAACAAAGCAATTGTCAATACTGCAAAGGAGTTTTTTGAGCTTTCAAAAAGCATTAATAAGATAAGCATCATGTTTGTATCTGCCAAAGAAAATGAAGAGAAATGGCAAATTCTTGAAACATGTTGGAGAAAAATGATGAAACCAATAACTGGAATTCAAATTGCATTTTGTAAAACCTCATTCATTATTTCAGCTTAAAACTGCTGAAAATTCTCCTTTTACATTAAATAATGATGAGGCAGAAAAGTCTTATCATATTCATAATGTGTGTGCAAATGAAATAAATCCAAAATCAGATGATACAGAGCACATACAGAGACCAGCTGTAGGAAGTTGTGTAACTGTTGAAATTTATGCTGGAAATCCTAAGATACTAAACAGGCTTTTACGTTGCTCAAATCTGCTCCATCAATCAGAATAATGCTGAGGTTTTATTTTTATGCAGCCGCCCCGGTGGCTCAGTGGTCTAAGCGATGGCCTCTGATCATTCGTCCGTAAGGGGTCCGGGTTCGAATCCCGGTGAGGCATGGATGTTGTGTTTGTCTTACGGCACTGGCTCTCTCCCTTCCCTGGAACCAGTGACCCTAAATTAGGGACGGGCGACTGCTTATAGCCCATTGAGTTGCTCACGGTGGTCGTTAAACCTCCAATCAAAAAAAAAAAAAAAAAAAAAAAAAAAAAATTTATGCAGATGTGAAAAAACGAACAAAACATTTTCTTTCCTGAAAAAGATGACAGAAGTTAGGTGAACTTTTTTTCAAATTAAATCTTTTTACCTGAACCATTATTTGATGAAAGAAGATTCAAATATATATTTAGCCAAGCCATTGATCGTGCATATTGATACCTTACTTAGCGGCTTACTCTGTGCTTTGTGTAGACTAAATTGTTTAGTGATCACAGAAATTAGATGAAGAAAATTAATTTATTTACATGTATTAATGACAATCATGAAATGCCTTAATCGCTGAATTCTTTACTAAGAAGTTTTCTCAACAGCTGAAAAATATTCAGTAATGAATAAGTTCCTAATTACACCTAAAATAAAAGATTTCTCCTCCGAACACCCCACCCCCGGCAACATGATGTTAATTGTTAATTTTTTTTTTTTTTTTGGAATGAATTTTTTTTTAATTCAGTTGTAATATCTTACTGAAATGAAGTAAAATAGTAACATTTTATTTAAACAAATAATTTATTGCTATACCTTGTCATGTAGAGGAACAATAATGTACTGAAATGAAAATCTAAAAATCATAATATTTTCCTGTCCCCTCCGCAACATATTTTTTTTGATAGACTTTCACTTTGTTCCCTGTCTAAATGTTGATGTATGACAGTTTTTATTTTATCATTTCATATCCACTCATAAAAAAAAAAAAAAAAATTCGAACGTGGAGAAAAATTAATTTTAAGTATTCAGTTGAAATAAAGAATGAAATGTCCCCTCCATAACCAAACAGTTTATTGTGGTTTGGCCCTAAAAAGGCGCATTTTAATTTACAAGCTCATTTTTTTAAGTGGCACCCCCCACCCCCCTCCCTCCCCTTTCAATTGAAGGTTTAATGATCACCATGAGCAGCTTGATGGGCTATAAGCAATTGCCCTTCCCCAATTTAGGGGCACTGGCTCCAAGGAAATGAGACAGACACAACATCCATGCCTCACCGGGATTCGAACCTGGACACTTCATTGATGAATGGTCATAAGCCATCGCTTAGACCACTGTCACCGGGGCTGCAAGTGGCAAGTACAGCATGTATGTATTGAAATATATCAATGTGAAATTCATGGTCATGGTAAAACATTCTCAGATGTACAAACAGGATAAATATTATTAGCATAAAAAGCAATAGGGAGGTTTGCAAGGGAGACGACAGGACCTCCTAAATCACAAAAATTCAGCAGAAACTTCCCTCACATTTATTTATTTTTAAAAATAGATGCATTCAGTTTAGCAAAATTATACTTTCATATGTGAATCTACACATTGGTCATTTTATTGAAATAGCTTTCAAATTCATCACCTTGTCGAATATTTTTTGAAGTTTGGCAAACCTAAAAGCTAAGCAAATGTTAGAACATGAACTTGAAATGAATTGTGGAGATAAAGTAGTTCTAACTCTTGAAATAGACCAAAATATGTGGTGGTTTCATTTGCATATCAAAGATGATATATATATTTTTTTAATTCTTCAAAAAAAGTAGCAATAAATTAATAAAACTTTAAGTACTCAAAACTGTTTGAAAATGTTTTTTTTTTTCCCCCAACTTACTTGGTGTTTTAGAAAGATAGCAATGTACCTTTAAAATGAAATCTGGATGATTGGTTTAAATTCTATTTTAACCTCAAGCACTTTCCATTAATCTTCATATCTTCTAAGTTCTTTTGTATTTTCAGATGTTTCTGGACCCTAGATCTTTATCAAGGCCTATTCTCAATTATCTGAATGCTTCCAACCTTAGGTTGAAGAAGTGTATATTCTCCAGCTTTGTCCATCTGTCTGTCTGTACGATAACTCGCGTAAAAATGGTTTGATTTTGATGAAATTTTAGTATGTGGTAGGGGACAACCTGGGGACGAACCCTATTGAAAATAGGCAAAATGGGGTTAAAGGTCAGGACATAGGAGCAGGATCCATTCCATTGCCCTTATGTGTCATAACTTACGTAAAAATGCTTCGATTGCGACAAAACTTTAGTATGTTGTTCTGGAGATATACTGAACCAATTCTGTTTAATATTGAAATGAGGTCGAAGGTCAGGGCTCAGGAGCAAGATTTATTCCACAGCCATTATCCTCATAACTTGAGTACTGATTTCTGGTATGTTGGAAAGTGTATCATAATCAATGCATTGCATGATTTTACTAACTTGTTAGAAACAAGCAATTGTATTGTTAAAACAATGAACATCACTTTTTCAAAAATATGACCTTGAATGAAGATTCGGGGAGCAAAATCCAATCCCCCTATTCATCGAAAAAAAAAAAATTTAACTGCCTCCTCTCTGTAATTTTATTAGTGATTAAAGTTTGATTCAAATCAGTTACTTATGAGGTAACCCCAAAAATTAAAATTTGTTGATTTGGCATGGAATTACCTTTGAGTAGAACATAAAAAACCTGACTAATTTAATTTGTTTCATTGAGATGAAACCATCGAGATGAATTGAGATGAAATTTGATTTGTTTCATTTAAATACCATTTTGAATGAAGTGAAAATTTCACTTCACTCAAAATGGCAAAGAGTACTTACACCAGTTGCGACATATATTAGGTGTTTTACTCAGGGCTGAACACTTTATCAGTCAGTGCTATGTGGAATATCACAGGACATGATAAATGTAAGTGTTGAACATAAATAAAATTTACATATTGGTGGAAAATGAATCTTTGTGAAGAATAATTCTTCACATATTCATGGAAGACAGTACAAATGCCATTGTCAACACAGATGTCCCATATTTTCACTATTTCCCATGTAGCCCACCTCTTCAGAAAACTTTAAAATTACATTCCCTGGAGCGGGAATTGAACTCGCATCTCCCGACTTTCATTCAAGCATGCTATCCACACCACAGTGAAGTTCCAAGCAACTGAAGCTAAGCAGATGCAGTTTAGAAATCAGAGTACCATTCTGATATTCACTAATCGAAGAAATCGGACTCTTCCTCGTAGCTTCAACATGACCTTTTCTCACGTTCAAATACAGATGTAGGTTACAAGTTCCAGTGCTTCAGAGAAACATCTTACATAACAGTGGGAAGTGAATCTCCCTGAAGAAACAATTCTTCGCATATACGTGGAAGGTAATTTTTGGGGTCCCACGTTCGTATACACCGATGAGCCATTACATTATGACCACTCCCAGCCTAGAGAAATGACTACGCCTGAAGACCGAACGGTGGGGCAGGTGAAGTTCACAGAGCAGTATGTATACAACCCGAGGACCGCTTTTCGGTTAGTTCAGTGTTTGGAATCAGAATGAGGAAAGCTGCCAATTTGTCCGAGTTTGATAAAGGACAAATTGTGATGGCACAGTGCCTCGGAACTACGATTTTGAAAACGATGCGGCTTGTGAATTGTTCATGTGCCGCTGTAGTGAGTACGTATCAAAAGTGGTGCACAGATGGCCAAACGACGAACCGTCATCCAGCCGTGTGTCGTCCGCAGCTCATTGTTGCCAGAGGAAAGCGGAAACTGTCATCCATGGCCCTTAATAGTGGCAGCCACCTTACTTTCCTATGCTGAAGGCCTGACCTGGTTATAATTATTACATTATCATCCCTGAACTTAAAAGAAAAAAAAATTGTATTTAGTATCTGAACAAGGTTCAGATACATTGTCAGCTCTTTAGACTTACATAATGTTGACTGTTAATCGAAGCTTAACTATTGAAATGTTCTTACGATAGTTTCATACTGTGATAAACATTACACAAGCTGAATTGTAAACAAGATTCATCAGTCACCAAAAATAATGCATATGCTGTTTTTGTGTCACTGATTGACTAGGTCTTATTTCTCACGAGAGCATAGTAAAACCTATTAATTTCTCTCTTTCCGATATTATGTAGTTATTCTAAGCTTACCTGGCTTATAAATTCATAGATGCCTTGTAACTCTAGATATCCATTATATGTGCTACCTCCAGATTAGTAATGTGTTACGTTATGTTACACACACAATCACATAATTCGAAATTAATAAAAAAAAACAAGCAAAGTACAGTCAAGCCCATTCATATTGAACTTCAGGAGACAGGCATAGTTGTTCAATGTATGAAATAGTTTTATATATATGAAATGCTGCATATGTAGAACTCAATACACACATTGCATGCATTTACTGTACTGTACTTTTTTCACAGTATCCGTTGTAACATTTGGACATTCACTGGGTCAGAGACTGGAATATTGGCTCTGTCGTCGACAAGCCACTTATGAAGAGGCTATTTCCATCTTGTACGCATGCACTTAGCATAAACAGTGTTTGGATGTTCGCTAGATTTCCTTTGATGTCTTCATTTTTAAAATTGTTATTAGAGTATTCTTTGACATCTTAAAATGATTTGCCGCCTTACGCTTTTTTACACCACTTTCAACTCTGTAAATTATTTTGAGCTTTGCTTTTGAAAACGTATGTTTTGTCTCCATTTCATAAAACAGGAATGCACTTGTGAGAGTTAAGCAAAAGAAATGAACTTCCCTTATCTCAATTTCACTCTTCCCGGCAATTGGTCACAAAGTCAACCTTCAGTGTCCCAAAGACAGTATGTTCAATGACAGAAGGCTGTCCCATAGACTGAGCTCTTTCTGGAGATTGATATGATTAACTTCTCTCCTCTCATTTTATTCAGAAGCTCCCCAGCCATATAAAGTATTTGTGCTCGATCTTGAATAAGCACCAGACACACGATTTTGGAAGTCTGAGGTAGTATGTTACAATTGTAGACCAGATTATATAAATTGTTAGTGGCACCGGGGCCATCAAATGTTCAATATATGCATTATGACTGCCATGTTTTCTCTGCTATAACCTTTCTCCTTCCTATAGTTTTTTAATGTAATTTCAAGGTGATTTTCTGAAGTTCGATAAAGGGAATAATTTGATTTATGTGTTCAACATAAATGGGTTTGACTATTAACTATAACTTATTATATTTGAAATTTCTCTCTGAAACACTCAACAAAGCAGATTGTACAAACTGTATGAAATTGGAATAAAAAGTTGATGTACACTCTTCAGTAGCTAGTTTTTGGTGCATTACTGTTCATTACAGGGTTAGTATGTAGTAGTTCTCTGTTATACTTAATTGTGGTTTTTAGACCTGCTGACTAAAATGCCCGAGAATAGTAGGTAGACCTTACTCTTTTTCTGTTTCCATATTGAAGATGTAAGGGAGGAATAAATGACCTTCAGTTTGTTCAGATAATTTTCAAGTTCATGCCTACCATGTGACTGTAGCAAAACATGTTATCCATGAATCACAGCTATACAGGTAGTTTTGCAAGGCTGCTCTGAAATTTTTTTCTCTCTTGGTGTCAGAGGATCTTTTCCACTAGGACTTCCGAAATATGGATCCTATGGGAGATCCTTTTACTTATTAGTGAACAATTCTATCAAATTATTATTGATGTTCATTATTTTTATTATTAGTTTTTCTTATTTTAACATTGAACATGTCATGGCTGACTAAGTAGCCACACAACTACATGTACATTTTTTCAGTGTTTTTCTCAGAACACATTATAATATTTTTTAAATCAGTGTTCCAGTCATGTTCTGCTTTGGCTCTATTCATTGCTTTACGTTTGTGAATCGTGCAAGAGGTAATAGTCTTCGACCAATAAAATGTTTGGCTTTTGTTTGTATCTATGTACAATATCTTGCCAAAGTTCACTTGTAAAGAACAAGTGTGCTTAATTCAATATGGGGACACCATACCAAACAAGAAAAGCCAAAAGCATTGTCTGTAAATGGAACTGTTTAATTTTTATTAACTATTGTGAGACTGGTGTGAGAGTTAACATGTTGACTGATTTTTGCCATTATTTTTTTCTTCTGTTTACTTATTCCCTTTTTTTTTTTTTTTTTTGGTATGTGCAGCCCTTTATGAAAAAACATTGACCGTTGAGGAAGACCTTTAATCTGATACATCTATTGATGGAAACAAGATGACTGTAGAGCAGTCTCCTCTGGAGCACTTCAGCAGCCAGGTACAAAATTAAGCAATTTCTAGTAATTAATGACTTCATGGCTTCCTCTTATTACTTTCAGTATTATAAATATTTAACGGGAATTATCGAGGATAAATTTATTAAGGCACGTTATCTCTCAAATTTTAGATCTAAACACTAGATCTTCGTCAGGAGTTCTCGCTTCCTTCTACTTCAACAGGTCTGGCGATCCCGTTAAATATTTATAATACTTAAACAATTTTTCAAATTTTGTTGCATCTTGCATGTTTTTTGTGTGAATTGTACTTGCATATTACATTACCTACATACAGTTAATGTTTTTTTTAAATTGTAAATTATTTTAAAAGAATTTTATATGATCATATGCTTGTAAGTATATGTACGTGTACTAAACAGGATTTCTTGCCACCACAGATTTGAGTGTAATGGCCATGTCTTAAAAAAAAAAAAAAAAAAATCAGCATTCCAGTTTGATGTGGAACCTTGGTGACCAAAATACTGTTTCCATTGACAATGTAATATCATTCTCCTGCACTCCCTAAGCTATACTATACGTAAACTTTGTCTGGGAAAAACTGGAAAATCTTTGTCATGCCTAGAAGTATATAATATGAAAAGGATTTTTTTTTTCACTGCACCTTTTGTAATAGTGGCAGAATACAAGGGTTATATGCTGAACACCCAAAACATAATGACCACCTGTCTAATATGATGGTAGTCCTCCATATGATGCCAAAACAGCTTTTACCTGGTGAGTGATATACACTACATGATTTCTATAGGTATCTCGTGGTATCTAGTGTTAACATGTTACTAGCAGATCCTTGGACTCTTATAAGTTACGTGTTTGAGCTACCGCAGATCGGATTTGGTCTTCCAACACAAACCACAGATGCTTGTTTGGATTTATATCTGGGGAATTTGGAGGCCGGGACATTACTTGGAAGTCTTCCTTATATTCTGTGAACCATTCTTAAACAATCTGAGCAGTGTGGCATGGCGCATTATTGTGTCTAAGAAGACACTACTAGAGGGGAAGGCCTTTGCCATGAAAGGATGTTCTTGGTCTGCAATGATGTCTAAGTAGTGGGAAAATCTTCTAAATACATGGTGTCAGTGAATAAACAAAGACATCACTGTACCCATGTTAATCAACACATCACAACTGAAATGGATGCGATATGTTAACGTGGATAGAGCAATGTCTTTGTTTATTCACTGATGCCACGTATTTGAAAATTTCCACTATTTTTCTCACCCTTTGGATTTATTTGCTATAATTAATATGTAGTTTGTGCCGTTAATGTCCACCAGATGGAGACGTCTCAGTTGCTGAGCCCATCCTATGGATTTGTGATGTCAGAAGCTGACAGATATGCACATACAGTACCATTGATTGTTGGCCACTGTAGCGTAAGGTGACCACACTTGGCTAGATATCGAGAGATCTGGGGTACGATCCCAGCGGTGACCAGATAACAATTTTTCGGTTGTGATGTGTTGATTAAAGTGGATAGAGTGATGTCTTCGTTTATTCACCGACGCCAAGTATTTAGAAGATTTTCACTATTGTTCTCGCCCTTTGGATTTATTTGCTATAATTAATATGTAGCTTGTGCCGTTAATGTCCACCAGATGGAGACATCTCAGTTGCTGAGCCGCCCGTCCTATGGATTTGTGATGTCAGAAGCTGACAGATAGCACCATTGATTGTTCGCCACCATAGCGTAAGGCAAACACACTCAGCTAGATATCAAGAGATCTGAGGTACGATCCCAGCGGTGACCGGATAACAATTTTTCTGTTGCAATGTGTTGATTAGCTTTGATAGAGTGATGTCTTTGTTTATTTATTGATGTTTAAGTAGGTCGACCGCCAATAGCGGTATAACTATACCATCGGGATTAGAGGAAATGCTATCCCACACTCACCAACCCGCTTGGCCAGCGTGGTGAGTTATGGCCAAACCCCTCCAAAATGACTCCACAACTTAAATCTTGGCCCTCAGTCTCCGGCAGCTGGAATGTACCTGGCCAAGGCAGCGGCCAGTGCGACATGAAGGCAGAGGGTGCTAAGAATCCCCGGAGGACCGGACTAGGCTGCCATCTGATGCTGACCTTGGCTACGTACAACGGACGCTCCCTATCTTCTGATTCAAGGCTTCTTGAATTGGAAGAGGAACTACAAAGGATCAAGTGGGACATCGTCGGGCTAAGTGAGGTAAGGAGAAAAGGAGAAGATCTCATTGAACTGAAAAGTGGACATCTCTTCTACTATCGTGGGACAGATACTGGCAGAACTAGTGGTGTTGGATTTATAATAAACAAGAAACTGAAGGATAAAGTTGTAGAAGTTGAAAGTTCCTCTGACAGAGCTGCACGACTCGTTATCCAACTCTCGAGAAGATACCAGGCTCAGATTATTCAAACTTATGCACCCACCACAAGTCATTCTGAAGAAGAAATTGAAGAATTTTATGAGGAAATTCGTGATCTAAATAATAAAGGTAAGCAGCACTTGAAGATAAATTATGGGAGATTTCAATGCAAAAATAGGGCAACAGCAACAGAATGAAACTTCAGTAGGTAAATTCGGTCACGGCAACAGAAACCAGCGTGGAAATACTCTCGTAGAGTTTGCAGAGGCAGAAGGGTTTTTCATCTTGAACTCCTTTTTCAAGAAAAGGCCACACAGGAAATGGACATGGAGACATCCAAATGGGACGACAAGTGAAATTGATTTTATTATGTGTAACAAAAAATTCGTCATAGAAGACTGCAGTGTGCTAAACAAGTTCAACACAGGCAGTGGCCATAGATTGGTGAGATGTAAGATGCACCTCAACACTAAACTCGAACGTAGCAAGCTCATAAGACAAACAAAATGCATTGACATAACCAACCTTAAAAAACACCATAATACCTTCAAATTGGAACTGAAGAACAGATTCTCTGCTTTAGAAGGCCTAACATCGGAAGAAGTGGATATTTCTGAAGTTAACAGAAAAGTAACCAAAGCTCTTATGGAAAC
Source organism: Macrothele yani (assembly GCA_039090855.1). Classification (NCBI taxonomy): domain Eukaryota; kingdom Metazoa; phylum Arthropoda; class Arachnida; order Araneae; family Macrothelidae; genus Macrothele; species Macrothele yani. The sequence goes on from JAYWMT010000058.1 coordinate 92,873, forward strand.
AGCAACAAAATTAGCTGGGTCTAAGAACAAAATTGCATGTGCACAAATTATCAGGAAAAACCAAAATTTTGATGCAAAAAAGAAGAGAGATGAGGACAACTAAAGAAGATGTGACTTCCAAAGTGGAATATATAGAGCTATGCAAGACGGTACGAAAAAGTATCACTGAAGACGTAAGGAAAGCAATTGAAAACAACCAAAGCCTAAAGATAGCAAAGGGACATCTCAGTAAGGGAAAAAAACAGATTATGGCACTGAGAAAAGAAGATGGTTCTGTAACAAGAAATAGAGGCGAAATTTTGACAAGAGTGAAAGATTTCTACTCCAAATTATATGAAAGGGATGATACATGTACTCCAGACATCATGAAAGGTACCAGTACCAGAGTTCTTCCAGTCCTTCCAGCAGAAGTTGCACATGCAATCAAGAACATGAAGCGGGGAAAAGCTCCAGGAGAAGATGGAATTACTGTAGACATCATACAAGAAGAAGCAAGTGGAGAAATCGAAACAGTACTCGCCCAAATTTTCACTCGATGCCTTAATGAAGGGAAAATTCCTGAGGATTGGAACAACGCTACAATGATCTTGCTACATAAAAAAGGTGACATTGAGGATCTCAGGAACTACAGACCTATCAGCCTCCTATCAGTGGTTTATAAAATCTTCACTAAAGTTCTTTCACACCGCTTGAAGGTAACACTGGACATGGCTCAACCTAGAGAACAAGCTGGATTCAGGAGTGGCTACAGCACAATAGATCATATCCACATACTGAGAGAACTAATTGAAAGAGCGAGGGAATATGAACTTCCATTGTGCATGGCTTTTATTGATTATGAAAAGACCTTTGATTCAGTGAAACCATTAGCAGCTACAATGGCTTTGAAATCCTGCGGTATTGAAGATGCATACATTAATATTATTAATAACATCTATGAAAATGCAAGTGCAAAGATTCTGCTATTTGAAAATACAACACACATAAAAATTGGAAAAGGAGTGAGACAAGGTGACACCATATCTCCAAAGCTCTTTAATGCTACATTGGAAAATGTCTTTCAATCACTGAACTGGGAAAACAAAGGGATAAAGATTAATGGAGATTATCTAACCCACCTTCGTTTTGCTGATGACATAGTCATTTTTGCAACTACCCCATCGGAGCTACAGAGTATGATGCAGGAACTTGCTGACAAGAGTAAAGAAGTGGGATTAAAAATGAACTTTCAGAAGACAAAAGTGATGTTCAATGCTTTTACAAGAAATGAAGATTTATCGATTGATGGAGAAAAGCTGGAGATAACAGACACGTACGTTTATCTTGGACAGCAGATATCAAGTGAGGGTCACATTAGTGAAGAAATTAATCGGCGTACAAAACTTGCCTGGAGAGCTTTTGGAAGAAACAGCATAATTTTCAAGAGCAATATACCATTATGTCTTAAAAGAAAAGTATTTGATCAATGCATACTTCCAGTGCTTACGTATGGTGCAGAGACGTGGACCTTAGCTAAAAGAGACATACAAAGGCTGCAGACAACTCAAAGATGCATGGAGAGGTGCATGCTTGGTGTAACCAGGAGAGATAAGAAGAGGAATACGTGGATCCGAAAAATGACACGAGTGGAAGACATCATGATCAGAGTTAAATCCCTGAAATGGCAATGGGCTGGACATACTGCCAGAAGAACAAACCATCGATGGACAGCCAAAATTTTAGATTGGATTCCAAGGGACAGGAAAAGACCCAGAAGAAGACCACATGGAAGATGGGTGGATGAAATTCGAAAGTATGCGGGAGTGACATGGAGGAGACTGGCACAAGACAGACAGTTGTGGAGGAAACTTGGGGAGACCTTCGTCCAGCAGTGGATTGATAATGGTTGACAATGATGATGATGATGAAGTAGGTGATAGATATCATAGTTCCCAGCACATGAATGACTGACCCTGGGTTTCCAGGCAGAACATAGTCCAAAGCGTTACACTTCCTCCAACAGCTTGCTTTCATCCCACTGTGTATTCTGTGCCAACATTTCCCCAGGTAAACGACACACACATGCCAGACCCATCGACATGATGTAGCAGGAAATGAGATTCATGGCACGAAACGACCTTCTTCCAATAATTCAAGGTCCAGTTTCAATACTTGTGTTCCAACTGTGTAGGTGTGATTTGGACAGTGAATCAAGGTTAGGGTGTGCCCTCAGAGCTGCCTGCAGCTACACAGCCCAATTTTCATCAATGTTCAATGTACTGTGTTTTCTGACACATTACCAAGGAAGTTAGAAGAAGAGGAGGTGAAGGGACCCATTTTGAGTGAAGCCAAAACAGATCAGCTGTTTCTGCCCTCTCTCTGAGGGGGTGGGAGTCTGCGCTGCGGGAGTTCAGGAACGTGATGTCACTTCCTGTGGCTTAAGCAGTTTTGCTTAGCGCATGCAAACCAAGGATGGAAAGAAGGACTATTTTGGACTTCTTATTTCTTAACATTAGGCTTTTGGTTATATTTTAAACATGGTTACTTGCGCATGGGCAGTATGCATGGTTACTTGCCCATGGGCAGTAAAGTAACCATGCGCACTATGCACTTCCGCTCAAAAAATCATTATTTTGCTCAATTTTTTAAAGAAATACCAACACATTTTCCTGTTTTTTCTGGAAATTTTTAATTATGGAAATGAATATTTCAGCCTCAATTTTTTTCATTCCTGTATGGGTAGAGTAAGGGTCCGAAAAAATTCAAAATCACGATTTCCCCATAGAGATATTCAAGAGATTCTTAGATTGGGCGCATTGGCGCTGTTGCCACCTCCTCTTACTTCTAACCTCCTTGCACATTACTCCCATCGCCAGCAATCAAATTACCAGTGAGCTGCGCCACAGTATCTCTTCTGTTGACATGTAAAATATGAGATAATCATCGCTCACCTGTAGCATCGATGAACCATGGTGAACCACACCTTGCCTGCAATTGTTAATTCCCCAATCCCCCCTCCTCAGACCACTTTTTGAACATTCTAACTGCAGCTGACCATGAACAACCCACAAGCCTTGCCATCTGGGAAATGCTGTGACCCAGTCATTTGACCATTACAGTTTGGCCTTTGTCAAACTTGCTTATGTCCACTGCCTTTCCCATCAGAAGAACAAGAATAATGCTGATTAACTGAGCTCAGTATGAAGTGTTAATTATACCATTGCATGACCTCCACACACGCATCGTCGTTTACCTGCAGTTGCTTTGATTTGCATGTAGATGTGCTGATGTGCTGGTTTTTTAGCTCTTCGGTGTATATTTGCACCACCTAGCAAATAATTCTCCCTTTGGAGAATTTAAAATGCCCGTGAAATTATAGATATAGGTGTAATATTCCAAATTAGAGAATTTTCAGTTGATGTCCTAAAAACAAATATTTTGTGGCAAAATATGCATTTTGTGTAACTGATGGAAAATTCTGTATGAAGAAAATTGGAGGAGGGGGAAGGGGGTATATATAATTTCTTGTGATCAATTTGGGATAGAAGTCTGATAAGAGTAACTGGATAATAATGCTTAAACGGTAAGACAGTTGAAAACAGCTGTTTATCTGTGGGGCATTACCCAGGTTTATAGCAGTTAGTGCTGTTCCCAATGAAACTGTTTTACACTTCAGACACATGAACAAAATTTGTTTGTTTACATTTGGACCTTTCTGGACATTGATCAAACTATAAGATTTTCAAATGTGGTCTGTCTCCTTGCACAACTAAAAAGGTGGGCCCTACTTGACACTAACTATGTCACCTAATTCTACTTTTTGTGCAGTAGGTCCTGAATGCATCTAACTCAGAGAGAGAGAGAGAAGGTGTCAATTATATGTTCCCTCCAAGCTTCATTTGTCATGCACTTTGTACCATAAAACAGTGTGTAAGTGCATGTGGTGTTTGCCCAGTGACTTCTCACAAAATATTTTGTTATAGATCTGAAATTTCTGACAAAGTTCCATCCCTTATGACAGGGGCATATTTAGAGGGGGGGACAAATGGGCCTGCCCCCAAATCTGTTTAATTTTTTATGTTATCTGTCAAAATAAGGTTAAATAATCAAGCTGTGCTTTCCAATATAATTTTTATATATGTATGTTAAATCAAAATTTGTGTAATGAGAAAAGTTTCCGAGTCATGAATACTTACTACTGGAAAAATCCAACTGCTACGTACGTATTCAGTGAAAGATCATTGCGCGAAGGAGACAGAGGTCAGAGAAAAAAGGGTGGCTCATATCCGTGGTCAGGAAGACGGCTGTAGGTTTTTGTGGCGCCAACTCCTAATTGACTAGATCAGGGATGGTGTCATGTGTCACCGCTCCTCTGTGCCTGGCGCCCTGCAAAAACGCAGTTTAAAGTTTGCCATCATGCAATAAGAACTTATTTCCCAACATTTATATTTTGCTTCACATCTTGGCAATTCTTCCTGTAACCACAGCATCAGTGGAAAGAAGCTTTTCCAGTCTTCGTCGATTGAAATCTTATTTAAGAAACAGTACATCAGAATCAAGACTGAATAGGCTAGCTTTATTATCTATTCATAGAGACATTCAAGTTGAAGATAAAAAAGTCATTGACAAATTCGGAAATGTGCCAAGAAGAATACATCTTAGTTTTTAAGAATTGGGGAGTTCAAACAATTTCATTATTTCTCAAGGAGAAATTTGTTTCTGTCACTCTTTTTGTTTAATATGTACTCATCAGCTTAATTTAGGTATATATGTATGTTATATACCTAAAAAAACTAAAAAGAAATACTTTTTTTATTATTATTAACATGTTTTTTTTTCTTTTTATTAACTTCCATTTTATTCTGGTGGATTTCAGAAACTTCCAATTTTTTGCCCCTCCCCCAAAAAGAATTTCTGCATATGCCCCCTGCCTTATGAGTTCTTATTTCACTGGAGATTCTGAAGCTAGAGGTTTGTATCACTGCCATTTTCAGATTTGCCCCTAGATAAATGCTGAAATGGCTATCACCATCTGAATGTGATTCGAAGTAATCATGTTGATCATTCCCTTCCAGTGTCTACAAATAACACAAAGCTTCTTCAAGAAAAACAGCTAAAACACTATATACTCATGTCCACATAGAAACTGAACTGTGTTTTACTGGAACTTTTCAAATGAGCCACCTCATCAGTATATGGAATGTAAATACTTTTCCTCTTCCACACTGTGCTATAAAAATTATATAGTTTTATACATATGAAATGTCATACTTTTGTATATATGAATTATCTCCGTCGACAAAATAAACCAAAAACATCCAATTTTCTCTTCCGAGTTGTTATACAGGGTTTGTAGTGAAGTTGTGCAACTGATTTCTGGCTGACTCGAGCTTGCGGGTAACAAAGGGCAACTAGCTGTGTGTGTTGACCTAAATGTCCAAGATTTCCCATTTTGGTGTTTCTCAAGAAAATTTAGTAGGACATTTTGTCAGGTTTTGGTGGATTCCTTATCGTGATAGTATATGTAGACACTCTTTTCAGATTAAGAGAAATATGATTTGGGAGAGCATTATTATATTGGGATATAATGAAATGGCACACCCTTCTTCTGGTAAATTCTCTGTTTTATGGCTGCGATGTGCTTATTTTCTGTGCCATTATACTCTATAAGACAAAGTACTTGGTATCAGGCAGTTTCAATGTGCATTATTATTGGAATATTAAAATCGAGACTGGTGTAATTAACGGGGATCCGATAAGGGCCAGGCACATACTCTAACTAAACGAACCATCTAAAGATGATTATGTTGAAACACTCGGGCAGTAATGCTGTATTGTCTTGAATTATTGAGTACAAGTGGTTACTTGAGCACAGTGCAATTTAACTGTATTTATTGTAAAATATTGTGTTCTACTGACTGCGCCTTGACATAACACTCTAAAGAATCAAGTTTACAGAATTTACCATATTTTCTGAGAATAATGCAACACCAAATATTAATATAACACCGCAGCTCCATTTATCTCATTGATTTGTTATCAATAGAAGAACCCAAATGCGTAAAATGCATTTCGACGCTGGAGACCCTGGGTTCCTATGTTAAATAAGATGCTTATACAAACTATGCTGAAAAAAGGACCTGGGTACCCATTTTGCATGAAATGCACAAATTTTCCATCTATTTGCATTACATGCATTTCCCCTCCAAAATGCATAAGCTACATTTTTCCAAGCAATATCTGGTATTCAAAGTTTTTTTATTTGAAAAAATTGAGGTGAGTGCTGATGACAATGCGACAGTGCGAGGTGGATTCGTCTCCAGCGGTAGCAGGGAGGGATGGCATAGCTGAGGGGTGTTTTAGGTTTCATTGGATAGGCTGTAGGAATGTAAGCTGGGAAACTGCTGAGATGACACAGTTCAGATGCCAAAGTCCAAACTTCTCAGAGTTCTCTCCCTACCAGTCAGCCGTCTGAAGGCAGTGCATAAGAAAAAATTTCCGGCGGGGTGTTAAACTGGACTTGAATTGAAATCGAATTATCTGTGATGCAAGAACTGTTTAGAAGTTGTCAATTTCAGAAGAAAACAAAACGTAGTCACTCATATAACATAGGGTAAGGTAAATAAAATGCTGACGATGTACGAAAAAATGAAGTCATCAAGTAAACCAAACAGCACCACAAGTTATATTATCAGGTACTGACTTCAAAACTTTAAAATCTAAAATACTGTATATGCACACATAAGTACTTTCAGTCCACTAAGTGGACCATCTTCAGATGTAAAAAGCATTAGCAGATAACATTACTGTGTGTGTGTGTGTGTGTGTGTGTGTGTGTGTGTATACAGAAGCCGAGGTGGCACAGGGGTAAATTTGTAAATGAATTAGCAATAGGTGTCGCAAGGTCCCAACATAATTGCAAGTGTTCAGGCCATTAATTAGTTACTAAAGTTTGAATAATGTTCTTCCAGACTTTGGGTAGATAGTAAGGCAAGTTGTCATTGCATCAAGCATCACCATATGTACTGTACAGATAAGTACACTTTCTGTGATGTGAAGGGAAGACTTGTATTTTGGAGTAATCAAAAGTTTAATATTATTCCAGTCTGGGTGCAGTTCTCCTTTTGCAACAGTCCTGGCTAGAGCTGTGCATTGGCTCCCTGTCTTAATGTTATATTTGTGTTCTTTAATTCTTTGAAGAAGATTGTGACCTGTAGCACTTATATAACATGCTTTCTCAGTAAAAACTCCACCCAGGTTGTGTCAAAATTAAAAAGTTTTCCACCTCAGGCGAATTCTTACATTCTAGCTTCACTTGATGTTGTAGCACTTTACGTTCCCATTGACCTCACTCATAACATTATTGAAACTTGTTTTCACTCAGATACTTCATGTATATCTTCCATATAAGGAAATCACAAGTTATACGTGGTTAAAATACATAATACATAGAGATTCAGTATCTCTTTTAGAATTGCTATTACACACATTAAAATACGGACATGTGATTATGGTGGTGCAGTTATTTATGACGTTTATTATTGAAAAAATAAAGACTAAAAGAAAGCAAGAGCAATTACTCACATATATTCGTCCAGAGGTCGTTTTTGTTCACATACCACCGTAGTTCTGCAAGTTGTTAGGCCTCAGGTGTTCAGCGGCTATGCGTTGCAAAAAGTCCGATGGTGACTATAATATGGTGTTTAGCAATGTCAAAGTAGTTTTCGACCCAAAGAATCTTTTTATATATTGTATCGTAAGCTCAAAAGAATAATATAGCTGAGAATGAATACCCTGTAATGACCTATGTCACAGGCAGGTTAAAAGGCTAACAATGAACAATCCAAAAGAACTATAGCGAACGAATCTAAAAGGCAGTTAGTGAACGAACTTAAAAGAACAAAATGAAATGTGGATGGTCAGAAGAAACGACGAATGAACTATTTACATAATGCGTGCACCGCCTCCTCACATCCACCAGCGTCCTCGGACGCGTTTCGCCCTAGTCTCTTCCTAGGCGTTTTCAACGGGAAATGATACGTCTGTTGGTAAGTGACTACGTTTCGCAGGGGTGCAGAAAATTTTCAGGGCCCAATATTTCCCCAGAACGCAATTTTTTTCTTCTGTCCGAATTTCCCCCAAAACTGTAACGGACTTTCATACAAGTTTAAGTGAGTATTATATGTATATGTTGATGATTAAGAACTAATCCTTAAAGCCTATTACTTAAGAATTAAAAAAAAAAACAACCTAAGATTTATTTTAGATTCAAAATGTCTGAAACATTTTTCTGTCTAGGTGAAAACAGTGGTGGGGCAGAGGGGCTGAAAAATAAACAGCTAAAAAAATTCTGCAATGAACTATAATTAATTTCATTCTAGCATTTCAGGCGTATAATTGTGCCAGATAATTTTACTGAATGAAATTTAAATTAGACTTAAATCCTTTGAAAAATGCATGGGTCATTCGCTTTAAAATGTGCGGAACCCCTAATAATTTTTTAGATCGGTGCCTACGACACATAAGCTGCCATTAGTTTCAGAATTTTTTTATTAGCATGACTAGTGGTTGCACAGTACTTATTATTCGTGCCACACTGTCTACGCCTCGTCATTAATAAAGTCGTTTGGGCTCGGTGAATCATATGCCAGTGGCAGACTGCAAGTAGGTCACTGTGCTCATAACCTCTTGTATTTATAACGACATGACATTTTTCAAAATGATTACCTGATTACCGTGCAGTAAATTACTCTTATCTTTCGCGTTATACTCGTTGTTAATAAGTCAATTTTTCGTTTTATTATTATTATTACTATTATTATTATTTTACCCACGGGCAAAAATTTCCCCCGAACCTCGTACACGAGTTTGGACAAATTCTGCACCCCTGACTTTTTGTACCTTCAGAAGTCATGATGTACATTGCGCATGGGTCAGTTTTCCTCCTATATGGTGGTGCCATCTGGTGTCATAGTTTGATTTTCCTGTATTTGTCGTCTTTTGAATTTATTTTTATGTTCCTCTTTTAATCTTTTTTCGGTGTCCACTAAATTCCTCCAGGCATATGAAAGGTCATATGGTGAATTGTTACTGCAATTATATGTTTTGGTTTTCTCTATTAAGATGGATTCGGCAATCTGGATGGTCTTCCAATTTTTTTGCTGATTTATCAATTTTATTTCTTCCCATAGTGGTGTGCATTGATTATTTATACAGAAATCCATAAGTGCAGTCTTATTTTCTTTTCTGAACCATTTGCCAATGTGTTCCCATAATATTATCCTGATATTTCTTTTGGTGTTTCCTATATATTGGCTGATAATTTTGTTTTGGCTGTCCCCTATTGGAATTGAGTAAACACCCGCTTTCTGCAATATAGCTGTGTTTCTGTGACCAGAAGTTAATGTGTCCTCAATATTTCTGTCTTTATACCAAAGCCCAACCCAAATTCCTTGCATGCTTCTTTCAATATGCTATTAATTTCATGATTGTAAGATACTGATCCACAATATTTCATTTCTTTATCAGTTGGTGTTCTGAAATGATTATTTCTTGTGTTCTCTGTTATCCGCTTTATGAGACTGTTTATTATTCTGATGTCATATCCAAAAGCAGAGGCCGTATTTCTGATCTAATTGAATTCTTTATTTAGCAATCGGTTATTGGAGGTATGGGTTATTGCTCTATTGATGTATGACCTGAAAGCTGAGTACTTATATGAAATAGGATGGTTAGAATTAGCTGGAATAACATTGGCAATATAGTTAGGTTTTCGGTATATCTGGAAATCAATTCTATTATTTTGGATTTTGTGAAATAAAATATCTAAGTAAGGTAATGTATTATTCTGTTCTTTTTCTATTGTCACGTTAATTGATGCATAATATGTGTTATATGCCTCAAGGAAGACCTGCAATTCTTGTTCACTACGTTCCCAGATCATAAAGATGTATTCCACGTATCTACAAAAAAATGCTGGTTCTGGAATATTATTATTTTGCATCACAGATTTTTCAATTAGCTGTATGATTACTTCAGAAAGCAAACCTGAAATAGGAGAGCCCATAGAAGCACCTGCAATTTGTTTGTATATTGTACCTTCAAAATCAAAATAATTGTTTTGGTCAATAAAAATCAATGACTTTTTGATGTCTTCAATTTGTACTATTGGGATATTGTTTCTATGCAATTCTATTTCAATAAGATTTATAGCTTCGAGCGTAGGAGTATTTGGATATAATGATACAATATCTAAACTGGTAAGTATTATTTGGCTATTGTTCTTCATACTATTATTTCTATTTTGAATTAGTTGAATTACTTCATCAGAACTGTTAACAGAAACTTCATACTGCTTGTAATAAGGTGCCAGATATCTTTATAGTGCTCTCTCGAGGTTTATTGTTGGTGCTGTATTTTTTGCTACTATTGGTCTAAGAGGATTATCTGCTTTGTGGGTCTTTACTTTCCCGAAGATTTTGGGAATAGTTGTTCCGAAACTAAAATCTTTATGATAAAAGAAATGCTTTTGATTTCGATATTATTTACTACACTCATTGATCCTCCAGTATTTCAAAAGAAGTACATCGTAATCTACTCCTTTCTCAATTTTATAGAACAGCAAAAATATGCTCCACATAGTTTTTACTTGTAAAAAATCTTAAAACACTTCTATCTGAACTGCATTCTAACAACTTTCCCAGTAATTTCTTAAAGCATTATTTAAAACACTTAATTTCGAATTTTAATTCGGTTTCAAAGAGTTTCAAATTTCATATTGACACGCTTTACTAATCTAGGACCTTTCAATATTAAGTGAGTCAGGCAATATTAAGTACCACTTGGTGGGTCCCTAGTGGTTGGAGACTTCTAATTTACATACACACAGTTCTGCATCGCATCATTTTACATATTCTTTTGGCTTGCTGGGATGTTATCGAACCGCGACCACTTTAATGTTAGCATATATATTTGGGTTCTTGTGGGTCGTTGGTCCAGTTCAGTTTGATTTTCATTCATGGTGTTGACCGGCTTGGTCTGCCAAGTAAGCCTTTTTTATCATTTTTTCAGTGTTTATATTCTTGTTTTTGAATTTCAATGTCTTTTTTGCATTTGTACTGGTGGCCTAGGGAGCATGACCAATCGACATTTTTGGTTCTACTTGTCTTTTTTTGGTACTAGAAAGGCCACTCCCGTAGATTGATGCTTTCCCGATGACGGCAACCTGTTAATTCATTTTTTTTTTTTGGTTTACAATTTTGAATTTCCATTGAGTTTAATTCAGTATTTTTTTTTATAGAACCTAATTTTTGCAATTCTTATTTTCTACAATTCACTCTCTCATTGTACTAGCTATGCTTTTGTTCTATTTTAGTGATTTGTTTTTCTTCTTTTACTTTTGCAAATTAATTTATATATCATCATCATCATCAACATTGTCAACCATTATCAATCCACTGCTGGACGAAGGTCTCCCCAAGTTTCCTCCACAACGGTCTGTCTTGTGCCAGTCTCCTCCATGTCACTCCCGCATATTTACGAATTTCATCCACCCATCTCCCATGTGGTCTTTTTCTGGGTCTTTTCCTGTCCCTTGGAATCCAATCTAAAATTTTGGCTGTCCATCTATGGTCTGTCCTTCTGGCAGTATGTCCAGCCCATTGCCATTTCAGGAATTTAACTCTGATCATGATGTCTTCCACTCTCGTCATTTTTCGGATCCACGAGTTCCTCTTCTTATCTCTCCTGGTTATACCAAGCATGCACCTCTCCATGCTGCTTTGAGTTGTCTGCAGCCTTTGTATGTCTCTTTTAGTTAAGGTCCACGTCTCTGCACCATACGTAAGCACTGGAAGGATGCATTGATCAAACACTTTTCTTTTAAGACATAATGGCATATTGCTCTTGAAAATTATGCTGTTTCTTCCAAAAGCTCTCCAGGCAAGTTTTGTACGCCGATTAATTTCTTCATCAATGTGACCCTCACTTGATATCTGCTGTCCAAGATAAACATACGTATCTGTTATCTCCAGTTTTTCTCCATCAATCGATAAATCTTCATTTCTTGTAAAAGCATTGAACATCACTTTTGTCTTCTGAAAGTTCATTTTTAATCCCACTTCTTTACTCTTGTCAGCAAGTTCCTGGATCATACTCTGCAGCTCTGATGGGGTAGTTGCAAAAATGACTACGTCATCAGCAAAACGAAGGTGGGTTAGATAATCTCCATTAATCTTTATCCCTTTGTTTTCCCAGTTCAGTGATTGAAAAACATTTTCCAATGTGGCATTAAAGAGCTTCGGAGATATGGTGTCACCTTGTCTCACTCCCTTTCCAATTTTTATGTGTGTTGTATTTTCAAACAGCCGAATCTTTGCACTTGCATTTTCATAGATGTTATTAATAATATTAATGTATGCATCTTCAATACCGCAGGATTTCAGAGCCGTGGTAACTGCTGATGGTTTCACCGAATCAAAGGCTTTTTCATAATCGATAAAAGCCATGCACAATGGAAGTTCATATTCCCTCGCTCTTTCAATTAGTTCTCTCAGCACATGGATATGATCTATTGTGCTGTAGCCACTCCTGAATCCAGCTTGTATATATACACAGTATATATATATATATGCACTGAAGTGCCAAAAAAACTGGTACACCAGTCTAATACTTGGTAGGTCCCCCATGGGAGTGTAGGAGCGCAGTACTGCAGAAATAAGACAGGACATGGACTCCATTAGCTTTTGGAAATAGGCTCTAGGCAATCACCATACTTCCTGCAGAGCGTTCCACGATTCGAGTGTATTCTGAGGTCTCTGATTCCTGTGTTCAATAGCGTGTTGCATGGTATTCCAAATGTGTTCTATCACGTTCAGATCTGGGGACTTAGGTGGGAATGGCCATATCCCAAACTCTAACGAATGCTCCTCTAACCATAATGTGGCGTCCCGACACTTGTGTGGAGGTGCATTGTCCTGTTGGAACAGGCCCAACCCATCAGCATGAACGATTGTACCTCATCAGAAAGGATGAGCACATAGCGTTGGCTGGCCACAGACGTTTGTAGACGTACCAGAGGTCCCATTGAAGTCCAGCTAAACACACCCCATACCATTATGGACCCCCCCTTCCACAGCCAGTACAGTTCCCTGTTGAGTTGACAGGCGGGATCCATGGGGTTTGCGGCACACACAAATCCTTCCATCTGCCCGATACAGTTGGAAACGCGACTCATCAGACCAGGCTACTTGTTTCCAGTCATCAAGTGTCCAGTGGCAGTGTTGCCGTGCCCAAGTGAGGCGCATAGATTTGTGTCGTGCAACCATCAAGGGGACACAAGTTGGGCGTCAGCTCCCAAAGCCCGTATCGTGCAGGGTACGTTGCACAGTCTGGATGCTGATGCTTGTTGATTCTCCAGCACTGAATTCTGATGATACCTGTGAGAGTATTGCACACCTATTGCATGAAACTATTCTTGACAGCTGACGATGGCCATGTTCACCCAATGTCTTTTTACGGCCACACTGGTATCGTAGGTTGGAGGTTTTGCCGGAATTCCTGTAGTCACGGTACACCCTTGCAATGGTCATCCGTGAAAATCCGAACTTTGTTTCTACCTCCGAAATACTATAGCTCATCTCATGAGCGCCAACTATGGCACTGTTTAAAATCACTTAAACCGTTATTACTTGTCATTCTCATGCCGAAAACAGCTTTGACAGCTGGCAAGATGTCTATCGCTTTATATATGCACTAGCAGACGCAACCGAGTATGCACATAGGTGACGTTGCTATGTATTTTGCATAAGCTCGTCTGTACCAGTTTTTCTGTCTCTTCAGTGTGTGTGTGTGTAGAAGCTGAGGTGGCACAGGGGCAAATATGTAAATGAATTAGCAATAGGTGTCACAAGGTCCCAACATAATTGCAAGTGTTCAGGCCATTAATTAGTTACTAAAGTTTGAATAATGTTCTTCCAGACTTTGGGTAGATCATAAGGTAAGTTGTCGTTGCAGCAAGTATCACCATATGTACTGTACAGATAAGTATACTTTACGTGATGTGAAGGGAAGACTTGTATTTTGGAGTAATCAAAAGTTTAATACAGTATTATCACAGTCTGGGTGCAGTTCTCCCTTTGCACAATCCTGGCTAGAGCTGTGCATTGGCTCCCTGTCTTAAGGTTATATTTGTGTTTTTTAATTCTTTGAAGAAGATTTGCGACCTGTAGCACCTATATAACATGCACGGTGAGCACCAACATTATCGATCAATGGTATATAGTACACTCCCCATCTTTGAATAGTTGGTGTAGAGAGATGATCTTTTTTGACCAGTTAGACGAGGCTAGGTGATCTTGTCCCGAAATCTAAATTAAATCGTCGGCAGATGTTTTTCAGTGGGTTGATGATTGATGAGATATAATCCAACGAGGTAATATAACGTGGGGCAAGATCAGAAATAGGTTGTAGTGTGGTGGGCAAAGCTGGAACGGACCCTTGAGTGTAACCTATTAAATAAGTATCGGGGATATCCATAGTGGTTAGCAAGCGCTTCTGAAGTCCATTTTATTTCGGCAAGGTGAGCAGCACGAGTAGTAGAGTGAGTATATGCTCTATGAAGGTAGAACCTAAGAGACGCAAGTTTCTAAAAAAGTGGGTGATTTGATTCAAAAGGAATAATGACAAGAGTACTGGAAGGTTTTTTGTAAACTGAAAAATGCAATGGATCTGTTGAGTTTGAGGAACGAGAAATTAAGATGTCAAGGAATGGAAGCTTGTAGTTTTGTTCTAATTCCACAGTAAAACTTATTAATGGGACCTGAGAAGCAAAACAGTCAGCAAAAGTTGATAATTCAGCGTGGGTGTAAGGCCAAATGATTAAAATGTTGTCAACATAACGTGAATATAGTAAGGGTTTTAAGGGATAGCTAGATAGAAATTCATCCTCTAGGTGTTGCATGAAAATTTCGGCTAGTGCTCCTGACAGAGGTGATCCCATGGCAGTGCCATCAGTTTGTTGATATATAGTATTTTGAAACTGAAAAAATGATCGTTTTTTAACAAACCATAAGGGCATTCATAACTGCCGAAATCTCAGGGTGGTTGTATCCAGATGAGTGAAAACAATAATACATAGAGATTCAGTACCTCTTTTAGAATTGCTATTATGCACGTTAAAATACGGACATGTGATTATGGTGGTGCAGTTATTTATGACGTTTATTATTGAAAAAATAAAGACTAAAAGAAAGCAAGAGCAATTACTCACATATATTTGTCCAGAGGTCGTTTTTGTTCACATACCACCGTAGTTCCGCAAGTTGTTAGGTCTCAGGTGTTCAGCAGCTATGCATAGCAAAAAGTCCAATGGTGACTATAATATGGTGTTTAGCAATGTCAAAGTAGTATTCGACCCAAAGAATATTGTAATATATTGTATCGTAAGCTCAAAAGAATAATATAACAGAATGAAAACCCTGTAATGACCTATGTCACAGGCAGGTTAAAAGGCTAACAATGAACAATCCAAAAGAACTGTAGCAAATAAATCTAAAAGGCTGATAGTGAACGAATTTAAAAGAACAAAATGAAAAGTGGATGGTCAGAAGAAACGACAAATGAACTATTTACATAATGCGTGCACCACTTCCTCACATCCACCAGCGTCCCTATACGCGTTTTGCCCTAGTCTCTTCCTAGGCGTTTTCAACGGGAAATGAAATGTCTGTTGGCAAGTTACTACGTTTCGTACCTCCAGAAGTCATGATGTACATTGCGCATGGGTCAGTTTTCCTCCTATATGGTGGTGCCATCTGGTGTCATAGTTTGATTTTCCTGTATTTGTCGTTGTCTTTTGATTTTATTTTTATGTTCCTCTTTTAATTATTTTTCGGTGTCCACTAAATTTCTCCAGGCATATGAAAGGTCATATGGTTAATTGTTATTGCAATTTGATGTTTTGGTTTTCTCTATTAAGATGGATTCAGCAATCTGGATGGTCTTCCAATTTTTTTGCTGATTTATCAATTTTATTTCTTCCCATAGTGGTGTGCATTGATTATTTATACAGAAATCCATAAGTGCAGTCTTTTCTTTTTTGAACCAATTGCCAATGTGTTCCGATAATCTTATCCTGATATTTTTTTGGTGTTTCCTATATATTGGCTGATAATTTTGTTTTGGCTGTCCCCTATTGGAATTGAGTAAACACCCGCTTTCTGCAATATAGCTGTGTTTCCGTGACCAGAAGTTAATGTGTCCTCGATATTTCTGATTTTTATACCAAAGCCCAAGCCAAATTCCTTGCAGGCTTCTTTCAATATGCTATTAATTTCATGATTGTAAGATACTGATCCACAATATTTCATTTCTTTATCAGTTGGTGTTCTGAAAAGATTATTTCTTGTGTTCTCTGTTATCCGCTTTATGAGACTGTTTATTATTCTGATGTCATATCCAAAAGCAGAGGCCGTATTTCTGATCCAATTGAATTCTTTATTTAGCAATCGGTTATTGGTGGTATGGGTTATCGCTCTATTGATGTATGACCTGAAAGCTGAGTACTTATATGAAATAGGATGGTTAGAATTAGCTGGAATAACTTTGGCAATATAGTTAAAATCAACAGATGAGACAGTTGTTGGTTCAACGCCTCCGATACCTACGATTTTAAAAACCCTTTCACTTCAATTCCGTTGAAGGGTTTATGGCAGGTGTCCCTTAAATCTACACACAAAGTTTGAGTCTGGGGTTACAGAACAGTTCTGGCACTTTTTAGTGGACTTCTGTATTAATAACAATTTTGTTACTGTGGGCAATGGGCTGTACCTCCAAACTCGTGGTATTCCGATGGGCAGCCACTTCTCAAGTAGCTTAGCCAATCTCTATCTGCACCTTTTTGAGGATAGATATACAGCTACTTGCCCTTTGCCTGGTATCGTTCTGAGGTACGTTGATGACATTATTGTCATTAATGTGCCAGACTTTTTGCGATGCGCTGTGGACTTGTATCCTGAGGATCTCACCTTAAAAAAACTAACAGCTCGTCTACTTACGTTTGTTACCTTGATTTGGAGGTACAGGTGGACGAGGGAGGTAGGGGTGTTCCAATTTTTTTGCTTCTTTTCGTAAATCTTTATGATAAAAGAAATGCTTTTCATTTCAATATCATTTACTTCACTCATTGGTCCTGCATTATTTCAAAAGAAGTACATCGTAATCTACTCCTTTCTCAATTTCACAGAACAGCAAAAATATGCTCCACACAGTTTTTACTTGTGAAAGATCTTAAAACACTTCTATCTAGACTGCATTCTAACAACTTTCCCAGTAATTTCTTAAAGCATTATTTAAAACACTTAATTTCGAATTTTAATTTGGTTTTAAAGAGTTTCAAATTGCACATTGACATGCTTTACTAATCTAGGACCTTTCAATATTAAGTGAGTCAGGCAATATTAAGTACCACTTGGTGGGTCCCTAGTGGTTGAAGACTTCTATTTACATACACAATTTTGCATCTCGTCATTTTACATATTCTTTTGGCTTGCTAGGATGTTATCTTACCGCGACCACTTTAACGTTAGCATATATATTTGGGTTCTTGTGGGTCGTTGGTCCAGCTCAGTTTGATTTTCATTCATGGTGTTGACCGGCTTGGTCTGCCAAGTAAGCCTTTTTTATCATTTTTTCAGTGTTTATATTCTTGTTTTTTGAATTTCAATGTCTTTTTGGCATTTGGTCTGGTGGCCTAGGGAGCATGACCAACCGACATTTTGGTTCTCTTTGACCTTTGTTGGTACTAGAAAGGCCACTCCCGCAGGTTGATGCTCTCCCGATGACAGCAACTTTCTTACAATTTTCTCTCTCTCTCTCTCTCTCTCTCTCTCTCTCTCTCTCTCTCTCCCCCTCCCCCTCTCCCCCCCTCTCTCTCTATATATATATGAAAATGTTGATGCAAAAAAGAAGAGAGATGAGGACAACTAAAGAAGATGTGACTTCCAAAGTGGAATATATAGAGCTATGCAAGACAGTAAGAAAAAGTATCACTGAAGACGTAAGAAAATTCAACTGTGAACTAGTGAGGAAAGCAATTGAAAACAACCAAAGCCTAAAGATAGCAAAGGGACATCTCAGTAAGGGAAGAAAACAGATTATAGCACTGAGAAAAGAAGATGGTTCTGTAACAAGAAATAGAGGCGAAATTTTGACAAGAGTGAAAGATTTCTACTCCAAATTATATGAAAGGGATGATACATGCACTCCAGACATCATGAAAGATACCAGTACCAGAGTTCCTCCAGTCATTCCAGCAGAAGTTGCACATGCAATCAAGAACATGAAGCGGGGAAAAGCTCCAGGAGAAGATGGAATTACTGTAGACATCATACAAGAAGCAAGTGGAGAAATCGAAACAGTACTCGCCCAAATTTTCACTCGATGCCTTAATGAAGGAAAGATTCCTGAGGATTGGAACACCGCTACAATGATCCTGCTACATAAGAAAGGTGACATTGAGGATCTCGGAAACTACAGACCTATCAGCCTCCTATCAGTAGTTTATAAAATCTTCACTAAAGTTCTTTCACACCGCTTGAAGGTAACACTGGACATGGCTCAACCGAGAGAACAAGCTGGATTCAGGAGTGGCTACAGCACAATAGATCATATCCACGTACTGAGAGAACTAATTGAAAGAGCGAGGGAATATGAACTTCCATTGTGCATGGCTTTTATCGATTATGAAAAAGCCTTTGATTCGATGAAACCATCAGCAGTTACAATGGCTCTGAAAACCTGCGGTATTGAAGATGCATATATTAATATTATTAATAACATCTATGAAAATGCAAGTGCAAAGATTCGGCTGTTTGAAAATACAACACACATAAAAATTGGAAAGGGAGTGAGACAAGGTGACACCATATCTCCGAAGCTCTTTAATGCCACATTGGAGAGTGTTTTTCAGTCGCTGAGCTGGGAAAACAAAGGGATAAAGATTAATGGAGATTATCTAACCCACCTTCGTTTTGCTGATGACGTAGTCATTTTTGCAACTACCCCATCAGAGCTGCAGAGTATGATCCAGGAACTTGCTGACAAGAGTAAAGAAGTGGGATTAAAAATGAACTTTCAGAAGACAAAAGTGATGTTCAATGCTTTTACAAGAAATGAAGATTTATTGATTGATGGAGAAAAGCTGGAGATAAGACACGTACGTTTATCTTGGACAGCAGATATCAAGTGAGGGTCACATTGATGAAGAAATTAATCGGCGTACAAAACTTGCCTGGAGAGCTTTTGGAAGAAACAGCATAATTTTCAAGAGCAATATGCCATTATGTCTTAAAAGAAAAGTGTTTGATCAATGCATCCTTCCAGTGCTTACGTATGGTGCAGAGACGTGGACCTTAACTAAAAGAGATATACAAAGACTGCAGACAACTCAAAGAACCAATGGAGAGGTGCATGCTTCGTGTAACCAGGAGAGATAAGAAGAGGAACTCGTGGATCCGAAAAATGACAAGAGTGGAAGACATCATGATCAGAGTTAAATCCCTGAAATGGCAATGGGCTGGACATACTGCCAGAAAGACAGATCATCGATGGACAGCCGAAATTTTAGATTGGATTCCAAGGGACAGGAAAAGACCCAAAAGAAGACCACATGGGAGATGGGTGGATGAAATTCGAAAGTATGCAGGGGTGACATGGAGGAGACTGGCACAAGACAGACCGTTGTGGAGGAAACTTGGGGAGACCTTCGTCCAGCAGTGGATTGATAATGGTTGACAATGATGATGATGATGATAGCAAAAGCATACAAAGGAAAATAAGCAAAAACCAATAACAAATTTGAAATTCCAAAGTGCTATAGGCTGCATTGAAGAAAGATCAAATAAAAAGAAATGTGAAACCAATGAGCAAATTTTGACTGAAAGAAAAAATAAAACAAAAATTATTCTGAGAACGAGTAGAACAACAACGCCACTTTCCAATCATCCGAAACAGGCTAGCTTCAAGCGATGAAAAATTTAACGAACAGAAGAATGCAGGAAAGCATATTAATGACTGATTCTCTGTTGGCTTCGTCAAAGGCAAGCATTAAGAAAATCGCTCATTAATCTACTGAGATCAAAGAATTGTGGGTTTCTGCTATTTTAGTTTGCAATGAAGACAGATTAAATTTAGGGGTGAAATTATCAAATTAAAAGGGATTTCTAATAAAACCCAACCCAGCAAGCAAAAACACATTGCCCGACCGCACAACAACCAAGAAAACCACACTTAAAATAAAAAGAAAGGGAGCTGGGCACCCTAAAAAAACAAAACCAGGAAAGAAATTAGTATAAAAATATCAAGAAAAACCTAACCAATGAAAGGTACTGAAAGGAAGTCTTTAAGCTTGTCACAGAAAAAGTGAAACCTTTTCCTGCCAGATAAAATGAAAAGCAGGAAACAGCAGGAAAAAAAAAGTAAAATAAACAAAAATAAATTAAAACAAAAGCAGCAACATTACAATTTTGAAAAAGGAAGAATCCTAGCAACAAACTTGGGAAAAAGGAAGCAAAAGTTGCTCAAGGAGCAATTTACTGTTGCAAATCCGGAGAGTGAACCCAAATAACCGAGTTGCATGCCTCAGAATGGCAAGGTAAATTCCCAATACCAACGGCAAAAAATAAAAAAAATAAAAATTAATACCAAAGTGCTAGGTTGCAAGTCACAGAGAAGCAAATTTATATGCCCAAAACACACAAGAAAACATTATAAAATTAAGTTTAGTGCAAATTTATAATTAACAAAAATTCACTAATTCCTAAAAAAATAATAAAAAATAAAAACAAATAATAAAAAAACAAAAACAGCCTACAAAGAATAAAAAGATGAGATTACGTGTAAGGTGGTGCTTTGCTGTTACAAGTTCAAATATTTATAAAATATTGTACCAATCATTAAGCCCACAGGAAGGCTCAGAACCACTAAAAATGAACTTTTGTAGAACCTACAAAGGGACGCAAAATGCTTACAGCATGGCGAAAGCGAACAACCAACTTTCAAAGAATGTAAAACAGCCCCCAAAAAATTAATTCCTAGAAAAAATAAAAGTTAAATTAGAAGAATGAGCAAACAAAACAAAAAAATGACTTACCATGCCTGAGAAGTGTATGGTGTATTCCTTCTCCTTCTTTGGGGTGCAAGAAACTAACTGCAGGGGCATGCCCATTGCAGCACCATCTAGCGGCCAACTTTAGAACCTTCCTGGGATGTAACCAGTGAAGTTTCCCTGAGTAAACTTCAAACAGTTGATTTTATGCTCTGAAAAAACTGCTACGAGTTTTCGGAGCAAACCAAAATACTAAAATGCTCTTCCTGGGAGTAGGGAAATTTTTTCTCTGCTCTCAAGAGTTCAAAAAGTAGTATATAACCTAATCAGCTGCATTCCTCCCAAACCTTTGAAGTTTAAGTATTACTATTTTTTTGGCTTTTATTTTTATAAATATGTTTAAAAAAATTTTTAACTTTTTTTTCTTAAGGGGTTTTATGCTTTTTTTGTGTAAATTTTTTAATTATAACCTTTTTTTTATAATCAAAGGAGAGGGATAGAATAGTGTATTATAGGTTCCTTAATTGATAGTTGACAACATCATTTCCTAAACCTCTAAAAATTAGCTTTAATTTAGACAATTCATTTGGTCAACAAGATTTAAATTAAATTAAGCCTTCTATCCTAATTCTATGTTTGAGAACTATTTTTCTTAATGCGATTTTTAAGAAGTTTCTAGGTACTTGGTTTTCGAAAAACTGTTTGATTAAATTAATAACATGTTTTTCTAGTTCAGAGTTTAAGCTACATATTCTAAAAAGCCTTGGGACTTGTGATATAAATACAGTTTCTATTACTTTATTGGAAATATTGCTCCACCACATACATATTTGACAATTTTAAATTTGAACTGATTTCTCTTATCATAAAGGCTTATGATTGATTGGGTTACCTGCAGTGAGATTTATAGCTAAATCCAAAAAATCAAGGGCTTGGTTATTATCATTGGCTTTATTAAGTTTAAGGCATTTAGGATAAATAGCTGCAAAGTCTTTTTCAATATTTCCTGAATTATTAAAGCAAAGTAGGTCATCAATGTATCTGTAGGTATGAGAGTAACTTTCCTGATTGGATGAATTTACCTTCATGAATTGAAATTCTTTGAAGAACAAGAACAAATTGCATACACTCGTGGAATGGGAACACCCCATAGGTATTCCATTAACCTGTTTGTAAAACTTGTTATTGTAGAGGATAGTTATTTTTAATACAGCAATTTAGAAGCGTATGCCAAGAACTTTCCGAAATGATGTTGGAGATTTGAAATTCATTAAAGAGTAACTTGAGGGTACTGATAATGTCTTCTAGCAGAAGGCTGGTATACAGGTTTTCAAAGTTGTAGTAATTAGCCTCTACTGGCATGTTATCAAGAATTTCCGAAATGACCTCAGCATTGCTTTTAATAATCCAGAAGTTCTTACATGTTAGGTTTACTTTGGACTTGATAATGTTAAAACCTTTTTCAAAACTGATTCAAAATACTGATCTATTATTTTTTTAGAACAGTTGGTTCATTGGTTAGGTTTTTCTTGATATTTTTATACTAACTTCTTCCCTGTTTTTTTTTTTTGGGGGGGGGGTGCTCGGCTTTTTTTCTTTTTATTTTAAGTGTGATTTTCTTGGTTGTTGTGCGGTCGGGGAATGTGTTTTAGTTTGCTGGGTTGGGTTTTATTAGAAATCCCTTTCAATTTGACAATTTTATTCCTAAATTTAATCTGTCCTTATTTCAAAATAAAATAGCAGAAACCCTCTGATCTCAGTAGATTAATGAGTGATTTTCTTAATGCTTGCCCTTGACAAAGCCAACAGAGAATCAGTCATTAATATGCTTTCCTGCATTCTTCTGTTTGTTAATTTTCCATCGCTTGAAACTGGCCTGCTTCGGATGGTTGGAAAGTGGCGATTGTTGTTCTTCTACTTGTTCTCAGAATTTTTTGTTTTATTTTTCTTTCATTCAAAATTTGCTCATTGGTTTCACACACACACACACACACACACATACATACATACAGAATTATTAAAATATTCTATGCAAATTCAAACCGAGCAAACCATAAAGAAAAATCGAAGTCATAAACCAAGTTGCGCTAAAAAGCAGCAAACCCAAATCCTGACTGATTATATATAAGATAACCCTTACAGCAAACTCAAAAACGAACGGGGGTGTGGGGGGTGTGACCTGTAAAGGTGCCTGAATTCAATTTGCGCTGGACGTTACTTCAGCTTGTCTACAAGTTCATTTGGTTTGAACCTCTGCTGTTTTTTCGTGTTGGGTGTATCCAGGGTGTTTCGTTCCAAACTTTGGTATGTTTTTGATTTCTTGAGTTTGCTTGTAAGGGTTATCTTATATATATATATATATATATATATATAGGCTCATTGAATTGGAAGAAAAACTACAAAGGATCAAGTGGGACATCGTCGGGCTAAGTGAGGTAAGAAGAAAAGATCTCATTGAACTGAAAAGTGGACATCTCTGCTATTATCGTGGGGCAGATACTGGCAAAACTAGTGGTGCTAGATTTATAATAAACAAGAAACTGAAGGATAAAGTTGTAGAAGTTGAAAGTTCCTCTAATAGAGTTGCACGACTTGTTGTCCAACTCTCGAGAAGATACCAGGCTTAGATTATGCAAGCTTATGTAGTTGTTTGTAAAGGTGCCCGAATTCAATTTGTGCTGGACGTTACTTCAGCTTGTCTACAGGTTCATTTGGTTTGTTATTTGGTTTGAACCTTTGTTGTTTTTTTTGTGTTGGTTGTATCCAGGGTGTTTCGTTCCGAACTTAGGTACGTTTTTCAGTTCTTGCGTTTGCTGTAAGGGTTATCTTATATACACTATCTACCAATAAGTAATTGGACACCCCTGCAATCGACAATATCTGCGGTCCTGATACACATCACGGCCGCCGCCGTTAAATATTGTGTGGGAAACAACAACGCAACCAGTCGCATGCAAGATGCCATGCAGTTCGGAGCTCTCTGATTTCGAGAAAGGTGTAATCGTCGGGTATCACAGAAATGGCCGATCCATACGTGACATATCCAGCAAGTTGAAGTACCCAAAATCAACAGTGGCCTACGTGATTGGCAAGTGGAAGATGAGAGGTGACTGTCAGACTGTGCCCCGACCTAGCAGACCCCCAAAACTGGGAGTTGGAGACCGACGAGTGCTGGCCAGAAAAATTCAGAAGAACTGCACCAAATCAATGAGCCACATCCGCGAGGAGCTTCAACAGGCATCCGGGAGTGTTCTTTCGATGAATACCATCCGTAAGGAAACACATCTGCTTGGTTATCATGGACGTGCTACCGCCAACAAGCCTTTGATCACCAAGTCCAAAAGTGCTGCTCGGCTAACGTGGTGCACAGAATGTCGACAGTGGACTGTTTAACAGTGAAAACGGGTTCACGGGTTCACTGGAGCGACGAATCAAGGTTCACCATCTACCGATCGGATGGCAGGGTCTGAGTTTGGCGTCTGCCTGGAGAATGCCACCTGCCAGAATGTATTGTGCCAACTGTGAAGTTTGGCGGCGGTGGAATTATGCTATGGGGGTGTTTCTCCTGGTATGGCACGGAACCCTTGGTCGCAATTCCTGGTAGACTCAACGCTGAGACCTACTGCACCATTTTGGATGACCATGTGCTTCCTACGTTGTGGCAGTTTTACGGGGTGGACCCATGTTACTTTCAGGATGACAATGCCACCTATCATGTTGCGAGGTCCACCATGGCTTGGTATGATGACAATGGGGTTAATTGAATGGACTGGCCTGCGCAGAGCCGGACCTTAACCCTATCGAGCACCTCTGGGACGAGTTGGAGCGTCGACTTAAGGAGTGCCCCCACCGTCCGAAATCGGTGAAGGAACTGACCTGTCTTCTCCAAGCCGAGTGGAAGAAAATACCGCTAGCCGTCGTACAACACCTAGTTGAGAGTATGTCCCGGAGGGTCGCAGCTGTAATTGCCGCTTGTGGAGGCTCCACCAACTATTGAAGGTGAATAAACCTTCAATAGTTCCTTTGCTACCACAGGTGTCCAATTACTTGTTGGTAGATAGTGTATATATATATATATAGGCTCCTTGAATTGGAAGAACTACAAAGGATCAAGTTATATATACATCGTCGGGCTAAGTGAGGTAAGGAGAAAAGTTCTCATTGAACTGAAAAGTGGACATCTCTTGTACTATCATGGGACAGATACTAGCAGAACTAGTGGTATTAGATTTATAATAAACAAGAAACTGAAGGATAAAGTTGTAGAAGTTGAAAGCTCCTCTAACAGAGCTGCACGACTTGTTATCCAACTCTCGAGAAGATGCCAGGCTCAGATTATGCAAGCTTATGCACACACTGCTAGTCATCCAGAAGAAGAGATTGAAGAATTTTATGAGGAAATTTGTTATCTAAATAATAAAGGCAAGCAGCACTTCAAGATCATTATGGGAGATTTCAATGCGGAAATAGGGCAACAGCAACAGAATGAAACTTCAGTAGGTAAATTCGGTCACGGCAACAGAAACCAGCATGGAAATTCTCGTAGAATTTGCAGAGGCAGAAGGGTTTTTCATCATGAACTCCTTTTTCAAGAAAAAGCTGCAAAGGAAATGGACATGGAGGCATCCCAATGGATTGACAAGTGAAATTGATTTTATTATGTGTAACAAGAAATTTGTCATGGAAGACTGCAGTGTGCTAAACAAGTTCAACACAGGTAGTGACCATAGAATGGGAAGATGTAAGGTGCACCTCAATGCTAAACTTGAGCGTGGCAAGCTCATAAAACAAACAAAATGTATTGACACGACCAACCATGTTTTTTAAAACATCATGATACTTTCAAATTGGAACTGAGGAACAGGTTCTCTGCTCTGGTAGGTCTAACATCGGAAGAAGTGGACATCTCTGAAGTTAACTGGAAACTAACCAAGGCTCTTATGGAAACAGCAACAAAAATAACTGGTACTAAGAACAAGTTGCATATGAACAAATTATCAGGAAAAACCAAAATTCTGATGCAAAAAAGAAGAGAGATGAGGACGACTAAAGGAGATGTGACTTCCAAAGTGGAATATATAGAGCTGTGCAAGACGGTACGAAAAATTATCACTGAAGATGTAAGGAAATTCAACTGTGAACTAGTGAGGAAAGCAATTGAAAACAACCAAAGCCTGAAGAGAGCAAAGGGACATCTGAGTAAGGGAAGAAAACAGATTATGGCTCTGAGAAAAGAAGATGGTTCTGTAACAAGAAATAGAGGTGAAATTTTGACAAGAGTGAAAGATTTCTGCTCAAAACTATATGAAAGGGATGATACATGTACTCCAGACATTACAAAAGGTAGCATAGTTCTTCCAGTCCTCCCAGCAGAAGTTGCACAAGCAATTAAGAACATGAAACAAGGAAAAGTTCCAGGAGAAGATGGAATTACCATAGACATCATACAAGAAGCAAGTGGAGAAATTGGAACAGTACTCGCCCAAGTTTTTACTTGATGGCTTAATGAAGGGAAGATTCCTGAGGATTGGAACAATGATCCTGCTGCATAAAAAAGGTGATATTGAGGATCTCAGGAACTACAGACCTATCAGCCTCCTATCAGTGGTTTATAAAATCTTCACTAAAGTTCTTTCACACCGCTTGAAGGTAACACTGGACATGGTTCAACCGAGCAAACAAGCTGGATTCAAGAGTGGCTACAGCACTATAGATCATATCCATGTACTGAGAGAACTAATTGAAAGAGCGAGGGAATATGAACTTCCATAACGCATGGCTTTTTATCAATTATGAAAAGGCCTTTGATTCAGTAAAACCATCAGCAGTTACAATGGCTTTGAAATCCTGCGGTATTGAAGATGCATACATTAATAATATTCATAAAATCTATGAAAATGCAAGTGCAAAGATTTGGCTATTTGAGAATACAGCACCAATAAAAATCGGAAAGGGAGTGAGACAAGGTGACACTGTATCTCCCAAACTCTTTAATGCCACATTGGAAAATGTCTTTCAGTCACTGAACTGGGAAAACAAAGGGATGAAGATTAATGGAGATTATCTAACCCACCTTTGTTTTGCTGATGACGTAGTCATTTTTGCAACTACCCCATCAGAGTTGCAGAGTATGATCCAGGAACTTGCTGACAAGAGTAAAGAAGTGGGATTAAAAATGAACTTTCAGAAGACAAAAGTGATGTTCAATGCTTTTACAAGAAATGAAGATTTATCGATTGATGGTAGAAAGCTGGAGATAACCAATACTTTTATCTTGGACAGCAGATATCAAGTGAGGGTCACATTGATGAAGAAATTAATCGCCATATAAAACTTTCCTGGAGAGCGTTTGGAAGAAACAGTGTAATTTTCAAGAGCAGTATGCCATTATGTCTTAAAAGAAAAGTGTGATCAATGCCTCCTTCCAGTGCTTACATATGGTGCAGAGACGTGGACTTTTAACTAAAAGAGACATACAAAGACTGCAGTCAACTCAGAGAGGCATGGAAAGATGCATGCTTGGTGTAACCAGGAGAGATAAGAAGAGGAACTCGTGGATCCGAAAAATGACAAGAGTGGAAGACATCATGATCACAGTTAAATCCCTGAAATGGCAATGGGCTGGGCATATTGGCAGAAGGGCAGACCATCGATGGACAGCTGAACTTTTAGACTGGATTCCGAGGGACAGGTAAAGACCTAGAAGAAGACCACATGGGAGATGGGCAGATGAAATTCGAAAGTATGCAGGAATAACATGGAGGAGATTGGCACAAGACAGATGGTTGTGGAAGAAACTTGGAGACCTTCGTCCAGCAGTGGATTGATAATGGTTGACAGTGATGATGATATATATTGTCATGTTATCTGCTAACGCTTTGTAGATCTGAAGATGGTTCACTTCGGTGGACCGAAAGTACTTATGTGTGTATATATTTTAAATTTGAAAGTTTTAAAGTCAGTACCTGATAATATAACTCTTGTGTTGTTTGGTTCACTTGGCGAATTCATTTTTTCGTTCATCATCGACATTTTATTTACCTTTTTTCACAAGAAAATCTGTTGTGTCTGCCCATGTCGCAAGTGGGAAATATTTGCATTGCAAAGAAGGACATACCCATCAGGATACTTTGGAAGAAACCACTGATCACCAAAGTAGCAGTAAACAACAGTGAGAGGAAATGGTGTCGGCTTTCGTTTGTGCCCAGATTCCGTTGCACATGTTTTGGAATGAAAAGTTTTCGTCAGTGGATGAAGAAAAACGTCCGTAATAGCCTGAATCTCCCTTCTGAGACCATACTCAGGCGGATCCTCCCTCAGGTAAGCAACTTTGTCCGCCAAGAAATGAGGAACCTTTTCAAAGATCACGATGTTTGTGCAATAGTTGACGAAATGCAGGATTTTCTTACTTGAAAAATAGTAAACGTGTTGCTGGCTCCATTGGGGAGCCACACAAGTCCAAGAGTGGTCGTTTCAAAAACCATAGACAAGTGCAACTCAGATACTGTCGTCGACGTCACCCTCACTGCTTTGGACACCACAGGCGTCAATAGAATAAATCTAGTGGTGTATTCCACGAACAATGCTCCCTACAAGTGTGCTGCTGCAAATCGGTTGAAAGGCATTTGCAGCAGACTTATGCACAGCATGTGTTGCGCGCACATTCTGCACCTAGCCTATGAAGAAATACGATCTTTGCACAGAATCCTTGATCACTACGTCGCATGTGTCAAGTCTGCTTTGTCTAAGGCTCCAGCTAGATGGCAAGCCCTACAAGACTGTCTACGTGCTGCAAGGAAAAACCCAATACTTCCGCCCTCTCCAGTAATTACCCGTTGGGGTACCTGGCTCTGAGCTGCCAAGTACCATTCCAAGAACGTTGAGGTAGAAATGCAGTGGGTAGAAGGTCTTGACGACAACAGCCTGGCCGTAGAGGAACGGAAGCAGCTGCCCTGCAACCCTACCTTGGTTGAGTAAATGCAGTGAGTTGTATTGGTTGCCATCGATTTGGACGTTGTAATCAAGAAGTTGGAAACTTGTAGAACCCATTTCTCGGAGATTTGGTTGCTGCTCACCTCGATCTGGAACCTCTTGCAATGAAGTGGCCTGCTGTGCTAGACGGCAGGCACCCTAGTGCTCAATTCTGAAAAGAAGTACAATTTCTTGATCCTCGCAAGTGTTGTCCAGAAGATGTGGGATTATCTCTGCTTCTGGAACTGCAACAATTTGCGCTAGAAGATATACCATCCTGAGAGTTATCACTCTATGCTGCTACACTGGAGGAAGACAAGTCAATGAAAGAGGTAGATCCGCTGTCCTTCTGGAGAATGATGAGCCTTGGACTGTTCCCTGTTAAGTGGCGCAGCACTGAAGGTGTTTTCCATCATAGCAAGCACTGCTGACGTTGAAAGAAGCTTCTCCTACCACAAAAAAATACAATCTGCGGATAGATCTGGATTTACAGAAGCTAACCTGGAGGCCCATCTTCGAGTGACATTTAACGGAGCAGCTTAAGAGTTGGAATCAGAACTTGAACATATTGCTGCTCGGAATTCAGATTCTGAATAAATGGTGAGCTAATCCTGTAATATTTTATTTTTAACACAGACAATTTGTTTAAGTACTGTAGACATTAAAGCTTAGGCATTAATTAAAGGCATTTTCAAAATTTATTATTTAAATTTTACCTTTTTCTCACATAAACAAAAAACATAATAATAAAAAAATAAAGTCTACCAAATGCAGCAGGGGGTTTCTATTAAATTTACATGTATTTAAATGCAAAATGCACAATTTGCAAAATATTTGGATTTAAAATGCATAATTTCTAGATTTTATTTGCACAAAGTGGGTTGCCGTAGTTATCAAAAATAAGATCACGCTTAGTTTAACATCGCAGGTAAACAATACCACAAAGGAATTTTTATTTGACAAGCCTCCCCCCCTCCCTTCCCTTCGCTGATGGGGTAGAGTGCATTGTATGACTTTCATCAAGAATAAGTGATGCAGTGAAAGGTGATGTTAGGAAAATTGTTTATTTCTAGTATACTTCGAATTGCCTGCACAATTCAATATAAAGAAACATTGCAGGTGAAAGTGTTGTAGATATAAGGAAATGGCACTGCTTAATTGCTGTACTTGTAACTCTTCTTCCAAAAGGGTAAAATACCTTCTATTTATGGGAGAGAGAAGTGGTGTGAAAATCTGCTAGAGTGTTGCACTGTGGGCATTTGTTATTAACACTGCACAGTGGAAGGTTAATGTCATTTAACCTGTGGTTGACGCCTACAGTGGTTTATATGTATAGAAAGAGGAAGACACCATTCTAATTTCACATGTGATAGTGGAAGCATGTAAAATTTTGTGGTTTTCCCTGTTTCAGGCTCACCATCTGTATCACCTGCAAGGCCAAAAAGAAATTCAGATTTTTTCCCTGTCTAGTGTGAGATAAATGAAAAAAAATTACTAAAAGAAAAAAAGTACCAAAGCATAATTTATTAATCTCAAATAAAGATTTTCAAACAGTAAATTATAATTACCACTTGTGCACAAAACAAAAAGCCAGAATGAATCTTGCTATTCTCCAAATTACTTATTCACATATAATCACGCAGGTTTTGAAACTATTTGCACGACTGCTATGCTTCTTTATAGCTAAGTGTCTGCCAGAAATGACTTACAGAATGATCTGTTTTAATAGCATGAAGGACAGTTGAAATTTATTATATTACTGAAAACTATAATAGGCTGCACCTAGTTAAAAGGTTCATTTCAGAGATTCACATTTGTAAAATAAAGTTGAATGTTGTTGTGATATAATTAGAAAATACAGTACTGCTACTTAGGTATCGAAGATCAGTAGCAGCATTTGCTAGTGATACAGAACTCACTTCTTATTTTTCATTTTTCTCAATTTTCTTTGTTTTCGTTTTCAGCATAATAGTGAACACATTTTTTTTTCTCTTTGTAATATTTGTAATGTATGAGAGTCCACCATTCAAAAGTATGCAAGTAAATTGATTGACATAAGAGGCTTTTAAAGTGTTGCCTATGCTAAAATGTATGGCAGCTGAAGCACATAGGGATATATGTGATGTATATGAGATGAACATAGTAGGTGAATGAACATGCCAAGATTAGTTCACAAAGTTTCATTTAGGTAAGGTTAGCCATTCACAAAGTTTCAGTTAGGTAAGGTTAGCTATTCACAAAGTTTCATTTAGGTGATAGTATGCTAGAAGGTTAGTGTTCACAAAGTTTCATTTAGGTGATAGTATGCTAGAAGGTTAGCGTCATTCTGGATGTGTTTCTGAAGTGTGTGATGAAATATAGGCAATAAATGAGTCTGGACATTATCTAACCTATGAGGATAATGTTGATAGACTTTCTCACACTTCATAGAACAACTGCCATGAGGAGAATTCGGGCTATTGGAATGGTCCAAAAACTATCAATGAGTACATCAGTTATTGTCTAAGAACTAAATAGAGCAACAACAATGTATCTGTGTAAACTTGATGCAAAACCTGTCCATTCTTGGATTGAGTGGTGACTGGAAACATAAAATGGATGCTATACGAGAGTATTAAATGCACACAATCCTTTAGTGTGTGTACGTGGTTAAGGAGGGGACTTCAGGAATGACTGTAAAAGCTATTCTCCACCCAGGGCTATAGCCAGAAAGAATTTTTGGGTGGGGTTTCTGAATTTGAAAATTAATTTTCACCATATACGTTATACACATGCTGAGTTTTTTTCTGTCACATTTCATTTGCACATGAAATCCTTCTATGTAATGCTCCCCATTTTTCAAATATACTGACTTATATGCTACTTTCAAAAATTTATAAAGCAATTACTTTGTTTTTAAGACATTTCAAACATTTTTGGGAGGGTCTAAACCCTGAAACCTGCTCCCTGGCTACAGCCATATCTCCACCCAAAGAAGGACATGTTTTGTGTTTGGTGAGATTGCAAGGGAATTATCCACCATGAGCTGTTGACACTGAACCAAATGATCACCATGAGTCTTTACTCCTAGCAACTTAACAGAATAAATAATGCCTTGTTTGGTAAATTGAAAAGTCGCAGTTTGTTGAATTGGAAAGATGTTTTCCATCACGATAATGCTAGACTGCACATAGCTATCACAACACAGTACAAATTGCAAGAACTTGGTTGGGAACTTTCGCCTCGCCCATGATATTCACCGGAGTTAGCATGAAGATATTTTTAGCATGTCTTTTATATATATATATCATCATCAGCCATTATCAATCCACTGCTGGATGAAGGTCTCCCCAAGTTTCCTCCACAAGGTTCTGTCTTGTGCCAGTCTCCTCCATGTCACTCCTGCATACTTTCGAATTTCATCCACCCATCTCCCATGTGGTCTTCTTCTGGGTCTTTTCCTGTCCCTTGGAATCCAATCTAAAATTTTGGCTGTCCATCGATGGTCTGTCCTTCTGGCAGTATGTCCAGCCCATTGCCATTTCAGGGATTTACCTCTGATCATGATGTCTTCCACTCTTGTCATTTTTCTGATCCACGAGTTCCTCTTATCTCTCCTGGTTACACCAAGCATGCACCTCTCCACGCTTTTTGAATTGTCTGCAGCCTTTGTATGTCTCTTTTAGTTAAGGTCCACGTCTCTGCACCATACGTAAGCACTGGAAGGATGCATTGATCAAACACTTTTCTTTTAAGACATAATGGCATATTGCTCTTGAAAATTATGCTGTTTCTTCCAAAAGCTCTCCAGGCAAGTTTTGTACGCTGATTAATTTCTTCACCAATGTGACCCTCACTTGATATCTGCTGTCCAAGATAAATGTACGTGTCTGTTATCTCCAGCTTTTCTCCATCAATCAATAAATTTTCATTTCTTGTAAAAGCATTGAACATCACTTTTGTCTTCTGAAAGTTAATTTTTAATCCCATTTCTTTACTCTTGTCAGCAAGTTCCTGGATCATACTCTGCAGCTCTAATGCGGTAGTTGCAAAAATGACTACGTCATCAGCAAAACGAAGGTGGGTTAGATAATCTCCATTAATCTTTATCCCTTTGTTTTCCCAGTTTAGTGATTGAAAGACATTATAAACATCTATGAAAATGCAAGTGCAAAGATTTGGCTGTTTGAAAATACAACACACATAAAAATAGGAAAGGGAGTGAGACAAGGTGACACCATATCTCCGAAGCTCTTTAATGCCACATTGGAAAATGTCTTTCAATCATTAAACTGGGAAAACAAAGTGATAAAGATTAATGGAGATTATCTAACCCACCTTCGTTTTGCTGATGACGTAGTCATTTTTGCAACTACCCCAGCAGAGCTGTGCGTGCTTATACACCATGTGGACAAAGTGATTGGACACCCAATGCAGGCACAATGGTGTGTGCTCCCATAACAGACACGTGGTTGATAAGGTATAAAAATGGCAACGGGTGTATGCTCAGATCAATCGCTGATTGCTGATAAAATGGCTGCAGCTCCAAGTTTGAAAAGGGTGTTATAATAGGCTGTTCAATTAGAAGTATGAACATAAGAATTGCTGATGTCAGACAGGTCGCTAAATGAACTGTGGCCTTAGTCATCAACAAGTGGAAAAAGACGAGATATTGCAGGAATTTACCTCACCCCGGAAAACCCACGCAACTGCAACCCAGGGACCAAAGAGTGTTGCAGAAGGATATCCAGAAAAACCAGGTGCCGACCAATGCACACTATAGCTCATGAGTTTCAGATAGCCACAGATGTTCTGGTCATCACCAAGACACCTTGTAGAGAGGCTCATGCACCTTGGGTATCGTGGCCGAGCAGCCGCCCATAAACCTCTCGTCACGAAGACCAGTAAAGCCACATGGCTACGATGGTGTTGACAGCACAAAAATTGGACATTGGATCAATGGCAGCAGGTGTTATGGAGCAACGAGTCCTGCTTCACATTATTCTAATCAGATGGACATGTCTGGGTTTGATTGTTACCCAGAGAACGTCTGCTTTCGGAGCATACAGTGCTGACTGTGAAGCACGGAGGCGGTGGAGTTATGGTATGGGGCTGTTTCAGCTGGTACAGTGTGGGTCCATGGGTTGTTATTCATGGCAACATGAATTCTCTGCTGTATAGAGAGATCCTGGATAACTCAATGCTCCTAACATTGTGGCAGTTTTACGGACATGACGATTGTTTCTTAACCAGGACAACAGTACCACTTATCATGTTTCCAGGGCTACAGTGGAGTGGTATGAGGAAAATCAAGTCCTGCAGATGGACTGGCCTGCTCAGAGCCCGGACTTCAATTCCACTGAACATCTATGGGATTAACTCGAACAACGGGTGAGGTCTAGGCCAACACGACTTTCTTCACTGACAGAGTTGGTCGATGTACTCAAGGCAAAACGGAGGAACATCTCACTCTCCATACTTCATGGATTTGTGGACTGTTTATCTCTAACGGGTGGCTGCTGTAATCTCTGCAAATAGAGGACCTACTCACTACTGATGTAAATAGAATGCTGTTTTTCTATTTACTTATAGTGTCCAATCACTTTTGTCCACATAGTGTAGTATTACTTTGTCTGGTTCTGTCTGCGGTCACCATATCTCGACAATTATTCATCTCATTTAAAAATCATTTTTGCATTGAGAAGCCTAGTGTGTGAGAATGATCATTTTTGCTTTCCACCCCCTATGCACAATTTTGCTGTTAGAGCATAAATGTAGATGTTATCGACAGAGTAGTAGTATAATGTAGATGTATGTGGATAGTTTCCAAATTATTAGCAGACTTTGCAGATAGTTTTTGCTTGAAGATTAAAAAAAAAAAAAGTCTTATTTACAGCAGTTAAAACACTTATTCAAGACTTACTCAGATTAATGTACTTAAGTCTATTTTGACTTGAAGAATTTTCAATTATTTTTCATGTCTTCTGAGTTCTTTTCTTTTTATAGACGTTTCTGGCCTCTAGATTTTATGAAGCCCTGTTCTCAATGTTATAGGACCTGTATCAAAAGTTTCATTTACCCAAAAAGAATTAAAATTTTATTGCCAGGTTCCTCTTACAGTTGTCAGTTATTAAATTAAAATCTATTCCTTCTGTATTTTGTAAGTCTACAAGTTTTGAATGAAGTTCTTGAAAATGCTATTTATAACTTTTGAAGGTTCATTGATAGAATAGTTTTTCTGGATATAAAAACTGTCTTTAAATAGTCTCTTGTTTTTATGAGGCTCATAATCAAATATTTAATAGTTTGCCATAAAGGTCCATTTCACACACATTGCTGAACATTCAAGTGCAATGCACTTATTATGTCCTCATTGGAATCTGTAATGTTCTAATAATTATTGTTGTTTTATTAATTCTTCTTTAAATTATCTTGCTTTATTTTTATGATGGTTCACGCTTTGCGTGTGTGCAGCAAGTTTTCTGTTTCAATGGCTGTGTATGCAGATACATTTTATTTTTATATAACTCTGGCTATCGATTTCAAAATATAGTTTATTCCATATCTTTGCTTCTAAATCTTCCATTGAAAAAATTCTTTCCTTCAATACTTGATATATTTTTTATATTTTTGCTTCTAAATCTTCCATTGAAAAAATTATTTTTTTCAATGAAGGCTATTTTGGGTAGTGTTTCTTTTTCAAGTAATAAATAGGTTTTGTGCTACGGGCATAAAGGTGAATTGCAATTTATCTGATATCTTTGCTTCTGAATTTCTTATTCGAAGAAACGTTTTGGCGTGAAATAGTTTGTGAGAAACATTCTGCATATATTTCAAATTTTTGCAAAGAACTGTTTTGTCAATAGTGCATACCGTATTTACTGGCGCATAAGTTGACGTGTACTTTTAGAGCAAAAATGTTGGATTTCAGCTATATTCGTAGTATAAGTCGGCCACCCTCCTTCCCCGTTTTCCTACACATATCCCTTCCTTAAAATAATGTGCGCACCGAGGCGAGCGAAATCCTCCTTGGAAAAGCGGGGGAAATGCATAGAAAGGTGTACAGGCACACCAAACTTGTTTGGAAGCTGATAGGCAATTGGCCACTTCTAAAAAACTGGTCTCACCGCTTTCCCGTCCCCTCCACTGCTGTTTCTCATGGTAGCGTGAGGTCAAGGGTCAACCGGTTGTTCAACACAGTTGTATTCCCCGCGACGCTGCTCAGTTTATTGTGAATCACGCTGTAAACTGCTGACATTGAAATGGCGCTGTTTAACAAGAGAAAAAATATGATGCTGGTTTTAAACTGCAAGTGTTTCAGTTTGCTAAAGAATCAAATAATTCTGTAACAGGGAGGAAATTTGATGTTTCTGAGAAACTTGTTCGCGATTGGAGAAAAGCTGAACAGATTTTGCAAAGCATGCCAAAGAACTCGCTGGCCTGAGCTGGAATACACCATATTTGAGTGGGTGATGCAACAGAGGCAACATGGACCAGGAATTCCATATGAATTCAAGCTTTGAAATGGAATTGTGACCAGGAATTCCATATGAATTCAAGCTTTGAAATGGGCACAATCAAATGCCAAAAAGGTCAAGGATTTTAAGGCAACAAACAGCTGGTGTTGCCGGTTTATGCAACGCAAATCCCTAAGTTTGCGTGTTAAAACCAAAATTGCACAAAAACTTCCCAATGAACTGGAAAAAAAAAAATAACGAATTTTCATAAATTCATTATTGAACTAAGGAAAAAATGCAATTATGCTTTGTGCAATATCGGCAATATGAACGAAACTCCCATAAATTTCAATGTGCCGTGTAACAGAACTGTAGCTGTGCAAGGAGAGAAAACAGTCATGGTAAAAATGACAGGCAACGAAAAAAGAAGGTTCACTGTTGTTTTGTCCTGTATGGCAGATGGAAAAAAATTAAAAGCCCATGGTGATCTCCAAAAGGAAAACCATGCCAAAAGTGAAGTTTCCCTCAGGAAGTTTCATGCACGTTCATGAAAATGGTTGGATGGACGAAAATGGAAGCACTTTTTATGGCTTAAAACTATTTGTTGCAAACGTGCGAAGCCTGCGTGTGAAAAAAATTCACGTAGCCTTTTGGTTTGGGATATGTTTGAGTCTCATACAACAGACGCAACCAAGAGGTTTTAAGATGTATGGGCACAGATATTGCTGTTATTCCGGGCAGCTTAACTTCTGTTCTGCATCCACTAGACGTTAGCTTGAATAAACCTTTTAAAGATGCTCTTAGAAAGAAGTGGACTGAGTGGATGATTAATGACGAAAAAAACTTCATGGAAAAGGGGAATATCTGTACCATGCTTATTGGAAACATTGAAGCTTCATTATTGAAGTTTGGGATGTGGTAAAGACAGAGTCCGTAATTAAGTCCTTTAAAAAATGTGGAATATCGAACAATATGGATGGAACGGAAGATGACGATCTGTGGCAATCCGATAGTGACGCTGACATGAACAGTGTTAATTAGTGGGATCCATACAATATCGGTGGATCCGATACTGAGTCACGCGATCTGTTAAAAAAACTTTTCGAAAGTGATAGCGATGAGGAATTTTCTAGATTTTAAATTCGTGTACGTAATTTGTTTATGAACTTTTTGCATTAATGTTATATAAAAAATGAGCGTTAATAAAATGAAAAATCGATGTACTGAAATTTTTGCAAAATTTTTTTCGGGTGGTATTTTATCCTCGCCGTATAAGTCAACCTCCTTTTTTTTTTTTTTTTAAATACTTTTCCCGTTTTATGACCTCGACTTATACGCCAGTAAATATGGTAAGTGTTTTCTATGTTTTTGATGTATTTTGAGCAGGATCTGTACTTCTGAAAATTCGATTGAGAAAGTTCCTTCACCATCAGATGAAACTTTTTGTTAAAAAAAAAAAAAAATGAAACACGTGAAGTAATGCACAATTTTTCTGCTAGGATGTAGATGTGTATCTTATTTTTCTCTATCTCTGCTTTTAACAATATGCTTTGAAAAAAATCTTTCTTCGTTGGGCAGCATGTCTCATGTGAAATTCTTTGCTTATGATTTTGAATTTTTCTTAATGCACAAGTTTGCCACTAGAGGGCATAAATCACATTTCCTTTTATAGCATATTTGCAGCATAAAAACCCAATTGAAGAACCCCATTTTTGGTCAGATATTACTAAATACAAAATCATTTTCTCATTTCCTTCCCCAAATAATACACAGTTTTCCCACTGTGGGTTGCAAGTGTGGAATCTATTCTTGACATCTCTGCTTCTAAAAGTCTGATTAAAAATATTCTTTCAACACAGCATACCAGTCACCTTGTGGAACAATTTGTATGTACCTAATGGGTTGTTTTTGGAGTTCACAGTTCTGGCACTAGGTAGTGTTAGTGTATATTTCAGTTTGCAACTGTATTTCTACTTTTAAGAATCCTATTGAAGAATTTCTTCTTTAATGTATGCTCTTCACTACAATTAAAATTAGGAACATTACCCTCTTTAAATAATGCTCAGTCTTTCTGCTAGGTGGTAAAAAAGGTAAATTTCTCTGAATCTCTGCGAGAAATTTTTTGTTGAAAAAGTTATTTTTCTTTTGTGTAGCTTTTGCTATGAATAGTAATTGGAAAGCTACTTTTTGAAAGTAGTTAACTACTGCTACAACTACATTCTTGAAAAAGTAGCTTGCTGCAGTGACTACTTTTTCTGAAAAGTAACTAGCTAGACTGATTTTTTAAAAAGTAGCAACTTTTGCTACTTTTTAGCTATGTTTGTACACTTAGATTTAAATTAAATGTGCAAATTATGAAGATGATCTGTACATTTACATTCTTACATATGCTATTCAGAGTTAGCATATGTAAGAATGACTAAAAATTACATAAATATTCTTACATATGCTATTCAGAGTTAGCATATGAATGACCAAGGTAAATTACATAAATAATTTATTTTTATATTTACTCAGCTGTGATGAAACACATTTTAACACGTTCAGTGGTGAATATTTCAAACTTGATAGACTAGCTGATAAACCCAAGGGATTCAGTTAAAAATCATATCAAGAAATATGTGCAAATTCATTTTCTTTGACTAAAAGAATCAAATCCTACAAATCAGCAAACAGTCTTCAATAAAACTGCTAGTCCAATTTCCTCATAAGCTCAGTGTCTTTGCAGGCTAATCACATTTTACAGTTTAGTTAGTTTTCACAGTGTAGTTTCAGTCAGATATGTTATTGTTTGCAGGGCACATTTGAATCCCCTATTACAGCCAATTACACTTCAGGAAATATGGAAATGTCATATGATTTGAAGAATATTTCTTTAACCACTTTTTAAAAATATGATTTGTAGCATAATTTTTTGCTTTGATCTACTTTATTTCGTAGCATGCTACTGCTGCAACTACAGCAGACTTCATTTTCAGCCATCTGTATTAAGTTTGCTCAAACCTGTAGGAAATTGTTTGTTGTAGGACAGGCTGAACAGACCTATGTTTTCACTATATTTTAAGTAAAAGTGTTTGGATTGTATGTCCTAGGGAAAAAATCCAAATGTCCTAGAAAAGTCCCGGAATTCTGTGATTTAAGTGTGTGAACCACCATATATAGATATTTTAACAATTTGCAAATAAAATAGTGTACAAACTGTTGTCTTAAGTATGTAAAATAGAACTGAATTTAACTCATTGTTTTTTATTGGGATGGAGTTGATTTTAGACTGATTTTCATGGACATAAATGCTGTACTATATAATTAGAAATTTTTGGGGTTTTGGTGTTAGATATGCTTCTGAATTAATTCAATTCATGCCTCCACAACTTGTAACAATTGCTAGTTAACTAAAAAGGTACTCAAACATTGAAACATGAAAAAATTAAAATCTATTCATGCAGTGAATTCCATTTCAACCAAAATCAATTTTTTAAAAATTTAATTTAGTTTTTATATTTTATATGCTAAAGAGTATAGCTGAAAAACATATGTTATTCACTGATAAATTGAAATATGCAGCATCAAATTATGCAATATTAATTTTTCCACTGTTGTGTGAAGTACCGTAATTTCGGGTAAATAAGCCGCACTGGTGTATATGACGCCGCTATAAAAAAAGGGGCGGAATGAAAACAAAAATCACCAGAAACGCCGCACCTCCGTATAAGTCGCACCTTTGCAGTAAGGTGGGGTAGTACCACCGCAGAGTCTTGAAAACATTACGTAGTTAAAAATATAGTACCTGATCTTTCAAATAATAAATAAAAATATCAATTAAACAAGATTCAATCTTAAGGATAGGCGACCGGGTCATTCTGAATATGTGAAATCAGCAAGGGTGGGTTGCTTGACCAATTTATATATTTTTTATATTCCCATTGTAGTTAGTACCATTAATGAGTAGACCAAAACAATTGGTAGTTTTTTTTTATCTGCCGCCATTTTGGATCTACACCTATTTTTACCTGCCGAGAAGGGCAAAAATAAGGGTTTTCAAGGGTTCTCGGAAATGGCTGTTACTTGATAACTACTTGATAGCTAAATAAACCTTTTACCCCCTGAAAGTAGACATTTTGAGGTTTCATAAAAGGTACTTACTTCAAATGTAACTTTTAATCTAACCAGATGAAAATGCACTTATATTCAGCACATGCAATTCGCAAAATTGCCATTTTTAGGAAGCTGTAACTCAGGAAGGGCTTAAAACCACAAACTAAAACTTTTTCCTTACCAACTATTGATAGGTAAGTTTTAGCTTATTAAGAAAAAAATTCATGTTTTAAACCCGTTGCTAAATTTTTTTAACCCTAAAGTTGCCAAATTTGCAAAAAATGCAGATTTCAAGGTCAAATATCTTAAAAGGGCAATCTGCAAAAAATCTGAAATTTTTTGTGTGAACTCACCTATTGGTGGTACCCTATCAATAATATGAATTTCATTTTGTGGTTCAGCTGGGTTTCTGAATTATAAGGACTCAAAATGCTGTAAAAAAAACCCTCTCTCGCGAAAGCAATAACACATTTTGGTTGTTATTCTGAGTAAATATTACATACATATAGATTTATTATACTTTAAAATATGATATTTTGAGCTGAAACTAGTGGTCAGTCAGGCTGCACCAAGAAGATTTTGAACTGCAAAAGAGGAGGGGGAGAAGATTTATTTAAAAATATTTTTTTCTGCTGTCTTCCTACGTGATGATTCCCAGGACACGATCGAATTGCATCAGTATGACATTTCAATATGTTGTACTACCCCCCACCCCAAATTTATTTACCTTAAAATGTATGTTTTTTAATTTTATAATTTAACCTTACATTAT
This sequence comes from Macrothele yani, assembly GCA_039090855.1. Lineage (NCBI taxonomy): Eukaryota > Metazoa > Arthropoda > Arachnida > Araneae > Macrothelidae > Macrothele > Macrothele yani. The sequence continues at coordinate 134,229 of JAYWMT010000058.1, forward strand.
TAGTCAATAAGTCTAATGTACTTCAGTCTCTAAGCACCTAAATGAAGCAAAATGAAAATGAAGCACAAACCTAAACTAAAACAAAGCAGACCAAAACTAAAATTAAGCAGACCTGAAAACCAAGCAAACTTAAACTGAAACCACAATTGGGAATCCTTATCATAAATGTGTATCTATTCATTTAGCCAGTAAGTGCTCTTTTGTCAGTGGCTTAAAATTAGTTATACATGGTGATTCTGGATATTAGTGTTTTAGTGAGTTATATTAATGTAGCCACTTTCCTAGGATTACATATGCAGGTAAACTTTTAAGACTGCAAAAATGCAGTGTTCTCTGGGTATATTTTTGGATGAAAATTGTGAAAATCAATATTATGGAATTTCAAAAATTCAACCAATTAATGAATTCCAAGACTGTGATGTCAACCTTTTAAAAATAAGGGTTCATTGTGATGACATTTCCACTCTTTGTATATATCACTTCCAAAAGTATCTTTTGGCCTCTGATCATTCGTCTGTAAGGGGTCCGGGTTCGAATCCTGGTCAGGCATGGATGGATGTTGTGTTTGTCTTACGGCACTGGCTCTCTCCCTTTCCTGGAACCAGTGAACCTAAATTAGGGACTGGCGACGGGGACGGGCGACTGCCCATTGAGTTGCTCACGGTGGTCGTTAAATCTCCAATAAAAAAAAAAAGGTATGTTTGCAGGTACAGACACTTGTTTGCGAGAGTATGCTGTGATCCTTTGTCATATCACAAGAAAATTGTCAAGAAGCAATTGAGAGAAATAACTGTGGAACTTAGTGAAAAGTGGCCTTCATTGTCTCTTATTCCAGGGAAATCTGTATGCTGTACTTGCTATAAAAAACTTTCAAGTGAAACAATTGAAGATGAAATTCACATTGAAGATGCAGTGCCTTTCACTACACCAGAAGTTGTTTTAGAAGAAATTAATGAAGCTGGAACTGCTCTGGGTTTATCACCAGTTAAAATTCGGAAATTGAGTGACAAAAAGAAACATTTAGAGGTTAAAAGAACATTGAAAAAATTTTCAACAGCTGTCCAGAAAAAACTGTCGGATTCGTTTCAGATGCAAGAGGGTCAGTTTATTGATGAAGTGGAAAAAGTCAGTAAAGATAATGAAGCTGCACTTGCAGACATTGAGTATTTAGTCCAAAGCATTAAACACAGACTTAAAAGTTGTAACAGAAATTCTGAAAAAATTAAAGTTATCAGTGTTGTTCCTCATAGCTGGTCCATAAAGAAAACTATACAAGAGTTAGGTGTAAGTACATATTTAGTAAGAAAAGCACGGGGCCTAATTGAAACATATGGTATCATTCCAGAGGTAAATATTCACAAGCGTGATAAACAACTATTGAAAGAAACTGTGGACTTAGTTGTAAATTTTTATCAAAGTGATGAAATCAGCAGGATGTGCCCTGGAATGAAAGACACTAAAACAATTTGTTTAGAAGATGGAACCAAGCAGGTAAAACTGAAACAGCTCATACTGTGTAATTTAAAAGAAGCATATGATAAATTCAAATTTGAACATCCAACCGTTACGATAGGATTTTCTAAATTCTGCATGCTACGCCCAAAATGGTGTGTTCTTGCTGGACCTAATGGCACACATTCAGTTTGCGTCTGCTCCACTCACCAAAATGTCAAGTTGATGGCGAGTGCTATACAGTTACGTGATTTTAGAGATCTTATTTCTAAAGCAGTTTGTGATATTGCCAATGAAGACTGCATGTTTGGATTATGCACAAAGTGTCCAGGAGTTGAAGTTCTCAGGGAAGAGTTCAACCCTGAGTATGAAGATGAGCTGATAACATACAAGCAATGGGTCACAACTGACCACTACAAACTTGTAACACTTGTTGAACCGTATGATGATTTTAAAGAACATTTCCTTACCAAACTTCAAGATTTGAAAAGCCACCATTTTATTGCAAAAAGCCAGTCGAATTTTTTAAAAATGAAAAATGAAAACTTGAAAAGGGATGAACGCGTAGTCATTGGGGATTTTTCTGAAAATTACACTTTCATCGTACAGAATGAAATTCAGAGTTTCCACTGGCTTAATTCCCAAGCAACAGTTCATCCTTTTTGCATCTACTGCAGAGATGAAAATGGGGAACTGTTTTGTAGAAGTGTGTGCTTCCTAAGTGACTGTCTAATTCACAATACGGCTGCTGTTTATACTTTTCAAAAGAAGCTGATACCTCTTGTACAATCTCTAAATGGAAGCATGAAAAAAGTTATTTATTTTTCAAATGGGTCTGCAGCCCAATACAAAAACAGGAAAACTTTTGCTAACTTGTGCAAACATAAGGAAGACTTTCGATTTCGATGCGGAGTGGCACTTCTTTGCCACAAGTCATGGTAAAGGCCCTGTGATGGTATCGGTGGGACTGTAAAAAGACTTGTAGCAAAAGCGAGCCTTCAAAGAACAACAAAAGATCACATTTTAACAGTTAAAGACATCTATGACTTTTGTGAAAAGAAAATAACTGGAATTATTTTTTTTTTAATTGACCAAGAAGTGATTAGAAAAGAAGATGGAAAGCTCACAAAGCTGTTTTCTGAAGCTCGACCAGTGCCTAATACACAAGGAAACCATAGTTTTGTTCCAAAGGATGGCACTACTTTGGTTATCAGCAGAACCTCATCTTTCCCAGACAAGCATAACTTCATGTTCAAGATACTTAATGAAGATGAAGTTGATATAAAAATATCAAGGAGAGAGATAACATTGTATGTGCTTACAGGGGAAAATGGTTTGTAGCTCGGGTTGAAGAACTGTCGAAAAAAATTATAACATCTGGGCTAAGTTTTACAATCCAAGTGGACCTTCTACAACTTTCAGTATGAAAGAAAAAGTGGAAAAGGTTTGGATTCCGATGCAAAATGTACTGGCCAAGTTATCACTTCTTGAATTTACAACATCAACCGGGCGGACGCACAATATTACCCAAGGAAAAAACACTGAACTCTCTTTTAAGTTAATGTCTTACTCAAAAAAGTCATGTTGAAAAAAAAAAAAAAAACCACTAAAAATCAAAATTGCAAGACTTTACCCTTTTGATGTGTCATGTGGTAGCCAGTAACTTGGAGAAGAAAACAAACTTTTATTCCAAAAAAAAAAAAAAAAATGTTTTTATACAATACAAGCATACCAAAGATTTTTGTAAATACAATTACATATATCTTAAGTAATTACATTTACTTTGTGCTTATGATCGTAACACGAAATTTGAAAACTTGCTGGGTGCACCAAACTGCTCAGGGTAAGCTCAAAATTTTAGCAAATTTTTTTTTAAAATAATAAATCTAATTGTGCTTAATTGTATTTTTAATGATATAACGTAAGCTCAAAATTTTAGCAAAAATTTTAAAATAATAAATCTAATAATTGTGTTTAAGTGTATTTTTAATGATATGTATATAATATTTGCTCAGAAACACGACATAAATGTATGTTATTGTTTTTGTGAGAGAGGTTTGTTTTACAACATTTGAGTCCTCATAATTCAGAAACCCAGCTGAACCACAAAATGAAATTCATATCATTGATAAGGGTACCAATAGGTGAGTTCACATAAAAATTTCAGATTTTTTGCAGATTGTCCTTTTAATATATTTGACCTTGAAATCTGCATATTTTTGCAAATTTGGCAACTTTAGGGTTAAAAAATTTAGCAAGGGGTTTAAAACATGATTTTTTTCTTAATAAGCTAAAACCTACCTATCCATAGTTGGTAAGGAAAAAGTTTTAGTTTGTGGTTTTAAGCCCTTCCTGAGTTACAGATTCCTAAAAATGGCGATTCTGTGAATCGCATGTGCTGAATATAAGTCTTTTTCATCTGGTTAGATTAAAAGTTACATTTGAAGTAAGTACCTTTTATGAAACCTCAAAATGTCTACTTTCAGGGGGTAAAAGGTTTATTTAGTTATCTTAAGCAGTTATTGAGTAACAGCCATTTCCGAGAACCCTTGAAAACCCTAATTTTTGCCCTTCTCAGCAAGTAAAAAAATAGGTGTAGATCCAAAATGGCGGCAAATAAAAAAAACAACTAAAAATTGTTTTGGTCTACTCACTAATGGTACTAACTACGATGGTAATATAAAAAAAAATATAAATTGGTCAAGCAACCATTTATTCTGAAATTTGCTGATTTCACATGGAATGACCCTAACACTTACCCTCTACCTATTTTATAAAAATTTACTCGAATTCATAAGGCGCTTAAACCAATTATAAAACATTTATACCTCAAGAATTTAAAAAAATACATGCACAATATTCTGAAAATATCTGGTACACATAGTTTTTCAATCAAATTCATGAAAATTTGAAACTTCACTGTCTGAATTAAAAAGTTTTAAAAGCTCGTCATCTAAAAAAACTTTGGGGTCGTCCGCATCACTTTCGCTGTCTTCTGGCATTTCCCCCTGTTTTTAGAAATAATGTTTGCTTCAGTGAAACCCGAAATAATCGTCGAAGTTTTGATGTTTTTCAGGATTTGGAAAAACATATTTGTTTATCATTAGCGTAAAACTAGAAGTATGACTTCTGCATTTCGTCATTTTACTTTCCATGATAACATAGAACTACACGTAGTGTACTCGAGAAAATGCGATTTGGCGAACTGAATGCAACGAACGCCCACATCACTGACAAAATTTGCACGTGCTGTCATTTACCAATGACAATCGATCTTGGATGGTAGTCGGCATTAGCCTCGGAGCAAAGCTAATGACATCATGAGTTCAAAGAGAGTTAGTTGCTCGTAGCTTGAAAGAAGAGCGATCCTTGCTAACAAGATCAATTCCCTGCAAAGTTTCCCTCAGCCACACATTTTTTCAGAGTTTTATCGGAGACACCTCTCTCTTGCCTGTCCCACCTCAATCTTATATACCATTATTTTCATGTCTTGTTTTAAAAAGGGGGTGGGTGGAATTTATTGCACGTGGCTGTAACATCGTTATTCCATTCCCTCTCTATTAAGATATCTTCCCACGGAAAAATGAATGGAACAAGCCAAAACGTTTTTTGTTACATAATTTCGCTCCGCAAAAAAAAAAAAAAAAAAAAAAAAAAAAACCTATACGCCGCCATGCTGTATAAGCCGCGTGAGCTGAAAATTTTCAATTTTATTTTGAACTCGTATATGCCATGGCTATTCTTCAGCTTGTTATATCTTATCTACTTTTTGTGTACATCATATACTAAAAAATGTAAGTAAGAATTGTATACACCTTTTTCATTGATGTACTGATAGGAACTTTTACATTTAGTAATCATACACACATACAAAAAAAAAAAAAAAAGTGTGGAAATCTTTCAAAAAGTTTCATTTTTGTGGAACAAGAATCAGTTCTTCAGTTTTGAATTTGTAGTTTGCATTTTCTGCCCATCACACCATCCAGACATAATCTGTGACGAAAAATCTACCCGAAAATTAAAATGCAGTAGAACCCCATTTATACATTTCTCACTTACTTGTTTTTCATTTATACATAAAATGTCACCAGTCCAAACATTCTGTATTGCCCTTAATGTCAAATTTTATCATTTATACATTAATCAAATCAGCTTTCTTCTCATTTGTACATTAAATTATCATGGTCTGAATTAGAAATTCAAACCACGTGAATTCCATTTACTAAACCCTCTTCCCACCCGTTGCCTTCGCTGTGAATTCTATTTTCTGATCTTAATCGCCCTTTTCCCTCCGCATTTTGCTCTGTGTTTCTTGTCATACATTTGCTTTATGACTCATTCTGCAGAATGCGCACCACCTGAGCTACCATTGGTCAGCTCAGTAGATACCTGCGCTTTGTTGGCATTGTTATATCGGACTCTTCCCTTGAGACCTTTGTTTGCATTCACTGTTCAGGTGAATCTAAATCATTTTGTGATCTGACTGGAATGCTATAACTGAAGAGGAAAATAAGTTTAGCTTCCAAGAGACGTCAGTTACGACACAGATGTGACATCTCTTTTAACTATGGATAAAATGATTGAGAACAAAAAAGTGCAAGATAATGTCTCCAGTGACCAGAGCGATGATGATTTCCAGGGCCGCCCCGGTGGCGCAGCGGTCTAAGCGATGGCCTCTGATCGTTCGTCCGAAAGGGGTCTGGGTTTGAATCCCGGTGAAGCATGGATGTTGTGTTTGTCTTACGGCACTGGCTCTTTCCTTTCCCTGAAGCCAGTGGCCCAAAATTAGGGACAGGCGACTGTTTATAGCCCATTGAGTTGCTCACGGTGGTCGTTAAACCTGCAATTAAAAAAAAATGATTCCCAGGTAATCTAATCAGCGCCCAAATTTAGTAAGGCACTGAAATAATTCGGCATTGTTAGGGATTTCTTTTATGGCCATTATACTGATAAGAAAACAACGCAGGCTCTCAATAGCCTTAAAAATGCAATGTTTCAACTTAAAAGTAAGCAACAATAAAACATTTGATTTTTTTAACCATATTAATGCATAGGTATATTTTATAATATAGTAATGTTTTGTATACTATGCAGATACAGTATATGTACTACATACTCTATTTACAAATGCTGTAACTCTATGCAGTGTGATTAAAATAAAGTAAGAAACAAACAAGTTAGTGAAATCATGCAATGCATTGATTATGATACACTTTCCAACATATTAGAAACATTACTCAAGTTATGAGGGAAATGGCTGTGGAATAAATCTCACTCCTGTGACCTGACCTTTGATCTCATTTCGATGATATTCAACAGAACCGGTTCAGTATACCTCTGAAAAAACATGATAAAGTTTTGTCGCAATCGAAACAATTTTGCGTAAGTTATGATGCATAAGGGCTATGGAATAGATCCCGCTCCTGTGTCCTAACCTTTGATCCCATTTCGCCCATTTTTAATAGGATTCGTCCCCAGGCAAGCCCCTACAACATACTAACATTTCATCCAAATCGAAACATTTTTACGTAAGTCATGACGCATAATGGCGATGGAAGTGAATCCGCTCCTGTGTCCTGACCTTTGACCCCCATCTCGCCGCTTTTCAATAGGGGTTGTCCCCTACCACATACTAAAATGTCATCGAAATCGAGCGATTTTACGCGAGTTATCGTGCAGGCGAACATACGCACACAACTCGTGACGTAATGAGGCAGATGGGAATCGTGACCATCTGCTCGCAAGAGTGTGACATCATAAAACTTTAATAGGATCCACACACAACGCGTAATGTAATGAGACAGATGGCGTGACCACGTGGCAACATCTAATGGCACGACGCCATGACACTACACCGAAAACGTGGTAACTCAGGGTGGTTATTTAACCCACTAAACGAATTTTCCTAAAGTCGAGATCAAGCTAACTCGATTTCTAGTACAAGAAAACAGTAGGTTAACGACTTTCATCTAAATTCTAAGAGCCGTTTTCAAAATAAAATTTACATACATACAAGAATTGCTCCTTTAAGGTGAACGTCATAATTTTGCTTCCTGTACTTCGAATGGAAAAATTTCTGTACACATTTTCTTCCCAATTAATGTGTTCCCAAGGATGAAAATTTGAACATCGATTAAAATATCTTCATTTTGTAACTTGCAATACTTAATATTTTCTAAAACATAACCATAATTATTCAATCCAACATTTGTTTGTCTACTGACGTCATGAAAATACAGGTCGCGCCATCTTTTTTCTGGACAATTAATGCATTCACAAGGATGAAAATATGAACATCGATTAAAATAGCTTCATTTTATGACTTGGAATACCTAATATTTTCTAAAACATACCATAATTATGCAGTCCAACATTTGTTTGTCTACTGACGTCATCAAAGTACACGTCGCGCCATCCCTTTTCTGGTTTCAACACCACCAAAGGAAAAGTTATTGTTTTTAATATAATTATGGTTATGTTTTAGAAAATATTAAGTATTCCAAGTTATAATAGGAAGTTATTTTAATCGATGTTCAAATATTCATCCTTGGGAACACATTAATTGTGAAGGAAATGTGTACAAAAGTTTTTCCATTGGAAGTATAAGAAGCAAAATTACTTGACATCCATCTTAATAATGTGGGATAAGAGCGATGGAATGGATCGCAATCCTATGTCCTGACCTTTGACCCCATTTTGTCCATTTTCAACAGGGTTCGTCCCCAGGTGGTCCCCTACCACATACTGAAATTTCATAGAAATCGAACCATTTTTATGCACGTTATGACGCACAAGGGCAATGAAATGCATCCCGCTCTTATGTCCTGACATTTGACCCCAATTCACCGATTTGGGAATAGGGTTCGTCCCCAGGCGGTCCCCTACCACATAGTAAAATTTCATCGAAATCGAACCATTTTTACGCCAGTTATCGTGCAGACGGACGGACAAAGCTGGAGCATATACGCTTCTTCAACCTACGGTTGGAAAGCGTGAAAAAGGGATAACTGAAAATACTAGTACACCTGGGAGCAGAAACAGCATGACAAGGCGACGCCCATCGCAGATTCTCAGAAAGGTGTGCAGACTGTTTTTCTGTTTTTTTAACATTAATGGTTTTTAAGATTACTTTAAATTTTAAAACAAAAAAATGGGAAATTTTCATTTTTTTAATGTTTGCTCCCATTTCAGATGTAAAGCTGAAATGGGAGCAAACATATTTTTCAAACAGAACTTGAACTTGAAGAGATATAATTGCTTTTTTTTTCAGCTTGAATCTAGGAAGCAATATTTTTGTGCACTTTTCGTGTGGCATTTCAGAAGCTAATGGTCGCAATTCTCCCCCTGTTTTTTGGTATGGAATCTTAAACTTTCACCTAACTGAAAGTTATATTAAGGGGATTTTTTTTTTTTATACAAGAGCCATATTTTTTAAACTATTTCTGCGGCCATCAGGCATTGGCATTCTGTAAATTGACATCACAACTCCCCCCCTTTCCCCCTTGTTGCTTCCACATAGCTTCACTTCAGTTAGATTGATAAGGTGGGGTTTTTATTTTTTTTTTTTTCAAAAACCATATTTTTACACATTTTTATTGTCCATTTTCCACTGTTGCAATATGGGGTATTCTGAAAGCTGATGTTCACAATTTTGCCTTTTTTGGCTTCCAGATAGCTTTGTTTCAGTTGCATTAATTCTGTTTTTTTTTTTTTTACGAGACCTATATTTGTCAAGTGTTTGCAACGTTTCCTTTCATTTCCACTGCATTTCGGAAGTTGACAGTTGCATTTAATTTTATTTATTTATTGACTTCCAAATAGCTTTATCATAGATTTTTTTTACAAAAACCATATTTTCACAGATTTTTTAACACCCCCCTGCTTTGTTTCCAAGGCCGTTTTACACTGTATTCCGGAAGCTGACAGTCGCAATTTTTTAAAATTATTTTCTTGCATATAGTTTAATCTCAAATTGATGAGGTAAGTTTTTTGCTTTACATGAACCATTGCCATTTTTCTCACTTTAAGTTTATGAGGTTTAATTATATTGTCAATGAAAATGCTCCCATCATATTTTCACAAATTCACTAAATTTTTTGTAAAACTGTGGTCAATTCACAAATTCGGTTTCAAACAAAAATATTATATGGACAAATGTTTTGCAAATCAAAGTAAATGTAGCAAAATTACTGTTTCCGAAGTTGACATAATCCCTACCTCCCTAAAACAGTCACCTAAATAATCACGTGGTGGGGCTCCTAGTGCAACATAATTGCTGCAGGAAATAATAAGAGCAGATTCTCCATCAGACAAAACATCCTTTAAAGGAGAGAGTTAAAATTTAACCGATTAACATAATGCAAAATAAAAAAAATATGGTTTTCAAATGATTTATTTTCTTTATACATTTTCTGACCATTATTTTTAAAAATCCAAAAATTATTTAAAGAATGATGTTTAAGTTTTGAATGAAATAAAATAATTCATTTCTTGTGCATTTCTTATCAGGAAAAAGTTAGTTTAACTATTGCAAGTTAAATACATACAAATTTGCACTAGTATCAAAATCTCAAATTGACTCATTTTTTAAAACTTTGCTTTGTTGCAGTGCAGAACAATAAATTTTTGGCAAAATCAACATTTACAAATCCATTTATCTTGTGCACACATTTTTTAGGCTTTTCTTTCTGCATTGCAGACTTTTAAAAAAGATTCTGCTCCTGAGCAAGTACACTAGAACCTAAAAATTACTACATACTATGTAGTACATAGTATAATAGCACAAATGGCTATACCATACATTGCAACAGAATAATGTGCTACCATCTAGGGATGGAAACATGCCATGTTTTATTTATACATTTTTTTTTAATTATACGTTGATTTTATTTTGTCCTTTGAAACACATATGAGGTTCCACTGTGTGTACAGTACTCTGGCATCAGGATTAAACATTTGTGCTCAAGTGTTTGATAACCAATACTTTGAATGATGTGATGGCTTTGGTACATGGGCATGAATCATAAGTTGAATTCACTGTCTTGGGTGATGCAAGTTTTCTGAGAGATTATATTAAGAATTTCTATGCCATTAGGAAATTATATACTAACCATTATGTAAGTAATAACCAAGAAGTTTTCTCATACACCTCTTTTACTGTTAAATATAGGTATCCTGTCCCAGCTTTTGAAAAAAATAGTCTTGTATGTTATCTGGTACTGTCTCGTTGCATTTCACTCAAATTCTGTGAAATATCTTTTTTATGTGTTCTGTGCACCTAATGTTTATGGAATATTTCCTGGTGAAGTAGAGAAGCTGGGTTGCATTTGATTTCTCCTAAATTCCTTCCTGGTTTGCACATTCTACCTTTCCTCACTATTTATAACAGTATAACCCAAGTAACATAGGACCTTATGAACCACTATTCACCAAACCATTTTAGCAGTGCTATTGTTTGCTTATGTTTCTGTGGCAGACTTTCCCCCATTTTTGTAACTCTTTCATCAGCCTTCACTATTCTAGTCCTTGCGTGAAAGCAACACCCATTCTTTGTACAAAAATTAAAATTTATCTTTCAGAATCAAAAGGAGGCACAGATGGTATTGAACCAGCTGAAAGAGATCACTGGGGTAAATGACATCACAATCTTGGGGCAAGCTCTTGAAGCAAGCAAAAATGAAGCTGGAAAATATGATTTACATCAAGCTGTAAACATTTTAGTTGACGAAAATGCTCTGTCTCATCAGGTATTAATCATGCCAACTAATTTCAACATAGATTAAATTTGTAAAATTTAAAGGCATGTCAGCATGATTTTATTGAGGTTCTTTAAACCTTTTAAGCTATTAGTTTTCTATTTTAGACATATTTAGAAATTCTGCATGGCTTTTGCCCTTTGTTACGCTTCAACACTTAGTTTTTTTTAGTAAATTGCCTTTGTGATGTAGCCCGTTTTTACTGCCATCAGCACAGTAGGTGCTTTACACATAAATAATAAACATCACTTTTGCTCTGCTAATGGTGTAAAGTAATTTATTCAATGATTTGCATTAACATTTCACAAAATTTTTATTTTGTTATTTGTTGGGAAATAAATTTAGTGGTATGTTACTGGATTTCAGGTAATCTTTTCCACAGTATTTATATGTTCATTTTTGGATACCTTTAGATGAAACGTGAGAGGATAGAATTGAAACCTTTGGAGTTGTGAGCATATTTTCTGAAGAGTGCCTCAGATTTAGGTTGCTCTAAAGTATATGAGAATTATTTGTAATATTTCGGAAAACTGCAAGATGAAAAAAAGACAGCATCAGAAAAAGGCATACATTGTTGCACTTATTCAAACATTTTAAAGCAGTGGAAATAACTATTTTATGGGTCTTAAAGAGGTAATTATTTAAAAAAGTTGGTAGTCAAAATTTCAAACTAAAGCCAAGTTCATCATCAGGACTACGTCACTGGAGTAGTTGCTGCTACTCAGTCAGAAGTGTCCAACCGCAATTATCATTAATTGTGGTAATCTTCTTTTCGCTATTTCCATACCACCTTCTAGTTTCCTCTTTACTAAGTTTTATTCGTGGGGGATTATTCTTACTGAGTCCCAATTTATGGAGTGTCCACTTGTTTGTATATGTCTTTCTAGCCCTGTTTTGTTACTAATGTTCCTAATAGCTGCTTGGTATTTTTACATTTGGATTGTAATACTCCTTCCTGTTTCTTCTATGTAGCTGAGCCCGCATTTGCAGTCGATGCAGTAGATGACTTCTTGCAATTGGATGTCTGTTTCTTTCTGTTTTAGAGCTAGCAGGAACTTTTTAATTTGTTATTTAGATCTGGGGCAAGTCTGATACACTGCCAGACAATTGCTAAGGACGGATGACAATAGCAACGATAGCAACCATAAAATGGAAGGCAGGAAAATGTGGAAATTAGCATAAGTGCGGGATACAGTAAGACATGTTGTGCGTATGCAAATTTTGGATTGCCGAACTTGTTCGTGACGTCATAGCGCTGATAAGAGATATAAAGGATTTGACGCGTATTGACCGTTGTTGTTCAAACGCAAATTTGAAAGGGAAAGAATCAATTGACGAACTTGCAATTTTCAGTATGTCTTCCCGATATCACCTAGATGATTTTACGCGTGGCCGTATTATTGGCAAGATTGAAGACGAGCGAAGAATAACAGATGTTGCCAGGGAGTTCGACATCAGCCACAGTGTTGTTTCAAGGCTTTGGAAATCATTTCAAACACATGGAGAGTGTAGTAAACGTCACGGGGGAGGTCATGTTCACAGTACGACACCTGCAGAAGATCGGTACATAGTGCTATCAACAAAAAGACACTGGCGCAGCACAGCTAGTGAGGTAGCAAATCAGTTTATGGCTGCTACTGGCAAGCGGATCTCCCGAAAAACTGTCTCCAGACGTTTGCATGAAGGAGAACTATACGCCCACCGCCCGTTTGCAATGATGCCATCAACATCGCAATTGAACTGATAACGACTGGTCTGCTGTCCTCTTCTCAGATGAGAGTAGATACAGTCTATCATCTGATTGTCGACGACAACTGATCTGGCGTGATAGTGGTACTGTATATTGTCCAGCAAACATACAGGAAAGGGACCGATATCCGACATGTAGTGTCATGGTATGGGCTGGCATCATGATCAATGGCCATACGTCCCTCTATGTGCTTCCAACTGGGACTATGACTGGCCAACGATACATTAATGATGTTCTGCTACCTCATGTTCGCATGTTCCGTGGTGCTGTCAGTGATAGATTCATTTTCATGGACGACAACGCAACATGTCATCTAACAGTCGCTGTCCAGGAGTGTCTTGAGAGCGAGGATATTGAACGTCTCTTATGGCCAGCACGTTCTCCAGATATGAATCCCATTGAAAATGTGTGGGATGCTTTGGGGAGGAGTCTTGCTGGTCGCCAATGCCCTCCAATAAACAAGGACACCCTCATCCGTGCACTGACAGAGGAATGGGATAAATTACCCCAACAGCTGCTTGATAATGTTGTGCAAAGCATGACACGACGTGTGGAATCTTGCATCGCCCTCCATGGTGACCATATCCCGTATTGACATCTTACGCCGGAACGCCTGCGGACGGTAATTGCATTTTTTCACGTTTACGTATTCTGCACAAAATGACCTCTGTTTGTCCCTTGAACACGTTCCAAAGCCTTCTGGATTTCAGAGCACAATAAATTGTCTTTCTTGTAATGTCCTGGCATTCTGACATTATTTTATTTCACTTGGCATCCAACCACACTTACTTTTTTATGCGCTATATAGCCGTTTATGATCCGTCCTTAGCAATTGTCCAGCAGTGTATTATACATTATTTTGCTCCGATCCTCCTCAGTTTTTCAAAAGTTTTTTGTGGTACATAATTTTGCTGGTGAATTTGAAGTTGTTCACTTGCTGCTTCTTTTTTGACACTTTTCTAAATAACTTCTTAATAAATGGGGAGGGGTAATTGTTCTCTGCCGATATTATTTTTAATTCATCTCTGTGAATGTCTTTTTGAGCATCTGAAGAGACAAGGACTTCTATTTTCTCCAAAAATTGTGTTGCCGTATTAGACTTAATATAGTCAGGATGGAATGAGCAGAAGTCTAACATCTTTCCTGTGTCAGTGGGTTTTCTAAAAAGCTGAGTGAATTTAGATTTTCCCCTCTCTTGAGGTCAAGGTTAAATCTAGGAAATTGATGCTATGGTTTTGTTTCCAGATTTAGCCTTGTCCTCAAGAGAGGGGAAAATCTCACACAGCTTTTTAGAAAACTCACTAACATAGGAAAGATATTAGACTTCTGCTCATTCCACCCTCACTATATTAAGTTTAATATGGCGAAACAATTTTTGGAGAACATTGAAGTTCTTGTCTCTTCAGATGCCCAAAAAGAATATTGGCAGAGAACAATTACCCTCCCCATTTATTAAGAAGTTATTTAGAAAAGTGTCAAAAGAAGCAGCAAGTGAACAACTTCAAATTCACTAGTAAAATTACGTACCACAAAGGACTTTTGGAAATACTAAATAAGATTGGAGCAAAATATAATATATCAGACTTGCCTCAGATCTAAATAACAAATTAAAGAAGTTCCTGCCAGCTCTAAAACAGAAAGAAACAGACATCCAATTGCAAGAAGGAGTAGTCTATTGCATTGGCTGTAACCGCAGGCTCAGCTATATAGGAGAAACAGGAAGTATTAAAGTCCGAATGAAAGAACACCAAGCAGCTATTAAGAACATTAGTAACAAAACAGGGCTAGACAGACATATACAAGCAATTGAACACCATAAATTGAGACTCGTTAAGAATAATCACCCACCAATCAAACTTAGTAAAGAGAAAACTAGAAGGGACGGAAATAGCGAAAAGAAGTACCACAATTAATGATAATAGCAGTTCGACACTTCCGACTGAGTGGCAGCAACTACTCCAGTGGCGTAGTACTGTTGATGAACTAGGCTTTAGTTCGAAAATTTGACCGCCAACTTTTTTAAATAATTACCTCTGTAAGACCCGTAAAATAGTTTTTTCCATAGTAAACTTTGAATAGAGGTGACATAAATTCATTTACAACTATTTTAAAACTATTTTTTTTAATAAGAGCGCTGTGGCAGATATCAAGTCATTTGAAAAATAATGGCCGATTTTCTGAGGTACCACATTCAACTTGCCCACAATGCTTGTAGACCAACATTCGTATGAGAAGGGCAACTCAGACGTCACATACATGCCATAATCAGTTAAGCTGCTGTCATTGCTATTCATGTGAGAGTGGTCTGTACAACATGTTAGGAAGGAGTGAGTTGTGAGTGATTCTACGTCATAAGTTCAAATTGGGTCGTAATATGGCACAAACCTACCATAATGTGGTCTAGGTATGTGGCAAGGAGGCAACATCTGAACATACTATTAATCGGTGGTTTGAAAAGTTTCGTTCCGGTGATACGAGCCTACAAGATGAGGAGAGCCGAGGATGGCATTCACTCATTGATAACGACGCTCTGTGAAGGCAAATGTGGAAACAAATCCTTGTGTTATAATCAGAAAATTCGCCAAACAGTACAATGTGTTGGTGTCAACCATTTCCGAACATCTCCACCAAAATCAAAAGGCTTGATGCGTGGGTTCCACCATGGTTCATATGCTCCTTGAAAACCTTGAAAAGTCCTTGAAAGTACTTGAAAAGGTTTGACTCTGTAAATAGTACTTGAAATATATTTTTTTGTTTAAGTAATGATATGAAAGAGCATGTGTAAAATAATTATTTGTGCTAAAAAGTTTCATAGGAGATTTCTGTGTAGTTCTGATAAAAATGCCTAGCTGATCAAATAGGGCAGAACTTGCATTCAACTCAGGGGAGCATGTGAACAGCTTGTGCCTTGGCTATGACCCTCATAGTGGAGTAAAACATCGGCCATGGAAGTAAAATAAGTGGAGTGACATATTCGCGAATCGTGATAAGCTTCTGTTGACTGGGGTTAGGGACATGTTCTTGCCGTAGGGTAAATACGAAAATAATGTACCTTTTAATAATGTACCACAAATTAAAACACTTGAAAAACACTTAAACAGAGGAGCAATTTAAAGTTAATAAAATAAGCCAACAGGGATGCAGGGGGATGACAAGAAGGTCATTGAAGTTGTGCCCATCCCAGCTAAGTTTAATGGTTTGAACTTGCTAAAATACCTACCTACTCACCAACTGACAACACCCACACATGATAATTTGGTTTTAAGAAGTCCTTGAAAAGTGCTTGAATTTATTTTGATTGGAAGAGTACGAACCGTGCCCACACGAACTGACGGAGCATCAGAAACAAGTTTGAAATATGCAGTAACCTTCTACTACTTGGTTGTGTTGTACTCTATGATGAAAAGTGAGTGCAAAAAAAGTGTAATGAAAGTGTGTTAAATATTGTATATAAGGAAATCAGTCTTTTAGGAGTTTGTAAACAGAACATTCTTGGCTTACACAATTCATCATCTTAGAATTTTATGTGCTAACCGACATTTACACTGATTGAGTATATGGAGTTGAACTTTGTACACATTTGCTCTAACAAGCACAATTGGACTGAGCTGCACACATGGGAAATGAACTTCAATATTGCAAAATGGCAGGGTAAGCTTTAATGAGTGTTTTTTATTCTAGTTATTTATAGTATACTGCCATATTCAACATCAAACCTGAAACTGGGGCCATGCGACGTATATCTGAAGTGTATGTAAAAATAACATGTTGAACAAAAAAAGTTTTAAGTACCATGACGAAATGTTAAGCATGAAACCACGTATATTCTTGCTTCTCATACACTCGATATGAGTATAAGCAAATGTACTACAAAAGTGGGTGCTATATGACAACTGTGAGCGATGTGGACAGTGGCTAAACCATGGTGAACCACCAAAACAACATCTTAAACCAAGTTTGATGCCAAAGAAGGTTTTTGTTGACACTGTGGGGGACTGTTCACAGTGCCATACACTTCAGGTTCTAGAATGCTGGTGAAAGTATTACCTCAGTCACATACTGTGAAGAAATTGACCAAATGCACTAGAAGTTGTGTTCCAAATAGCCATTTTTGGTGAACAGAAAGGGCCCTATTCTCCTCCATAATAACGCGAGACCACATGTGCCACAGATGACTAAACGGGAACTACGCGAACTGGGGTTCAAAACCCTCCCACATCCAGCCTATTCACCTAACTTGGCACTTACCAATTTCCACCTGTTCATGCATTTTGGCAATTACCTCAAGGACAAGACCTTCAGAAACTGAGAGGTGGCCGAAATTGCATTCTGGAACTTTCTTGCATCCAGGGAGCCAAATTTCTTCCTGACTGACATTGAAGCACTTGTCACTTGCTGGCAGAGGTGTGTAGGTGCTGAAGGTGCTTATTTTGAATAAAACAAGGTTGAGTGTTATGAGGTGTCTCTTTCATCCTTACCTTCCATATTGGCCGTTATTTTCCGAACGACTTAGTATTATTGCTTACCATGCAGGAAAATTATGTGCTCACAAAGTCTGAAAATTTTCAACTTCCAAAAAAAAAAAAAAAAAAAAAAAAAAAAAAAAAAAAAAAAAAAAAAATTAAAAAAAAATCACTGCTTAGGGTAGACCAGGAATCAAGGGATAATTTATGACATGAAAATAATGACATTTTAGGTGCCAGGAGTATTTGTTGAACAGAAACATCACATGACAGTTTCAAGGTACATTGTGGTTTAAGTAGTCTCTGGGCTGTACTTAGCAAAACACACCGATACAGTCCTCAGTTGGGTGCCACACCACTCTTGGGAGTGATGTAGACATGTACTCTTCATGGCTCACAATCCACTAGATTGCCTCAGACAACTGCCCTCTGGAGCTTGTCCAAGTTGTGTGGCAGATTCCTGTGAACTTGCTTAGTTTGTTTGGGTAACCAAACATACCCAGTAGGATTCACATTGGGCATGAGTACAGGCCACTCCATCCATGTGATTGCTGCTTCTTGGAGATACATTTTCAGTAACCTTGCAGGATGGGTTTAGGCACTTTTATGCTGTACGTTGAACAAATCACCATTCTTCAAGGTAAATTGCTCCATACTTTGTTGAAGAATATTGTCCCAATACAGTGTAAGTAGTCAGGTTGTGTTGGATGGGGGGTAAATGGCATACCATCCATGCATGATCCTGGCCCAAAACATCACCCAAATCACTGTCCTCTGATATGAGTTGATGGGATACTGGGGGCATGCAAGAAGTCTTAGTCCTCTCCACATGTGTTGTCAAGGCACAAGGCTGATTCAGCATTCATTCAAGAAGGTGGCATGGTACCTGTTGTGTAACATCTGTTTGGGATGGGGGATTTGCAAATCTTAGCCACACACTGAGGTGAGAGGGGATTAGCGATTACTTGCATGGGTGCCAAAAGTGAAGGTTGTCATAATGCAAGTAGTTCTGGATGGTTTATATTGACTCAGTGGATCCAATAGCCATCAGGAAGTCATTTTGCAGTTCTGTAGCGATATTGTCCAGGTGTCATTAGGCCAGAATTTGGAAGTAGTGGTCTGCATTCGCTTTTGTGGATTGTCGACTGTCCTTCACACACTGCGATCTTTTTGGTGGTGATTCCAAGTTTGGAATGCAATGCTGAAACTTCCTCTGTGCGGTTGTCCAACCTCTCTCCAATGATAGCCCTTGTTAATGCAGTGCAAAAATCCTAGTGGAGTCAAATGCTAATATTATCTTTTTTGTGGAACATTTCCTGCTCTTATTGCATATATTCTGAATCACCACGACAGTACTCATAGGGAATCAACAGCAGTGGTCTAGCAGGAAGTGATTCCAACCTTTGTGCATGATAGAGAGGTGTTGACCCCTGCTGTTTCATTTCTGCATTCATAGTGTTCTGCAAAATGCCTGACAGGATATTTAAACACCACCTTAATGGCTATGCTAGTAAGACAACAGTGAATAAGGAGCTGTTAAAAACAGTCTGTCTGTACTGTACAAAAGACCACCCCATCATCTATAAATGGAAACATGACAGATGCAGATATACACTTACTTACTCAAAGATAGAAAAAATTTGTGGTAGGAAGTGCTTGAAACATTGAAAAATATTTGGCATACCTTACCTCCATCCAGTATTTTTGTTCTTCTTGATCAGGTATGACAAATACTAGTATAACTTTTGTAAACCTAGTGGTAAGTCTGTGCAATGGGAAAACAAATGTGTTGTATATTTTGTTCATTTTTACATCTGTCCAGTACAAAGGGATTGTTTATGGTATGATGTCAAGAAGAAGTACTGCAAAATATGGAAAATCACAAAAGATCCAATTTTTTTTTCACATATATGTATTACAAGTGTTTTTTTTTTTTTTTTTTTTTTTTTTTAATTCAAATACACAAAGGTTCCACATATTTTCTGCCTCATTGAGTGTCTAAAATTTGGGATTTAGGAATAGGTATTAGATTTTAATAAAATTCCTTTTGTGTACATACATAATAATGAGTTGTACTTATTGTTATGTAAGTGAAGAAATTGCATTCATAATGCATGCAAGGAATTTCTTTATGTAGATCATCCTGTTGTAAAACAGGTTTCTGAAATGCAGAAATACAAAAAGTTAACAAGCACTGAGCTTTGCATGTGTTAATTTGCTTTGACAGGGCTCTACCACACGGTTAATTGATGGAGTTTTACTGCATTTTCCAATGGCTGCTGTGCCTTATAATTTTTTTGTAACCTCTAGTTGATGGTATGGTGCTGGACTATTTTCTTTCTATTCATTACTTTTTAAATTAAATGGCATTATGGATAGAATGAAATGGAAGCTGTATCACTTAAAGAAAAACTGCCTGATGAGAGGTTTTGAAATTAGAGCAAAATGCAAAGCACAAAGGAATTAGTATCAAATCAAGTAGGAACAATAATTTTGAGAATAAATAAACTGAAGGAAAACTGTAAAAATCAAATATATCCAGTTATAAATCATAAACAAAAAAAAACTGTGCAAACTTTTTTTGAACTATGTTTTGACTCCTTTTGTATCTGCAGTACACTTCCATTGCTTACAACATAATATAACTTTATAGAGCCAGCCAGCAAGTGCATGTTGTGGTTTTGTTCAAGGCTCATGTGTAACTCTTCATTCAATTTGTTAAAAAGGGAATTAATATTGAAATTCTTTTAAGTTATAGTCTGTGCTACATATAAGATTTGCATAAAACCAGTACCCACAGGAAAAAAAGAGAAAAAAATAAGTTGATCATGAAATCTTCATTTAATAAGGATTAATAAGGATGTTCCTTATTTTTAAGTTGTGTATCAAAATAAACCTCAAATGTGGCAAAGTATTTGGATATATGAAAGAAGTTCAAAGTTATGAGAAAAGCTGTTATTCTGTACTTCATGTTTTGTAGTTAAGCAACATTTGGCTTTGAGCACACATATTGAACATTTTAGACACAATAATCTTTACTGTAAATTGTCTAGTCATAGGAGCGACTAGACAATTTACAGTAAAGATTATTGTGTCTTGTGTACTGCACTTCAAATTCAAAGCCTCCAATTTTTCAAAGGCTTCTTAAATCTGTAGGTAATTACCAGCCAGAAAGTTGCACGCAAGGGACATAGTTGTTCACAAAAGGTCAGCGCAGCTTTCCCTGTACAGCAGTTCTGGATGGTTTTTCAGATCTACTGCAAGCTGACTTCAAAACCTCAGGGGAATAATCTCTTGAGGTTGTTTGTACAGTGCTCTTAAGTGAAACTGCCATGTGAGCTTTCCAGTCAGCATATGCATTGCCTTTTTAATGGTAATTGTAATCTGATTTCCTATACAGTATGTCTAAGACCTGCAAATAAGTACTGTGCACTACATCTTTAGCTATGTCATAACTTTGTGTGTTCTATTTTAATGCATGTTCTAATGCATGGAATCAGTTAACTAGTGCAATTAAGTAGCTTCTTACTCCCATTTAACCTGGCTTATGATTAAATACACTCTCATTAACTTTGGTAATCAGAGCTTTGGGCACAATACATATGCTCAAACTGTACTTAACTGGTTTTGGAGTATGTATCATACGGAAACTTTAAGACAGGTGTTGCATTCTAAAATAGTTTGTCCCAGACCAAGGAGAAGACTACTGGAATCAAGATTGTACTACTGGAATTTAAGGAGACCTCCTTAAATGGACTTTTTCTCCTTATTCCCCCTTGTTTCCCCTCAGATGCCTGGAAAAGTCCTTAAATTTCATTTTGTTGCATGGAAATTTATGTACTTCAGACTTTTTTCTTTGACTTCAGTGTTCTCCCTAGATTTTTTTTTACAGCTGGGTAGCAAGAAATCTTAGCTGGATGGCACTTTTAATGACCCCTTCCCCAATTGAGAAAATAAAAGGATGTTTTGCTTAACACTATTATATTTATTAAACATCTTTAGTGGTGTTGTAGGCATTAAAGCAACAAAACATGAACATTAGAAAATTGTACATAAATGATAAAAAAAAATGAGTGCTACACAGATTTCAGTCAGTTTTTATCAATATTTATGGTTTATGTGGGAATAAGTTTTTGTGTGTTGTGAAAACATTAATTAAAGGAAAATTAGCTGAGCCGGTCGCCCAGTAAAATAGGCTCTAGGGCGAACGCTAGTCTTCCAGCGCTCATTTTTGTCAGGCAAGAGGTGAGCTTCCCTGGGTTTTTTTTTTTTTTTTTTTTTTTTTCAATTTGTGATTTCTTTTCATCATCTGGAAGTTATTTTTAGTTCACCTTTTCCAGCTGACATGCATTTCATCCTCTCCTATTGATGGTGGGGTGAGCAGCAGGCGGGATTAGATAAACTGCTTCACATCCTTGTAATTGCTTCACAGAAGACCCAGATACTTCAAGTGCTACGGATTCTCTGTAATCACTCTAGAAATTGCTGTTCTGCTACAGAGTATGGAAAACCGAACATACTGTGAAGAAATTGAAAATCTCTATGAAATAATGTTTATTTAACATCTGTGTAAAGTTTACTTTCAAGGTTCTGATATTTATTAAGCACTTTTGGAATTGTTTATTGGATGTTTTTAATATTGTGAGACATTTCTTCCATTTTTCTTTATATCTTTTGAACCTCTTCCTGCTGTCCATCCTCAAAATCGTTTGGATTTGTCAGTGACAATGGACAGAATGATCCTTTTGAACTGAATTTTTAATGTCATTCTGATATCAGATTTTATTTGTTTTAATGAACTTACCTGTTTTCTAAAAGTACTGCATCTGGTTTTAAGCAGAAAAGTCATGAACTGAAATGAAGAGGAATGACAAAGATGAAAATAATCTGAACTGTGTTGAGTGAATGATTATATCATTGGAAATGACACCTAGAACTACAGATCAGCATGTGGGCATGGAAGTTTCAGCTTTAGCTCACCTGGGTCCATTAGATTGATTGTTATTCATGCCAGTCCCAGGTTTTAACTTTAAAATTAAAAAAAAAAATTTAAAAAAATAAAAAGAATCTTTTATTTTACTTTTCATTTATATTTTCATTAACCAATAAGAGTATTAGTGCTTCCCAAGTGTTGTTCAGACGGGAAGGAGGGTGTGTGTGCATATTTCAGGTTCCATGATTTCACTTTTCACTAAAATTAAAGTTTTAGTTAGATTCAATAACATGAGGCAATTTGAGGCTATACCAGGTGGTTATAATTAAAATGACACTACTTAGAGAGCTCTGAAAGGAATACTATGACAGATATTGCAGTGAAACTTGGAAGGCCGGCACAGTGGTCAAGTGCTGGCTTATGATCATTCGTCTGAGATGGGTCATGGCTTTCTCCTTTCCTTAGAGTCAGTAGCCCTAAATTAGAGATGGGCGACTGCTCATAACCCATTGAGTTGCTCGCAAGGGTATTCAAACCCTAATCCAAAAAAAAAAAAAAAAAAAAAGAAAACTTGGAAGGAAAGGTGAATTAAAACATTCAATCAAGAATAGAATTATGAAATTAAAAAAAAATACATCAACTGTTCACCACCAGGTGGAGGACTGGCATTGTGAAAGAAAACAAGAGCTGGAATAGGTATAATATTTATTGTTATCATTCAGAATTTACAAAGTTGGTTCAATATGTGTGCCACACAGGTCGATAACATGCTGAATACCCAGTAAAAAATTATCAACACACCCTCATATCATTTCAGGTTGGATATTTGAAATATGTCTTGTTATGCTTGACTTCAGCTCTGGTATGGAGTGAATATGACCCTGGTAGACTCTATCCTTGAGATATTCCCGAAGCCAGAAGTCACAGGGATTCAAATCTGGTGATTGTGAAGGCCAAACATGAGAAAACCTGGAAATTATGCGTTCATTTTCAAATGTATCCTGAAGTAGCTGTTTAACTGTGCAATCAATATGTGGTGGTGCTCCATCTTGCATAAAAACAGTACTCTGTAAACACTCTTTCTTGCAAAGCAGGAATGACCAGAAGGTCACGATAATGTTCAGTGGTAGCGGCGGTGCATCGCCCTACATCTGCAGGGGTTCTTTCTTCAAAGAAAAATGGCCCGAGAATAAAACTGGATGTGAATCCACAACATACAGTCACATGGGTGGACTTTAACGGTTTTTGTGACACATGTGGGCCGCCCCGGTGGCGCAGTGGTCTAAGGCGTTGGCCTCTGATCATTCGTCCGTAAGGGGTCCGGGTTCGAATCCCGGTCAGGCATGGATGTTGTGTTTGTCTTACGGCACTGGCTCTCTCCCTTCCCTGGAACCAGTGACCCTAAATTAGGGACGGGCGACTGCTTATAGCCCATTGAGTTGCTCACGGCGGTCGTTACACCTCCAATCAAAAAAAAAAAAAAAAAAAAAAAAAAGTGACACATGTGGATTTGCAGTACCTCATACCTGGCTGTTATGAGTGTTCACCACACCTGCCAGTGTAAAATGGGTTCATCAGTCCACAGGATATTGTAAGGGAAGGTTTCTTCCATACCCATTTTTGCCAGAAACCATAACGCCAAATTTGTTTCCTGCCACGGATCTTGGGGTTTCAATTCATGCACCATCTGAATTTTGTATCGGTAGAAGCGTGAAATGCACCATAGCACTTTATGTACAGTTGACCATGGGATTGACAGTTGTTGAACCACTGCTCGAGCCCTTGTTGAATGTTCAGAACCTTTGTATTTGCTGAACTGTCGGTGATAGCAACAGCGATCTCCTCAACGACTGTACTTATCATTATATCAAATAATTGCATATAAAAAGTTGATTACTTCAACTTTGTACCAATATCATAAATTTTCCAGTCATATAAAAATATATGCTCCTGAAGAAAATGCATAAATGTTGGCAGTGAACTTAAAATTTCTCATATTGCTGGTCGGAGTAATTATTAAAAAAGAAAAAAATAGCATCATTGATTTACTTGCAGAACATTTCCTGTTTTTAGAACAAGTTAGTAAAATCATGCAATGCATTGATTATGATACACTTTCCAACATACCAGAAATCATTAATCAAGTTATGAAGATAATGGCTGTGGAATAAAGCTCGCTCCGACCTTTGACCCCATTTTGATGATATTCAACAGAACCGGTTCAGTATACCTCCGGAACAACATACTAAAGTTTTGTTGCAATAGAAGCATTTTTAGTCAAGTTATGAGGATAATGGCTGTGGAATAAATCTCACTCCTATGCCGTGACCTATGCATACCCCATTTTGATGATATTAAACGAAATTGGTTCAGTATGCCTCCAGAACAACAAACTAAAGTTTTATCGCAATAGAAAGCCAAGTTATGAGGATAATGGCTGTGGAATAAATCTCGCTCCTGTGCCATGACCTTTGACCCCATTTTGATGATATTAAACAGACCCGGTTCAGTACATCTCCAGAACAACATGAAGTTTTGTCGCAATCGAAGCATTTTTGCGTAAGGGTAATGGAATGGATCCCGCTCCTATGTCCTGACCATTGACCCCATTTTGCCCATTTTTAATATAGTTCCTTCCCACGTTGTTTCCCACCACATACTAAAATTTAATCAAAATCAAACCATTTTTACTCAAGTTATCGTGCGGACGGACAGCCAGACGGGCAAGCCGAGGCATATAGGCTTCTTCAACCTACGGTTGGAAAGCGTAAAAAACACCACAGGCAATAATACCATAGGTTTTTAGAGCAGAACACCATATACAAACCTTTACTGATACCTATTTCACAAATTAATAAATTTCTCCAAAAGTTCCTTCATTTTATTTTCTTCTTCGTCTCTACAAGCACAAGCATATCCAAGTCATGTTTCAATAATGTGGTCGGAAGTAATTCTTGTTACAATCTATCATACAGAAATGATAAATCCTTTCCTGCTTGCCATTTTGTGTTAAATAAGTCATAGTTACATTCATTTTGGGGTTTTCAGTAAGAAATACTGAGATAGTTTTTGCAGTGAGTGAGGATCTAATCAGTAACAAACATTAACCTCTTGTTTGGATAGCCACTGTGCTCCTTATCATCAAACCCTTGAATTCAGCCAATTTGATTTGGGTGCATAGGTGGTTGTAAGCTACTGCCAGCATGGCTCTCAGTTTTTTGAGACACACAGGCTCCTTCTCACCTATGCTAGGGTGGAAATATCAATAGTCTGGGTGTAGAGGCCTCAACATCTATAACTGGAAGAAAACTCTGTTCATGATTCTGCAACATTTTCCAGTAACACTGCATTTCAAATGCATTAAGTACATGCTGATTCTCTTTAAATCTTGATCCCTCACATCTGAAGTTGACTCCAAGAATGAAAATTCTTACCTAGTTTTGTATTGATATGGAGGTCTCTGCCATTCTATTCACCACCAGAAAGAGAACTGTCATTCTGCAACTTAGCTTAATCAACAATGATAGTACAGATTATGTGCTTTGTTGACTGAGTAGCTATCACTTTTATTGATCTTTGTATCATAAATATTCAACTTCAATTTCTTGCCCTTTTATCACAATATTATAAAACCCTATCATCTTTCCAATTACCATAACTGTGGTTTTATTTTCAAGTTAGCAATTATTCTTACTCTTATTCAACGGACTCCTTAAATTCTTTCGTGTCTTTTTTGAAACAGCAAATAAAAGTTGCGGCATCACATATCTACGGTTATATACAAGTATGTTCCTTCCAGCTGTTTTGACATTGACATCTTCCAGTGCCTGATGCACAATATATTCAGCATTCAGACTGAAGAAATGTGCCGGTAAAGTGCAGCTTTGGTAAGCTCCTTTCCCAGTTTTAAAGTACTCAGTATTCCGTTCGTTGGTTCTTGTTACTTCTTGAATACTGTACAGATGTTTGATTAACTCAGTTTAACAGACTGAGAATATTCCATGTTTGTCAATTTTCTCTCCCACAACGTGCTTTGTTACACACATAATCAGATGCATGTGCATAATGTGTAAACCATTAACAAAGCAGTATTAGAACATTTTCAATTTTTCAATAATGAGGTGGTTGAGCGTAAGTTGTGTACTAACATCTATTCTTTCATGCTGTAAAAACAGTAAAAACCATCAAAAAATTGCTAATATGGTACTTCCTCTAATATAATTGGTGTTATATTGGGAATTAATTACTTTGCAAATAATTTTACTGTCATGAAGCAATTAGCCTAATAGTTCTGTAATTTGACACTTTTTTTTTCATTTAGAGATGAGAGATGAAAACGTATATCCTCAGTTAGACAGATGGCAACTGACCAGTTTCCTGAATATATATAATCATTTCATATAGAATATATGGATTCTAGCATCTTCAGTTGTGTCCTTAATCAAATCAGCAGATATATTACTAGTACCTAGAAATTTGATATGTTTACCATGATAAGTGGAATTCCTCTTTCGAGCATAAACATAGTTTAATTTCATTTTCTTTCTTCCTCCCCCCTCTTTGTCCAGCTGTCTTAAGACTTGACTGCTCCTCAGAATGAGTTTTACAAATCTGATTTCTTCAACTGATAAAGTTCTGCCTTTGTTTCATTTACGATGCAAAGATCAAACTCATTGTATTCAGCTAGTCAGGGGGGGGACAACACATGCCAACTTTTGAACTGAAATGTTGCTCTTGAGACCGGATCTGTTTTTCTTGAAATTAGATCGACAAGCATTTGTAGTTGGACAACCAACTACAAATGGAATAGAATAGAAATGTTCAGACTACAAGCCTCTTTAATTGATTGTTGTGAAAACTAGATTTGAAGTAGGGGTCTCGCTGAAAGATTAGAAATGGTGCGGACAGTGCTAGCACAAAATAGGATCAGCAGTTAATTGAAATTTTATAGAATTAACTAAGTGGGGAAAATGCAAAAAAAATTCCTCTTATGATCTTAATTTTTTCCTATAACTTAAACCATGCAGTTGGTCTTTGCATCAGACATTGCTGCCAAAGCATGACTTGAATGTACTCCTTCAAAGCATTGTAGTTGCAAATAAATAATTAATTTTTCATATTAAATATTTTTACTTTTTAATTACTAACTGAAGTTCTAGATACCATTGTGACATCTGTTACTAGCAGGGCTAGGCGAAGTATCACATGTACACTGCGTAATGCAGCCATAAAATAAAGGCGATAAGGACATATTAGGTTGGTTATATCGTGTGTGTGGTATGGTGAGTGAAAGATTTTTGAACAGATTTTGTTTTCTAATGTTTTGAGCCACTGACTTCCATACAGTAGGTGCAGAATTTCACATATTGATTATGTTAAATGAGTAAGAGCTGATGGAGATACCAATTTTCTAGAGGCTTATCTCGCAATGATTCATACAAGATGAAGTCATTGTTTTCAGTGCCCACTAGCTAAGTTATTTTGTGCTAATTAAATTAATATTTGGCCCATAAATTATTGTAAGATTATATTTGTGTCACTAAAAGAACCTGAGTCAACTTTTATTGAACCAACAGTCAATTTCTTCCTGTGTTTTTACATTCCTTGTCACTGTACATACCTTGTAGTATGCTCTTGTCTGTTTTGTTTAGCAATTCTTTTGGTGATTATAACTTTACCAAATAAATTGCTATTAAAACATTTAAAATCATCTCCATAATTGCAATTTCTGAAGGTCAAAAGTCATGATTTGATCAATTATGGGAAAAACTATGTTGCTATGAATAAATTAGGTGTTAAACAATGAAATATTCTTTAAAGTTAGATCAGGTTTAATAAATATGGTAGGAGATTCAAACTGTTTGTTCTACCTTTTCCCCCTCAAAGTAAGCATAAATTTATAGTTAAATGACAGAACACATTTATTGGTTTAATTGTAAAGATGATTTTTAAATTAGTGGGATAAACGAATTCTCTTTTTGATTAAATTTTTTTAACATCGGTGCATTTTCCATTGTATAAAGTGCAGTTCCATAAGTCTGCCTGGAAGGGATTTCCGCTCTTGTTCGTAGAGGTTCCTGAAAAAGGTTAAGTTCATTGTTATATCCTGCAGAACTTGTTCTTAACAATGAAGTCAGCAAAAACATAAGCAGCATGTGTATTTGTATAAAAGAAAGGAATTTATTTTGTATCCAAATGATTATTACAAGTATCCTTGTTTCATTCTGCCGGCTTTGAGGACAGCTGTCAAGGCATTATTAGTGTCATACTATACAGGGTACTGGGACGAAAACTACCAATAAGAAATCATTGTAAATCAGTGGATACAAAAGAGCTGTTTGTGGTAACAGAAAGAAGCAACTTACTGAATGTCATTGGTGGCACAGGGCAAGGCTTGTTGGGGATAGATGGTGTGTCTAGTACATGTGTATCTGGTACGTATGTTGTGAGTCAGACATTATTGAAATGGTGTTCATGGTGCTGCAGAAATTGCAGTGTTACTGGAGAGAAAATTCTGGCAAATGTATGAAATTGGAACCACCTGAGAGAGAGAGAGAGAGCGTGGCACAAAGGTTGCTGGAAACCAGCTCACGTGAAAAGCAGAAGGCACGTGGGAAGCACATGTCTGAAGAACAAGTGGAGGTCATTCATGAAGCGTTCCACTGCAGCCTGTCTGTTTGTCATGCCAATCATGAACTGGGGATCTCAAGGTTGACAGTCCACGATGTTCTTCATTAGAGGTTAAGTCTTCGTGAATACAAAATTCACTTATTGCCAAAGTTAAAGCCAATGACATGCCCTTGAGATTCCAGTTTGATTCCGACATGCTGTCAAGGATTGTTAATAACAATGGCTTTCTTCAGTAGGTGTTTTTCAGTGACTAGTGCACATTTTACATCTCATGAACAGTCAACAAACACAACTGCAGGATATGGGAACCTGAGAATCTTTACGTAGTGAGACAGCTGCAACAAAATAGCCCTAAGGTGAACATTTGGTGCAGCCTCAGTGCACATGAAATTATCCACCCATCCTTTTTCATTGAAAGGACTGCTACTGCAGATGTTTACTTGGATATGCTGAAAATTTATGCCATACTGCAGGTGTTAGACAGATTTTTTCCCCCAACAAAATGGAGCCCCCCCCCCATTATGCAATGCATGTCAGGGAGGGCTGATTTGCATGAATGTTTTCCTGGAAGTTGATGAATATACTATGACCTCCCAGATCCCCGGAACTTACCCCCTCTTGATTGGGGGGGGGGGGGGGCATATCAAAGCCATTGTCTACCAAACTCCAGTAAATGATTTAGTAGATTTGTGTCTGATGATCACAGCTGTTTGTGAAAGTGTCACTTCGTAGGAGCTGCAAGACACATGGCGGGAGGTCAAATAGCTTCTGGCTATCTATCATGCCACAAAGGGTGCACATGTGGAGATTTATTGATGCCTAACTAAACTTGGTAAGTTTCTCTTTCTGCAACAGCAAACATCATTTTTATATCTACAGTGGTGTGCAAAAGTATTGCATCACATGCAAAAACCATCAATTTTTAAGTAACTTTTTGTTCAACTAATTTTTATAGTTTTTTCATCATTTATATGTCATTAGATGCAAAAATTAAGGGATATTTCAAAATTGTCTTAGTTTTTCTTGTAGCTTCTTTTTGTTCTTAAGATATATTACGAAAATCATGACCAAGTCAAAATTATTATGAATAAGATCATTTATCCAATTTTTAGGTTTACAGCAGTAAATCGTTTTTGTTATTCATGAGGAATGAAATAACATTTAAATACAGAAATACAACGAAGAAAAATTATAAAATGTACCTAATATTTTGTTGCCCAGCCTTTAGCTTTAATCACAGCTAAGTTTCATCTTGATGGCATACTGTGAACAAGGTTTTGTAAAAGATTGAGTTGAACAATATGTTTCCAAATTTGAATTACGTCTTCAGTGAGTTGAATTTTGGTTGTTGGCTTCTGTTTTGATAGTTCATACGACACTTTGAACCACAGATTTTCGATTGGATTTAAGTCCGATGACTGTGGCGGTCAATCAAGATGCTGAACATTTTTTTCCTGAAACCACTTTTTTACTACTTAAGCATGATGACAGGGAGTCTTATCATCTTGAAAAATAAAAGTGCCATCATAAAATCTTCTAATATCCAGATGCATTTCTGAACATTTAAAATGGAGGTTTCCAATGCCATGCTCACACATTCAGCCCCAAACCATGACCTTTGCTGGATGCTTAACAGTTCTCACTAAGCAACTTGAATAGAATTCTTCATGTTTGAATCTCCTTATATAGGTGCTACTGTGATTCAATTTAAGGCAAAATTCTGATTCCTCACTGAAAAGAACATTTTCCCATTGCATGGTTGTCCATGAGACATGCTATTTTGCCCACTGAAGTCTATGCTGTCTTTGATTTGCAGTTAACAGTAGTTTACTCCTGCCTTTGCAGCCATGTAAGTCATAGTGAAGCATCCTCCTCTTAATAGTAGATATACTAATAGTAGCATCAGTCACTTCAGACCATCTTTGAAGCAATTCAGGTGAGTTGAGCCTCCTGTCTACCAAGCTTAGCTTTATGAGAACTCTGTCCTGCCTGGTTGTAGTGGATCTGGGCCTTCCACTGCGACACATATTTTTCATAGCAGCAGTGTCTTTTACTTTCTTCAATAGCCTAATAAATGTAGATTGATTACAACCCACTCTGTCAGTGATTTGCCTTGAAGAGTATCGCTCTTCATGCAGAAAAACTATTTTTACTCTGCTGTGGACAATTCTGCAGTTTTAACCATTGTTGAGAATGTACACAAATTATACCTTAATAACAACAAAAAGCGACCACTACAATGTTCCAGTAGCTCTGTGTCAACCCTTATAAAGGCTGGAGTAGGATTAGGATAGCATTAGGAAGCAGCCAATCAGGTAAAAGATTGTCTGATTGGCTGTAACAACTGATATGCAGCTAATGTGGATTTCAATGTGTTTGTCAAACCCCATATTTTATGTCATATCTTAAGAACACAGGAAAGACTTAAGCTACAGGAAAAACTAAGACATTTTTTAAATGGATGATTTCATTGCTCTGTCCACGTTATTTTATAAACAACGCACAGCAACTGAAAAATTGTATTTCGATACCGCTGGGATCGAATCCCAGATCTCTTGATAACTAGTCGAGTGCGTTCGCATTTACGCTATGGTGGCAACAATTTTCAGCGCCATGCGTAGTTTATCAGTCAGCATCTGATGACACAAATCCGTATCTGGGGTTCAATCCCAGCGATGTCGGAACACAATTTTCAGTTGCTGTGCGTTGTTTATAAAATAATGTGGACACAGTGATGACATCATCCATTTGCATTATCTCCACGTATTTGATATATATTCACTAAGACATTTTTTAAATCTCCATTAAATTTTACATCTAACGACATATAAACATTGAAGTAACTGTGAAAGTTAGTTAAAAAAGAGTTAAACATAAAAATTCACGGTTTTTGCAGATGATGCAAGACTTCTGCACACCACTGTATGTTTTACACTGATTTATAATGATTTCTTATTGGTAGTTTTTGCCCTGACATTCTACCCTGTATATAACTTGTAACATAAAATTAAAATAGTTAAAATGCTCATTTAACTGAGAAGGGAGAACATTGTACATGCTTTTTGTGCTTCATTTTCTTTTATGTTAATGTCTCAGAAAACTGATTTATATACAGAATCATTGTGTGGGAATCTTTCTGGAACTTAAGGTTCAGTCAAATAATTTGTAAATAAATAAAGATAACTTGATCACGCTAGTTACGTTACATGAAAAAACGTTTACAAGAAAGTTCGTAAGTTCGGAGCTTTCGACCTTATCTTAGGTCTTCATCACGCCAATGGAGGACTAAGATTGTTGCCAAATTCTACATTTGAATTTCTTGTAAAAGTTTTTTTCATGTAACGCAACTAGCGTGATCAAGTTACCTTTATTTGTTATTATTGTTACGTGTTTTGCCCATCATCGTCACAATTTGTAAATACAACTTTATCTGAAGATGCATCATGTTATTTAAAAAACAAGAGTAAGTGGTTGTACATTTATGCTGAAGATTTTTACCTAATTCATTTGACCTTGTAATTTTACTTATGGTTTTGAAACCCACATGATGAATCATGTTTCTAAATGAATGCATTAGTAAAATTCTTTTACACTTTGTGTTGCAGAAACAGCAACAGCTTCGAAACCAAGGTAAAAATGCTGTTCAAGCACCCACTAACACTGGTGTCATTGACCTTACAAATGATGGAGCTGAAAAAGAAGATGATCTGCAGAAGGCTATAGCTTTGTCTTTGAAAGAGCAGCAAAAGGTGCTTGGGGGACAAGTATCTATTGAAGATCAAGATATCAGCAGGTAAGAAGTGCTTTATTAAAGAAAATAAATTACATGTTCTGCACACTGTTAACTGATTGTAAAGTAAATATTCATGTTTTTTGGAAGTTTTATCTAGCGGGTTCGCATGGCTCCTGGAATCCTGGAAAAGTCTCAGAAAGTCCTTGATTTTTCATATTTTTGTGAAAGGTCCTGGAACAGTCCTGGAATTTTTTCTTGCAATGAAAACAAAAAAATAGTTAATAGTCGAAATGTTTGGATCGATTGCATCACTTTGTCCTAGCTTTCATTCCACGGAGTGTAGAGACATGTCATCTCGTGATGCTGCAGCGCAAGTTGTTTGAGCGCCACTTTTCTAGTTACCTTGGTTTGCGGTATTGCAGTTGGAGTCACAACAGATGTAGAAACCTTCACAAGAGTTCAAAATTTGTGTTCTTTCTAACATACTCTTTCTTCACTGAAGGAGGTTGATATCTGGCTTAGTGTGCTTGCCAATAGATGACTATGGAATAGGGAATCTTCTGTTCTGTGGCAAAATCGTTTTGTATTCGTATCATTGTGCTAAGTTCCAGATTGCTTCATAAACATTTTATACAGGGGAAAATTTCCCACTTCATCTAAGGTGTAACACACGTTAAAGAACACTTAACAGCAGAGCCCATAGAATTTCATAAGAATTCTTAATGAACATACAGTAAATTTCACCCCAATTTGTAAAATGTAAAAACAAAACACTGTGATTCAGCAAAATTTTAAGCACCTGGAATTTTTTTAACTCCTGAAAAAGTCCTGGAATTTATTTTCTGTAAATACGTATGAAGCCTGTCCTATGGTCCTTGACATTGAAAGCTGTTATAGCTGGTAGTACTGTTATGTTTGTTTCTGCTGTAGAAGGTATGTTTCACCTGTAAAACCATATGGGTTTTGTAGCTAATAAATCACACTTGAGATGTTTTATCAGAAGGTTTAAAATTGGCATTATCTCCCCCCTCTCTCTCTCTCTCACACACACACACACACACACACACACACACACACACACACACACACACACAAACAAACAAACAAATATACATTTTGACATTTCCATCTAGATTCCAACATGTGATAATTTCCAACCACTGCTTCTGGATGTGGCAATGTATATTGCCTCCATCATATTTGTGTGTTACCATTTAAGATTCACATGTGATTCAGCATGGCCAAGTTGGTGTGAATTGTACAGAAGATGGTTACTGCATAACTCTGTCATTTGAATAGATTCTTATGCTTTGTAGTGTAAACTTATGCTATCTGTGGAAATCAAGAAGGAAATATTCCTCATAAATACATGGGATATTCATACAGTTATTCCCCCAGCAACCAGGACATGACTCTGAATTGCTCAGGTTACTATTCACCATGTAACATCATATTGGAAATCTTGAAATTACATCGCCCTGGAGTGGGAATCGAACCCCCATCTCCTGATTTCCCTTACTATCCGTTACACCACCCAGGACAACGAAGTTCTAGTTCAAACTTTGTTGTTGTGGGTGGTATAAAGGATAGCATGTTTGAATGGGAACTGGTGGATGAGGATTTGATTCCCCCTCCAGAAATATGTAATTTTCAAGATTTTTGATATGATGTTACATCGGGAACAGTAAACTGAGCAATTCAGAGTCATGTTCTGGTTGCTGCATGAATAATTATCCTTTCTGTGTTTTGCATTAACAGGAAGTGTGGCATCTTTGCTGTTTTTGTGCTTGAACCCTGCTCTGGGGAGCGAAACTTGCTAGTTTTGTTAAAAAGAGTAGTTGCCATTGTGTATGATTTTGTTTCATGTGTGTGTGTGTGAGGTTTAACTAGGATATTATGTTATGGATCTGTGTGGGTAAATTCAGTAAATATTTGCAATGTGCTTGTAGCTATGATTTCAAAGGAATTACTCTGACTGCATGAATATGAAGTTAATAATTATGAGTAGGTTACTGTGCTGTCATATATAGGCTTCCTGCAGTCTCATATTTTGCTCTGCGGGCTTCCTTGTATATTGTTTTCACATTTGTGTGAAGACATTATGTAGTCTGGCATTTTTTTAAACACACAACGTCAATTGCTGATCTATAAACATGATATTTATACCAATAGAACAGTGTAAAAATTATGGTTTGATTTGTAAGCTGTGTGTGTATGATAATGCACTTTTAAGTGTAATATTTGTGATTACTCTTTTATCATCTAGGGTAGTAGAAGCAAGTTTAGCTGAATCTAAAGCAGTTGGCACAAAACGAAAACGAGGTGAAGTATGGCAAGATCCTCCGAATCCTCATGACAGGAAAAGAAATTCTGATTGGCCCGTTGGTCTTAAGAATGTTGGGAACACATGTTGGTTTTCAGCTGTAATTCAAGTAAGAAGTAAAAATGTGTGCATGTGTTTTTCTTTGAATCGTACATGGTAAATCAAAAACTCAGCCTGCATTTTTTTTTACAATACTTTTTTCATGAAATTTCTTGATATGTAAATGAAACATGAATTTGGAATGCAGTTGTAATAATTTTCCTGCTTAAGGCAAAACGGGTCTTGCCTTTGCACCATTCTAAATATGGTATTATACTGCCAGTATTTATCTCTGAGCATCAGTGTGTTGGGCAGTTTGTGTGTGTGTGTGGTATGCAATGAGTGTAGTGGCAAGTAATATCTCTTCCATGTGAGTATACATAGTACTCTACTCAACCCTGAGATTGCGTCGCTGGGAGTGAGTCATGGTGAAGCTCTGTAAATCGCAGCACGTGTAGGACTGCCTGAGATCTGCAAGATGTTGAAAGTCTGAGACAGAAATATGCCAAATTGATTTGTGTAATATTTGCAGTTAGTTTTTTAAAATAACTGGACATGCACTTTGGGTGGCAGTGCACATTTCCAGGTGATGAAGTGCACATTGTCAACAAAACTGCCAATCATTTTATGTGATATAAGCTGGGCATGCAATTTAATTTCTACATGTTGGATGCTAGGACATACCTACTTTACTAGCAAAAATGGCAGCTTGTGAGGTTGTAGATGTGGTATATCAGAAACAGGTCTGGAGAGCATACATGGCATGAGAGAATGTTGAAGCTGCGCACTGCCTGTGATGACATAAGTAGTACATGTATATAATTGTCATCCATATGTACTACAGAATGCCAACTCTCCGGGTTTTGGCCGGCAATGCCGGATTTTATTACACTTCCCGGAATTCCGGATTAGAAATTAATATTGCCGGATTCCATCATGATTTCTGTAGCGTAAATTAAAAAGTAATGAGAAAAGTTTGAAGTTCTCCAAGGCATCGGAGAACTTCGTTGATTACTGTAGCATAAATGAAAAAGTAACAAGGGGAAAAGTTCGAAGCTCTCTGAGGCATCGGTTCATTAGCGGAGAAGCGACCTTTCCCTTCTGAGTCAACAGCGAGCAGTTTTGCTCTGCCATTGGCCGTAGCCTACGGCGTTGGCAGCAATGTTTACCTTCTGTCCGCTAAGGATCTCTGGCGCTGCAGGCACAGAGTAGGAGCGGGCTTGGCCTTGGCGCGCACCCACCGTACGTCCTGACGCAGATTTCTATCGGAAGTGCGCAGTAGTGTTTTGGTTTGTTTTATGTACTTCGTCTGTCTTCACAGGAATTTCTGAGAACTTTTTGTGCACGTTTAATCAAGCGATGGCTGGTAGAAAATATCAGTCTGTTTTTAAGAAGTGTTATACGACAGATTATCCGTGTATAGTTGATTCAAGAAAGGGCCAACAATTTACCTTTTGCTCTATTTGTAGGTGTGATTTTTCAGTTGTCCACAAGGGCAAAGGAGATATCGTTAATCACATTCATACGCAAAAACACGTGGACAATTCTAAGTGCGTGGAAAATAACAAAACATTAAATTTTGCTCGAGATAGTTCTTCTTCTGATGCCATTATCCATGCTGAGTGCTTGTTTACTTCATTCCTCGTGTAACATAACTTACCTTTAAGCTGTCTGTGCTGACCATGCAAGTTTGCTTTTTAAGAAAATGTTCCCAGATAGTAACATTGCAAAAAAAATATGCGTGTGACAGGTCAAAAACATTGTGCGTTGTTGCGGAAATGGGGAAATCTTCAAAAATAGACTTGCATACTTGCCAACTTTTACGGCTTTCTGCTTAATTTTACTGATTTACGGGTAGAGTCTTTTTAACAGATTTTTTTAATATTTTGATTGCTCAATCAAAATATTTCAATCCCCTGCAACCATCCACTTACTTCTACCAGACCTTACGAGCGCTGTGTCACGCGATGATGTCATCTTTGACTCGCTGGCTTCGTGGCATCATGCGGTAGCTCTCGCTCTCCACGGGAGTGCTCAAGTGATGTGCCGACCAGAGTTCGCCATAATGCGTAATTGCGCATTTAGTATGCATCAAAATTTTACCAACACGTAAAAATATGCATCAGAAATTTTTCTCTATGCGTAAAAATATGTGACAGGAATTTTTTCAGCCTGATGGATTTTCCATTCAGCAGGGTCATTGATGTTGCCACCTTGTGTCTTGTAAATTTCCAGGGATTCCTCTAATTTCCGGATAATTGTGTGGGATTGTTGTTTGATCACTTTTAAGGAGTCCCAGTTTATTTTGTGGCCAGTATGTGCCTGTCTAATCCTGTTTTATTTGAGAAGTTCCTTATTGCTGCTTTGTGTTCTTTAATTCTGGTGGTTAACCTTCGTCCTGTTTCTCCTATATATGGTATTCCACATGAACTCTCGATTTTATAAATGGCTCCTTCCTGGAGTAAAGTATTTTCTTCTTTTTGTTTTAGGGATGCTAAGTATTTTTTAATTTTGTTATTTAAACCTGGGGCTAACCTAATTTTATATTTAGTGCTGATTTTCTTTAGTTTTTCAAACAGTCCCTTGTGGTAAGTGACTTCTCTTGTGAATAAATATTCAACTTTCTCTTTATTTTTGTCTGTAGTGCCAGGTCTGTTCCTAGTAGGATTTTCTTCCAGTAGTTCACAAATTTATTTTGAAGGTTAATCATTTCCTAATAAGATTGATTTTAACTTATTTTTATGTTTGTCCTTAGCTTTTGAAGATGAATTCAGCTTTTCAACCTTTTCTTTAAATTGTAAAGCTACATTTTTCTTTATATAATTAGAGTGATCTGATTTATAAT
Source organism: Macrothele yani (assembly GCA_039090855.1). Lineage (NCBI taxonomy): Eukaryota > Metazoa > Arthropoda > Arachnida > Araneae > Macrothelidae > Macrothele > Macrothele yani. The sequence goes on from JAYWMT010000058.1 coordinate 172,152, forward strand.
TTAAAATTTTTCCTGTATTTGCAGGCTTCTTGTAAATTCTGTGATAATATATTTTCTTTCCCACTTCAAAGTAATATCTAGGTAATTTAGCTTATTTTCGTTTTGCTCTTCTAAAGTGAATTTTAGGGATTCCTCTTGGGAATTAAACCCTTCTAGAATTTTTGATGAGTATCCACTCGAATCTTGATCTATGATGAAAAGGATATCATCTATGTATCTAGTATACATGCAGAAAATTGAAGGTTTCAATAGGAAGGCCTCTTCTATTTTACTTACGTAATAATTTGCTTGGAGAGGTGCTAATGAAGAACCCATTGCTAGCCTACATCTTTGCTTATCGAAGCAGCTTTGGAATTAAAAAACTGTTGTTTAGAGCAAACACTGTAAGTTCATAAAGGCCTATTGCTTCTTCTTTATTATATTCATGAAACACTACTAGGTCAGATAGGTCATCTGCTATGTAATCTATGAGTTTGTCCAGGTTAATATTCGTATACATAGACACAACATCCAAACTTGCCATGGAAGGGTTTTCTAATTCTGGAAGTTCTTCTATTTTCTTCAATAGCTCTTAAGTGTTCTTTATCAGTGCCTTAGGTTTAGGGTGCAACTTTGATAGATGAAACAGTAAATAATAATGCAAATTGGACAGAGGAGAATATTTTGAGTCAATAATAGGCCTGATAGGTTGTCCTTCTTTATGCAGTTTTAGCAAACCATACATCTGCGGAGTACGATGGGTAATCTTTGAATAATTTTCGAGCTGTCACAAATCATATTTTTCGTAAGTGAAAAGAGCAATTTTCTATAATTTGCGATCGTCGTTTCTAGCGGATCGCTATCCAATTTTTCATATATTGGTTTGCTTAGTTCTTCCATTTTTAACAAATAATCTGCTTTTTTAATTAGGGTTATTTTCTTGCTTTTATCTGCTCTTACTGCATTTCTTTGAGTTCTTTTTGAAATTTTCCAGGGATATTAATTATTCTTTTGAAAGATTTTTATTGGCATTCCGCTGAATGACCTTGAAATTGGAGAGGCAAGAATTTTACTCTTTCCTTAGCGCTAATGCTGCTTCAGGATTTTGCCTTTCCAGAGAATAACTTATACATTCAAGTTCCATCATTATTTTACTCTTATCCATCTTATTCCTGTGAATATTAAAGCTGTATCCTTTATCCAAAGCACTTAACAAAGCTCTTTCAGCGCTATTTGTGAGATCTACCACGTGTTTGAGTTCCGCTGTTTCACGTGGTACTACGGGAGCCGCGGGGCGGATTTCCCCCGTTTTTTCCTTAGAGAATTATGGAATTTCTTATTTTGATCTCTTACTGCGTGCATTAGTCAAGTATTCAATTCATTTTTTATATTTTCACTTAAAGAAAATTCCGAATTCCAGATTGTATTTTCCAACCTCTTGTTTACGCTAATGCTTTTGTACTTTCCCCTAATGGCTCCGGTTAAGCTCTTCCGTTCTACATTCCTGTTGAAGTTGATAGTTAGTAATTTTGAAATATTAGGCTTGATTTTTAATGACTGGGGAGTAAATTCCACTTTCTTGCACTCCTTTAAGTAACTAACTTGATCTTGAAAATGATCTAACTTAATCCTAACCCTTTCTAATTTCTTGGCGCTCTGCCATGTTTCCGACCCGTAATCTTCTTTAATTCTAATAATTAATGACTTCACGGCTTCCTCTTATTACTTCCAGTATTTTAAATATTTAACGATAATTATCGAGGATAAATTTATTAAGGTACATTACCTCTCAAATTTTCGATCTATACACTAGATCATCGTCAGGAGTTTTTGCATCTGACTACTTCCACAGGTCTGGCGACCAAGCCTTATGGATTTTCCATCCGGCATGGTCATTGATGTTGCCACCTTGTGTGTTGTAAATTTCCAGGAATTCCTCTAATTTCCGGATAATTGCATGGGATTGATGTTTGATCACTTGGGAGACCTGTGGAAGTAAGTAGTAAGATGCGCAAGAACTCCTGACGATGATCTAGTGTATAGATCGAAAATTTGAGAGGTAATGTGCCTTAATAAATTTATGCTCGATAATTCCTGTTAAATATTTAAAATACTGAAAGTAATAAGAGAAAGCTATGAAGTCATTAATTATTAGAATTAAAGAAGATTACGGGTCGGAAACATGGCAGAGCGCCAAGAAATTAGAAAGGGTTAGTATCAAGTTAGATCATTTCCAGGATCAAGTTAGTTACTTAAAGGAGTGCAAAAGTGGAATTCACACCCCAGTCATTAAAAGTCAAGCCTAATGTTTCAGAATTACTAACTATTAACTTCAACAGGAATATAGAACGGAAGACCGGAGCCGGAGCCATTCGGGAAAACTACAAAAGCATTAGCGTAAGCAAGAAGTTGAAAAATACAATCTGGAATTCGGAATTTATTTTTTTTTAAGTAAAAATATAAAAAATGAATTGAATACTTGGCTAATGCATGCAGTAAGAGATCAAAATAAGAAATTCCATAATTCTCTAAGGAAAAAAGGGGGGGGGTCCGCCCCGCAGCTCCCGTAGTACCACGTGAAACAGCGGAGCTAAAACATGTGATATATCTCACAAATAGCACTTGAAAGAGCTTTGTTAAGTGCTTTGGATAAAGGATACAACTTTAATATTCACAGGAATAAGATGGATAAGAAGAAAATAATGATGGTGCTTGAATGTATGTTATTCTCTGGAAAGGCAAAATCCTGAAGCAGCATTAGCGTTAAGGAAAGAGTATAATTCTTGCCTCTCGAATTTCAAGGTCATTCAACGGAATGCCGATAAAAAAATCCTTCAAAGGAAGAATTAATATCCCCACCGCTACATCTCTGAAGTTTTGGAGCCTGTAGTCCTCCCTTACCTGCAGAACCTGCCAGCGGCCTCTTTTCAACAGGACAATGCGCGCCCGCACGTGGCACGCATCGTTCAACATTTCTTCACAGCCCACCAGGTGTCACTGCTGCCGTGGCCCGCCTGTTCTCCCGATATGTCACCCATCGAACACATCTGTTCGCTGATCAGCAACTGAGTGGCCTGGCAAGCACCACCCGCGGCTACGCCTGATGAACTGTGGCAACGTGGGGACCGTTATTACCAGCCATGTTGGCCACACGAACTATTGATGTCTGCTTGTTCCGCAAGTCGCACGGGCCTGTAAGCTCAATCATTTCATCTTTGTATCTGTTGTTATGTGTCCAGTAAATCTCGCTTTGCTATCTCGTGTCCTTCTTGGTGTTGCATTTTGGGTGGCCAACAGTGTAATAAGAGGAAGCCATGAAGTCATTAATTAATGGATGTTGTGTTCGTCTTACAGCACTGGCTTTCTCCCTTTTCTGGAACCAATGTCCCTAAATTATGGACAACCAACTCCTTATAGCTCACTGAGTTGCTCACAGTGGTCATTAAACCCTCAGTCAAAAAATAAAAAAACTGATAGGATTTTAGGCTGTATTGTGTTTTTATTTTCTTCTAGTACTTTAGTTTTTTGAAGTTCCAATTTGTTGTACATACATTGTTTTCAAAAGTTATGAAGCTTTTGTGTAATGGTAGTGCTGATGAAAGTTTGATCACATGGTTTGGAACTTTGTGTCTTTAATTTTCAATTTGAATGTTTTTTAATTACTGTAAGGTTGTACATTAAAAAATAGGGCTGCTGTATTGCCTGAGTTTTGTGCATATTTATATTTTTAGCTGAATTGTTAGAGGTTGGGTAAGTTTCATTTGATCTGGCTTACGATAATTATAAAAGAGCAATTTTTTTAAAATATGAGGCTCTTTAATTATGTATTCAGTAAAATCTGTTTTTAACTAGCCTCTATTTTATGAGATCCCTGATTTAATGAGCAAAACAGGAAATTTTGTTTGGTATAATCAAAACTAATTTGATTATTTTGAATGAACAAAATTTAATGAAATCTCTGGATTTAATGAAAAAGAGAAAAGCTAAGATCACTTTTAATTTAATGAAATTCCCTGTATAAGCTGCAGATATTGCCCTGGAATGGAGAAATAGAAACAGTGGCATACAGCACAAAATTGTAACCACACGGAGGAATCTTGGTGTGCTAGTGAAAGAAAGTTGAAAGAAGAGCAATCGGGAGGGAGTACATCAAATGCTAAGGAAGCTAGTTGTGCCAGAGACTTTCCACCACGTTATTGCAAGGAGTCTATATCTTGAGCGTATCATGTTAGCAGAGTTGAACACAGGTGACCTACATCTAGGCAAAACGAGAATGAGTGGTGTTCATGCATATGTGTTAAGTGGATTTCTGGGTGATGATTGCAGACATTGATAGGAGAGTAATGAAAGTGTTATTTGGTGAAAATGAGGGGAATATATATGTGTAAAATGAAACAAAGGACATGTGTCTGCTTCAGGATTTGTTGCTAATATGTATTCATGTAAGTGCTTAATTTTTTTTAATTTGTACTAGTGTAGCTAATTAATTAAATCTTTAGAGTTGATCCAGTTGTTATGGATATATCATATGAACTTAAATTCATGATATCATGTATGCATATTTTAACATGGTGGGATTTTTCACCCCAAAATGGGTTTAGTGAGGATTTCTGCCAGTCATAACTTAGTGGAGAGAGTAGTTTAAAACTTAAATAAATATCATAGTTTGTTAATTTTCAGGATAGATCGTTCTCCCTTTTTTGGTCGGTGATGGTTGCCATGAAAAGCAAATCATGTTAACCATGAAGAAGGGGCAGAATTGATACCAAAAATTTAGCATAAATTTCAAGAAATATCTCCAGTAGTAATTGAAATTCTCATTTAAGTAATACTTAACAAATCCATATCTTTTATTATGTCTGCTGATTGTCATGTGGTTAATATTATATTGACATTTTCCTTTGGAATTTTCAGCTATTTATTTTTCTTGATTATGATTGTGAAATAAAAATATTGTTTCTGAATATATTTGAGTAGCGAAATGTCCATATGTTCATAAAACTGCATTCCACCTATTTTCTTATAGCTTACTTCGGGAGTTTTGCTAGTATTGGCTGAATTAATTAGCTCAAGTGAAGAATGACATCTGATTCTATTGTTGGGAGGGGGAGGGGGTATTTTTATTTTGTCAAAATTATGCAAACAATCAATAATATGTCAACTTTTTTATTGTGTATTTTTTGCATTACAATGCTTTTTTTTTTTTTTTTTTTTTTTTTTTCAGTCTCTGTTTCATTTACCGGTATTCAGAAGGCTGGTATTAAACTTTGTGCCTCAGAAGGAATGGACTCTAGACATCCCAGACACTAAGGTATCAATTTAATTAATGTCTTTATAGTTCACACTTTCATGTACTCCACTGAAAGCTATAATGTGATGTTTATTAGAAATCTGCATTTTCTAGGAGAGGCGCAACCTTTTATTCATGCAAGAACTTCGTAAATTATTTGCGTTGATGGCGTGCACAAAAGAAAGTATGTAGATCCTTCACAAGCTTTGGAAGAACTCAAAGAAGCTTTTCCTGATAGCAGTGGAACTGATAGTCAGCAGGTATAATATAAAATTGACTTTTATTTTTTAAAGATGTGTGTGTGCATGGGGGAAAGTGAGGGGTGGAGGGTGGGAGTACAGCTGACTCTTAGCGGTGCATTAATTCATTTTTGAAGGTGTCTTGGGATTTTTGGTGTCTTCTTATATCCTACAAGGTAATCAAAAAAGATATTGCATTTTTAGATGTTTTTATTGAGTGATATTTTGTACTGGCATTTATGAATTGTGATAAATGTGAATTAAATGTTTCTGGCACATTACAAGAGTTAATCAAAGCAAAACATATTCAGTAATGTTATACTTGTTCAATGTAATTTGATGTTAACCAACATTTTCCATAATTTATGCCAGTGGTTCTTTAATTATGCTCTACAATCTATATAGATACTTTGCATTGCAGATACGACTGACTGACCACTGACCATGTGTTATATTTCTGCTTAAAAGAACAAAATTGCCAGAGCCCCTTTAAAAGTACAACTTCTGTAAGAAAAATGGACACTACTGATTAGTTAGTGTTTTGTGTAAAACAGTTAATCAATCTAGTGGTGGAGCTATGATGTAGCTAGAGTTCATTGTATTAAATATCTAAAAAGACCAGTTACTGGGAGGTTTAACTGAGCATTCTGCTGCTTTTGCGAAGGAAACAAGATGCGTACTGCTGGTGAAAGATACGTATGATAACACCTGTAAATATAACATACAACATTTGAACTGCTTGGTGATCTGCAGGCCATTGGCCATTAAAAGTTACATCACTGAACTGTTTATTTTGCTGGCTGAGATAGCCAGTAAGTTTTTTCATTATTTTCAAATGCTTTTTGCAAAGAATTTCAACTTGTTATTGCTTTCATTTTCTTCCTGGCTTCAAACTAGTGAGAGTTTCATATACCTGCCAAGTTTTGCAGCTTATGTGTAAAATATACAGAAATTCAACTTGTTTTACAGTAGAGCCCTGCAGAGGCAATATTTTTAGGCCCAAGCCCAGCCTGGGCACACCTAGTTAATGCCAGGCCCGGCTTCATTTGGTTTCATTTGCGTAACTGTCATTTGCTTTAACATAGGCAGTATTTGTACTGTAATTTTTTGGAATAACTCGAAACTTTTGTACAAAGAGGGCATAAGCAAGTTAACTAACAGACCAGTAACCAGAAATACGGCAAATGCAATAAATAGTATTCAGTGAACTTATGTAAATTATCATCATTTCATGTGCGCTTACAAGTAATTGCCTTGAATGAGCAATGAGAGCACATATTGAAGCTTTGATTCCTAATTCCTGTAAATGCAAATCATCGTATGGAGCAAGTGTTTTTCTGGTGTAAGCTTCCGAAATAAATGAAATATGGATTCAAAGGGGAGAGAGATTGCTGAAGATCAAAGATAAAAAGACGCGCACAAAATAAGTAAATAAATAAAAATAGCACCAAGCGGGAGAGAAGAATGATTGTGAAAAACAAAAGTATGATCACAGGAAGGGAAAGACAGACTTCAAAAATAGAATGACTTAAATTTATCAACAACCTGACTACACGGTACACTTGCAAGTGCAGGCCCGTCGAAGCCCACCTACGAGATTGTAGGCCCGATCCATAAGTTTTAAACTACTGAGCAGGCTCAGCCCATGCAGGGCTCTATTTTACAGTAATTTTACAGACAACATATTTTGTAGCTTTTTCTTTTTAATTTTTTAATTTTATTTTTGAGGTTAATAAAATTTTAAGGGGACAATAAATGGCCACAAAGGGACAACTGTGTCTGTATATTCTGATTTACATGATCTCTGTTTGACCCACTTCTGATTCATAACTTTTTATTCATAGCCTAACAGGAAAGACTCAGAGAAAACAATGTACAATTAGAAGCTGTAAGAAGAGAAATAAAAATAAAAAATATCAGCCTCACATTAGACTTAAAATTGTGTTTTTTAAAGGTATTCTAACATGTTGGCACAAAAATTTAAGGTGGAATCCTCAGTTAAATTAAAGTAAAAAGTAACTGCAATATGTCACTATAATTTCATAGTTACAAACGAAATTTTTGTGTGTGTGTAACGTAATGATAACATATTAATGAGATGATTATATTTGCTGTAAGCATGAAAGCAGTGCTAATCATTTTAATTATAACATGCAAAATCGATTAAAATAGACACTCCCTCCCCCAATCTTCATAATGTATCAACTTTTAATCAATCAATGTGTTCCTGATATTTAATTGCTACAGTTGATTATGAGTCACTCGAACATAACAATGAAACTCTCGCTGAAAACTTTTTTTTTTTTTTTTTTCATATTTCAGTTCTTGAAAGTTAGCAGGTCTGTGTTCACATTCCACCTGATAGAAGCCAGTTTGTTTTATCCCACACTCATTGTAAAGAGTGAAATAAACAACAAACACAGAAAACCACTGCTTTCCTGCCTTTGTCTTGTACCCAGAAAACAGCTGTTTTTGTTACTCCTGTCCCCACCCTTTCTGATGAACAGAAGTAAGCATAGCCGCCCCGGTGACGCAGTGGTCTAAGGCGCTGGCCTCTGATCATTCGTCCGTAAGGGGTCCGGGTTCGAATCCCGGTCGGGCATAGATGTTGTGTTTGTCTTACGGCACTGGCTCTCTCTCTTCCCTGGAACCAGTGACCCTAAATTAGGGACGGGCGACTGCTTATAGCCCATTGAGTTGCTCGCGTTGGTCGTTAAACCTCCAACCAAAAAAAAAAAAAAAAAAAAAAAAAAAAAAAAGTAAACATAACAAATGTCCCTTCCTTCAATTTCTCCCATCCCAGTGAATGCAAAACTAAGAAGATGTTTACACTGCTTTCCACTTGAAAAACTCCTTTCTCTTTCCCCTTCAAAGTTTTGCTAAAGGGCTAAGATCTCATAGTACACTATGCTTGTTCTTGCTGTGTTACGACACTGCCCCGATGTGGGAGACGTGCAACTGCAGACTCACTGTCGCTCATATTTTATGTGGTTGTGTTAGTTTTTGTTCTCATCGGTTTCCCTATTTTCATTCTCATTTGTTTGACAACGGCGCAGCTATGCTGCAATGAATCTTAGGTGACAACTGTGATACATTCGCAGTCTTTTCGTTTCTTAAAGAAATTGACTTTTTAAAACTTATCTAGCTTTTACAGTTTTCATCATTCTCATATTTCAGTTTTACCACATCAGCCTGTTTTTAATTCTTATACTATGCTTTTTAGATATTTCTTTCTTGGTTTTATGTCTGGCACTCTTTGGCCAAACATGGCCTTTGTTACGCCATAAAAATCTACCAACTGACCGACTGACACTACGCTTGGATACCTTAAACATGAAGTATCCATATATATATATATATATATATATTGGCAGGCCTCGACGAATCCTACGCATTTAAAATTCTGGCCATGGCGCCTAATTATCTTCTTACTTGAGATTTCGTAATATATTGCAGTAAATGCTGTGATTCCTGTTGAATAATCCATAGATTATCTATTAAAAAGTTATAAATTTAAGTGATGTGGACACCGGTAAAAAAAAAAAATTAATAATAATGGTGCAGCGTTTTAAAAAGTCTGCGAGGTAATTGACAGGAGAGGTGGTGTTATTGGGAAAGTACCGAAAATGCGGTAACAAAAAATATAACGTAACAGTGAGATAGAAGACCGCAAAGAGATTGTAAGAATATATATATATATATACTAAAGAGCAAAGCTGAAAACATAAGAAAAACTTTAGAATTTAAAACGAAAGTTGTATATATATATATATATATATATATATATATATATATATCATCATCATCATTGTCAACCATTATCAATCCACTGCTGGACGAAGGTCTCCCCAAGTTTCCTCCACAACGGTCTGTCTTGTGCCAGTCTCCTCCATGTCACCCCTGCATACTTTCGAATTTCATCCACCCACCTCCCATGTGGTCTTCTTCTGGGTCTTTTCCTGTCCCTTGGAATCCAATCTAAAATTTCGGCTGTCCATCGATGATCTGTCCTTCTGGCAGTATGTCCAGCCCATTGCCATTTCAGGGATTTAACTCTGATCATGATGTCTTCCACTCTTGTCATTTTTCGGATCCACGAGTTCCTCTTCTTATCTCTCCTGGTTACACCAAGCATGCACCTCTCCATATATCATCATCATCATCATCATTGTCAACCATTATCAATCCACTGCTGAACGAAGGTCTCCCCAAGTTTCCTCCACAACGGTCTGTCTTGTGCCAGTCTCCTCCATGTCACCCCTGCATACTTTCGAATTTCATCCACCCATCTCCCATGTGGTCTTCTTCTGGGTCTTTTCCTGTCCCTTGGGATCCAATCTAAAATTTCGGCTGTCCATCGATGATCTGTCCTTCTGGCAGTATGTCCAGCCCATTGCCATTTCAGGGATTTAACTCTGATCATGATGTCCTCCACTCTTGTCATTTTTCGGATCCACGAGTTTCGCTTCTTATCTCTCCTGGTTACACCAATCATGCACCACTCCATGCTGCTTTGAGTTGTCTGCAGCCTTTGTATGTCTCTTTTAGTTAAGGTCCACGTCTCTGCACCATACGTAAGCACTGGAAGGATGCATTGATCAAACACTTTTCTTTTAAGACATAATGGCATATTGCTCTTGAAAATTATGCTGTTTCTTCCAAAAGCTCTCCAGGCAAGTTTTGTACGCCGATTAATTTCTTCATCAATGTGACCCTCACTTGATATCTGCTGTCCAAGATAAACGTACGTGTCTGTTATCTCCAGCTTTTCTCCATCAATCGATAAATCTTTATTTCTTGTAAAAGCATTGAACATCACTTTTGTCTTCTGAAAGTTCATTTTTAATCCCACTTCTTTACTCTTGTCAGCAAGTTCCTGGATCATACTCTGCAGCTCTGATGGGGTAGTTGCAAAAATGACTACGTCATCAGCAAAACGAAGGTGGGTTAGATAATCTCCATTAATCTTTATCCCCTTGTTTTCCCAGCTCAGCGACTGAAAAACACCCTCCAATGTGGCATTAAAGAGCTTTCGGAGATATGGTGTCACCTTGTCTCACTCCCTTTCCAATTTTTACGTGTGTTGTATTTTCAAACAACCTAATCTTTGCACTTGCATTTTCATAGATGTTACTAATAATATTAATGTATGCACCTTCAATACCGCAGGTTTTCAGAGCCATTGTAACTGCTGATGGTTTCACCGAATCAAAGGCTTTTTCATAATCGATAAAAGCCATGCACAATGGAAGTTCATATTCCCTCGCTCTTTCAATTAGTTCTCTCAGCACGTGGATATGATCTATTGTGCTGTAGCCACTCCTGAATCCAGCTTGTTCTCTCGGTTGAGCCATGTCCAGTGTTACCTTCAAGCGGTGTGAAAGAACTTTAGTGAAGATTTTATAAACTACTGATAGGAGGCTGATAGGTCTGTAGTTTCCGAGATCCTCAATGTCACCTTTCTTATGTAGCAGGATCATTGTAGCGGTGTTCCAATCCTCAGGAATCTTTCCTTCATTAAGGCATCGAGTGAAAATTTGGGCGAGTACTGTTTCGATTTCTCCACTTGCTTCTTGTATGATGTCTACAGTAATTCCATCTTCTCCTGGAGCTTTTCCTCGCTTCATGTTCTTGATTGCATGTGCAACTTCTGCTGGAAGGACTGGAGGAACTCTGGTACTGGTATCTTTCATGATGTCTGGAGTGCATATATCATCCCTTTCATATAATTTGGAGTAGAAATCTTTCACTCTTGTCAAAATTTCGCCTCTATTTCTTGTTACAGAACCATCTTCTTTTCTCAGTGCCATAATCTGTTTTCTTCCCTTACTGAGATGTCCCTTTGCTATCTTTAGGCTTTGGTTGTTTTCAATTGCTTTCCTCACTAGTTCACAGTTGAATTTTCTTACGTCTTCAGTGATACTTTTTCTTACTGTCTTGCATAGCTCTATATATTCCACTTTGGAAGTCACATCTTCTTTAGTTGTCCTCATCTCTCTTCTTTTTTGCATCAACATTTTGGTTTTTCCTGATAATTTGTTCACATGCAACTTGTTCTTAGACCCAGCTAATTTTGTTGCTGTTTCCATAAGAGCTTTGGTTATTTTTCTGTTAACTTCAGAGATGTCCACTTCTTCCGATGTTAGGCCTTCTAAAGCAGAGAACCTGTTCTTCAGTTGTAACTTGAAGGTATTATGGTGTTTTTTAAGGTTGGTTATGTCAATAGATTTTGTTTGTCTTATGAGCTTGCCACGTTCAAGTTTAGTGTTGAGGTGCATCTTACATCTCACCAATCTATGGTCACTACCTGTGTTGAACTTGTTATATATATATATATATATATATATATATATCATCATCATCATCGTCGTCAACCATTATCAATCCACTGCTGGACGAAGGTCTCCCCAAGTTTCCTCCACAACGGTCTGTTTTGTGCCAGTTTCCTCCATGTCACTCCCGCATACTTTCGAATTTCATCCACCCATCTCCCATGTGGTCTTCTTCTGGGTCTTTTCCTGTCCCTTGGAATCCAATCTAAAATTTCGGCTGTCCATCGATGGTCTGTCCTTCTGGCATTATGTCCAGCCCATTGCCATTTCAGGGATTTAACTCTGATCATGATGTCTTCCACTCTTGTCATTTTTCGGATCCACGAGTTTCTCTTCTTATCTCTCCTGGTTACACCAAGCATGCACCTCTCCATATATATATATATATATATATACACTGGCGGAAAGTGAAAAAAGAACACCAAGAAGGAGACGTCTGATACCCACTAAATTTATACAGCATAATAACGGAATACAGAGGATAACGTGATCAAAACATTATGGCAAAATACAGCTGTATTTGCAGGTAAACTAAAAAATAACATTTCCATGTAACATGGTGAGTACGAAGTTGAACCGCCATGAACTGCATCACACTGTGCAATTCTAGCATGGAGTCTGTCATACAGATGTTGGATGTATGTTTGGGGTATTGAGTTCCAAGCATCCTCAACCTGGACACTTAAATCGGGGATGGTCGTGGCTGGCCGTGAAGACCGGATTAGTCGTTGTCCTATAAAATCCCACACGTGCTCAATGGGGGACAAATCCGTTGAACGTGCAGGCCATGGAAGTTGTCTCACACCCTAAAGTGCATGTTGCGTTGCACGTGCCGTGTGTGGGCGTGCATTATCTTGCTGGAAAACACCACGATGGACCGACCTTACAAATGGCACAAACAACGAGCTGAATTATGCTGTTGATGTAGGAGGTGCTGTTTAACGTACCTGGTACAAACACTAGTTGTGTACGGGAGTGATAGCTGATTGCTCCCCACACCAGGAGACCTGGTGTAGGTCCTGTGTGTCACTGGCAGATGCAAGAAGGGTGGAGACGCTCCCCTGTGCGTCTGCGAACATGCATACGGCCATCGGAGGCTCCCAAGCAGAATCTGCTTTCATCGCTGAACACGACAGCTTGCCATTGCGTTCTCCAGTGCATATGTTGGCGACACCACTGCAGCCGTTCCTGACGGTGGGCTAGAGTCAGAGGTACACATGCACGTAGTCCTGCATCCAGTCGACGGTTGCGGATTGTTCGCACAGTCACCTCAGGTGCAACGGCAGCTCGGATTTGCGTCGCAGTGGATGTTCTGCTTGACAACGCCGCTCTTCTTATGCGTCGGTCGGTCCGCTCATCAGTCCGTCTGTGACTACTGGTTTTACGTCTTCTCGGGTGGGAATGTTCCTCGGACCATCTACGCCACCATCGTGCCACCACCGATACTTCCCATCCAATTCGCTCCGCAACACGATGATACGACCACCCGGCCTCGCGGAGTTCGACTAGACGACCTTGCTCAAAGTACGGTAACTGCTGAAATCATACATGTCTTCCATGTCCAGGCATTGCAGCTTCTTCAGGGTCTTCGCATGCCGATGACTGATTACATTCACTTCGCCGTACTCCTTAAATACCACCGACGATAATTTGCATATTATGCCGTGCTGTGGCGTAAGCGCTCACCCGTTGGTTCCGAAATTAATATCACACCTACGTAAACTCGACCCAATAACATATGTAAATTTCATGATCGTCCGCCAATTCCTCCTTGGTGTTCTTTTTTCACTTTCCGCCAGTGTATATATATCATCATCATCATCATCATTGTCAACCATTATCAATCCACTGCTGGACGAAGGTCTCCCCAAGTTTTCTCCACAACGGTCTGTCTTGTGCCAGTTTCCTCCATGTCACCCCTGCATACTTTCGAATTTCATCCACCCATCTCCTATGTGGTCTTATTCTGGGTCTTTTCCTGTCCCTTGGAATCCAATCTGAAATATTTCGGCTGTGCATCGATGGTCTGTCCTTCTGGCAGTACGGTTTTTTGCCGAGCGCGGATACGCCGATTACTATATATATCATCATCATTGTCAACCATTATCAATCCACTGCTGGACGAAGGTCTCCCCAAGTTTCCTCCACAACGGTCTGTCTTGTGCCAGTCTCCTCCATGTCACTCCCACATACTTTCGAATTTCATCCACACATCTTCCATGAATATATATATTTTTTACTTAAAAGCATTTTTGACGGAAAATATGACGCAAGGAAGACGTTAACATTTGCGTGTGCGGAAGCCTTTGTGGTGTGAGAATCCGTGAATCTCTGGAATCCCGCAGAGCTATTCCGTAGCATGTAACTATTCTGTGAATCACATTGCCTAGTTTTGGTGCGCTAATGTAATAGTATTAGTTAAGGATTTTTTTTTTCTGGTGTTCGGTTGAAACGTATTCAGAAGTAAGGCAGTTCTATGAACTGTCTGCAATTTCAACGGATTTTTTAGTCTAACTAATGAACTACGGTAATGCTGCAACAGTTTGTTATTTTTTTGCTTAAAAGTAACACAAAAGTACTTCAAAATGACAGTTACTTTTTCAATGAGACTATCATTTCTTTCTTAAATCTTTGGATTTCTGAGTCGGTCCTATGAATCACAGTTTTCTGTTGGAAATTATGTCGTGATTAACATGATAGGTGCGGATAACTGTGGTGCAGATTATACGACTGTTATACATGCCAACTACTACAGAATGTCCGTAGTTTCTATGGATTTAGTTGCCTGACTACGGAACTCACTCTTGAAACTACGGATTCTATGAATTTTCATTTTGTTTAAAAAAATATTTTGATATTATTTTATGATATAAGCCTACACAAGGTTCTTAAACGGATTAGCGTAATTCTTCGTTTTTTTTTTTTTTTTTTTTCCTTTCATCATTTAGGTCATTTTCAAAATTGATGCAAAACTGAAGATAATTTTTTTTGGGGGGGGTTGTCTACCATCTGGAGACGATATTTCGTGTTTCAAAGCTTTCAAAAACAGTAATTAAATGGAGTAAAAAGAATTTGCCCTAATCGTAATTTTTTTCTCCCAATGCTGTGTTTGTGTTTAGTATTCTTGTTAAATATCGTTTTATGGCATATATGTTTGTATGGCAGCTTGAAATTCGTAGCATTTGTGCAAACGGAAGTTAGAAACCACAATAATTTCCTCCTAATCTTAAGGCTTGACTCTTCCACAAATTCAAGATATTCCACCTTTTTTGTTATATATGACCACTGAGGAGATTGATGCACAAGTAAATAGAAAGGGGGGGGTGTTCGTCAGAGAACAGAATTCCATCTTTACGAAACTTTCAAAAACGAAAAGTCGACGGAGTTCAGGTTTTTTCCGTAATCAGAATTTATTTTTACTCGCAATGTTGCCTGTGTTCAGTATTTTTAAGTATCATTTTACTGCATGAATTTTGCATTTCAGCTCGAAAATAGGAGAAAAATTTCCCAAACCGGAATTTGGATGGATTTCCCGTAATCGCTGTAACCCCCCCCCCCCCATGTTTCCACTCTCCAATGCTGTTAAATATCCCCCACCCCATAAGTTTTTGCATTTAATCTTAATAAGGGAAGAAGGAAATTCCCGAAAACGGAAGTGACGGAAGTTGGAAAATTTGTAAAACTTGATGCATGGTGTTCAAAAGTATTAATATTCCCAAAGTTACACCATTTACCTGAAATTGCTGAAGCTTTGATATCATGCGCTCATGGTCTGGCTGATGGTTGTTATCAGAGGGCACAAAAATCAAGAAAAGCAACAATGAAGAAGTAGGGAGAGGATGATATCTGCAGAAAGAAAATTTAAGCAATCTGTGCTGTGCAGTTGCAGAGTCAACAAAAGACAGACTAACAGTAGTCTGCATTCTTGCTGTCTGTTTTGATTTTTCACCAGTTAAAATGTTCAGCTTTTTCTTCCCTCTTTGGTCTCATCTTGTCTTAAACTGCAATTTTAGAAGCAGTATGATCATATGGTAAGTGGAGGTTCGTGCACTGCGTGTTCACTTGCTTGGATTTCCTGTCTGTCAAGCATTGTGGGAATTCTGAATGCATCTTATTGATTTGTACTGGTGGAAGTTTTGAACTTAAATCTTGCAATCATGCCCTTGCTGGGAAATCAGTTTTGTGTTTCGCACGTGTTAAGTTTGTTTCATTAGTCCTCGTTTGGGCATTTGTTTTTCACAAAGAGATGGATCATTTCGTAAAATAGTCTGTGTGCCACGCAATGCTAGTTATTAGTAACAAGGCTATTGCCAATGTTGGCAGGTATGGACTATCTTTTATTTTCTTTTTTTTTTTAATTTCATGGTCTGAGACATGCTGCTGTGTATTATGCAAAGGAAAAATTGTTTTTCTCAGAATTTAACAATCTACGGATCATAAGCTACTGCGGATTATACGTCAGATTTTTTTTTTTTTCACAGTTTTTGGATTATTATCCTTGCGGATCTCACGAAGGAAGAAAAATATTTTACTTTAAATTAATACATACAAAATATGACCGAAATCTAAAATTTTAATTATTTTGAGATCTATTTAAAGAATGGAAAAAGAAAATTATGAAGCATATTGGAACTTTATTTTGCAGTAAGTGGTTGTTTGGGTAAAAAGAAAAAAATTGACAACAAATATGGTTTACCATTTTTCATTCCAGCGTCATAACCAAACATGTTTTTGTTCATGCGTTATTGACTTTGTTTCATTTGGCGCCTAAATTTTGGAGTTGGCTTCTAAATGTAGAATATATTTGTCAAGCCCTATATATATTGGCACACAATAAAAATTTGTGTTCTTGACCCTATCTGTTATGCAGATATATTTTTAATGAAGGCTTTGACTATGTTCTTTGCCATTCGTCATTCTCATTTCATGTACTGATTTCCAAGTTCCATATGCCATCACATTTTAGAGATATGTTTTCTCATTTAAAACCAACATTTTGCTCTGCCCCAGTGTGATACATCACTTAATGCTGGCAGGGGCGGTCAAACGGATGTGGATCGGATATTTTTGTAAAAGATTTTGTGTCATTCTGTTGTAATAAATTTGCAATTATTTAATAAAATTAGGCATTATTTTATGCATTCAATCCCCCTTCCCCCAGTGTAATGGCCATCTTGGGCAAGCACAGATCTAATTCTTGTGGTCTGGTGTACATGTAGAAGATTCATTTCTAATTCTAACACTGGCATATATTATAAAAGAAATGCATGATTGTTGCACAAGGAAATCTATCAAACAACATCAGAAGCTGGGTTTAATATTGACAGTCATGTTGATACCTGATTATTTATTCATGACATGCTGTGAAATCAACAGTGTTTGCCATACACTACAGTTAAGCATGTCTGAGGATGTGCAACATCTACAATGTGACTTAAACTTTGTGAGGAAACTAGATATACACACCCAAAGAATTAGAGATATTTATGATTGCCTTCACTCTGTACAAGCAAATTATTGTTTCACTTTATAGTAAGCAGTTTTTCTGACAGATATTAGGTATGTGTATGAATTCACCTCTACCCCCAGTCTTGGCAGAAATGTACAGGCAAAACATTGAAAATACATCCTCCATAAATTAAGGAAGAAATATTCTTCACAGATGCATGCAAAATTTACAAGTATGTAATTTTTAGCACTCACATTTGTGGCTCTGAAGTGCTTTTAGTTCACTATGGAACATCGCAAACTTGAGAAAATTACATTTCCCTGAAGTGAGATGCAATTTTCTAGTTTTCCGGTATGTTTGCATAGTGAATTAAACACCAATTTTGTGCTGCAGTTTGATCGCTGAAAATAATGTACTTGAAAATAGTTTTTAAACCAGGGGTTTCGCTACCCATCACATTCTTCGCAATTTGTGAGAAAAAGTCGTTTTGGCGATGGATAAAAAATTTTGGCGAAGATATTTAGGGTCATTTCATGTGAAATCACCTAATTTAGAAGTGCTGGTTTGCCCTCACGACTCAAATTTGTAAATAAATTTTTCCCACGTAGGTACCCATGAGTTATGTTTGCGTAAAATTTTTAAAATTTTTTTGTCCATAAATGGCTGTGTTATGCCATTTTTTCAAAATGGCTTTTGCGCTTTTGTATTACACTTGCGGCAGTTAGACATGATTTATTTAAATTGGCTGTAACTTTCTTATTTTTTAATCAATGTAGTTTAATTTGGTGTGAAATTAAACCTAATTTTCTGTACTTTAAACTGTGACTCTCAGATTTGCAAAAAATCTCATAAATATTAATGACACCTATAATTTATCATATTTTTTTCTTTTTTCATACTTTCGGTAAATGAGGTGTAACTTAGTAATCCCAACTAACACAGTTTTCATATTTTTACTATAGCATAAGCCTATCATAAGCTTACTGCAGACTAAAAATCAAGAGGGTGTTTTTCGTGGTTCTGGAAAAAAAAAAATCACAATTCTAGATTTTGGGTCGTTTCACATGAAATCACCTTTTTTTTTTTTTTTTTTTTTTTAAGTTTTTCAGTTTTTTTTTTTATTTTCCTGTGTAAACCATGAGTTATGTTTGCGTAATTTTTTTCAAGTATTTTTGTCCATAAATAGCTTTGTTACACGATTTTGAAAAAAAATGGTGTTTCGCACTTTTAGCATTCACTGCACTCAGGCACCATGAATTTAAATTGGCTGTAACTTTCTTATTTTTTAATCAATGTAGTTAAATTTGGTGTCAAATTAAAGCTAATTTTCTGTACTTCAAAATATGTCTAAAATTGCGAAAACATCTCGTTCAAAATATTAATGACAATTTTTTTTTTACTTACTTTTAGTAAATAAGGTGTAACTTTTTAACCACAACTAACAGTTTTTATATTTTACCATAGCATATGCCTATCATAAGCTTACTGCAGACAAAAAATCAACAGGGCATTTTTGTACTTGAATAAAAAAAAATCATTTAGTATTTTACCAATAAACGGGCACATTTGTAGACCCAAATACAGTGTTCAAAACAAATATTATATATTCACATTTTTAAAAGAGTTAAGCTCTTCAGACACAATTCCTTTCTTAAAAGAGAGTGGGTATTTGTTAAAGGTAATGATATCATATTTATTTAAAATTTTACATCAAATGATCACTACATTGGGGTGGTACATAAAGTTTGAATTAGCCTACTACAAAAGAACATTTCCAGTTGAAAAATATTAAAATTTGTCATTCATTACTTCATAATTGGGTCTTGATAGTTAATATTTATAAGTGTTAATACACTGCATAGCCTACCTTGAATGAGTTGTACTCATGTTATTAAGCCATTCATGTTACCAACTCTGATATGGCTGTATGTGTGTGGTCTTCTAATCTGTAATTTCTTCCAGAGATTGAACTTAATGCAGGAACTGGAACTTCCTTGATGATGTTCTCAAAAGGAGCCCAACAGATGTCAGAAGGCACTGGCCAAAAGTATGTTGGTGAAGGACCACATGGATGCATGAAGTGAACTTCGGCATCTCTTTCAGCAGTTGAGCATTCCAAAACTTTTCCTACCCACCACTTTGTTCCGTCGACAGCAAAAAACCTTTCTGGCGCTATTTCAAGTATATCCTCTTTGTTCCTACTCCCAAGAAATGCTTTGAATGAATTTTGGAAAATTGAAACACATTTGACTTGGAGAGTTGATTTGCCTGTTGGTAGAAAATGATGATGTTCCCTTGTACCAGGAACAATTGTGGCATTTGCATATCGCTCCTCTAGAAATTCTTGGTTTGATTCAATGTCTGCTGTTGTTGTGTAGAAAATTTTAATTCCCTTTTATATTTTCAGATGCAAATTTGTATAAGTCTTCAGGACTTAATATTAGATTATTTACACACGTTTGGAGACTGTCTCTAGTCGCTAGTCGCTTAACTGTACCACCCACACCATCACATGCATTCTTACCATGACTGGTGGCAAAGAAATTCCACTCTGCTGTTGGGCCATGGTCTTCTTGAAAACACAGGTTGATGAAATTTTTTGTTGTTTTTATATTGGGCAGCACTTCCATCACTAAAATAAACATGTTTCAGGTGCAGAAACTCTTTACAAATGTATTGTAAAGCAGTTTTTTGAAAGGTATAAAATGTTGTTGTGTCATGTCTGAGGCAGTCACTAATAAAACATATATATATACATGGATTTCAGTTCATTTGAAAATTTGTAATAAATTACAAATGGGTGCACTGTAGCTTGAATGTTTTGCCAATGGAAGCCTTGAGCAGCATCTTCTAGAATACATCTATAGTTCTCGGCAAAGTCTGCAAGAATTATACAAGAATCCTCACTCAGTTTGGTTTTGGTATCTTTTAGGTGCTGGCTTTGAGCTTTAGCTATGAAATGGTGATGTGTTAAGGCACTAAGATCTCAATAAAGTTTACCCACTAAGATCTCAATAAAATCATCAAGTGATTTAACCAGTGTCTCTAGGGTACACCAATAAGTATGGATCCATTGTTTAAAGGTTATGATTTCTTTAGTTTCCAAAAGTTCCAATCGCAATAAGAAGTCACGAAGTGTAACTTCTGGGCAGTTAGCACACCAATGAAGCATGCATTCTTTGGATTCAAGACTGCACACCAGTTTTAGTAAAAGTTCTTCATAGGGCATATTCAAAGGGGTGCTCTGCAGCATAAGTTTTACATTTTGATGGTAGGTACAAACACAGGCTGAATGAATACCTCAATTATTGACGGTTACACATTCTTTTGGCCGTAGTTCACAAAATTTTGTAAACCCTATTTTTTCATTAGGATTTTGTTCCTTAAACTGTAAATACAAACATCTTTTAAATTATAGAGTATTAGTCGTTTAGTTTTTAACTCTCTTTTCCCTTGTTCTCTTGGAACAGATACAAAGTCCTTTTTATTTACTTAAATTCTACTTATTTCATCATCATAGTAAAAATTCTTTACTCACAGTTTCTTCGCTAAGAACACATCCTTTTTTTTTTTCTTATGATTTCCTTTAAACCCCACTCTCTTGCAGCAATTTCCTAGCCTTTTTCACCATGTACTCAGTCGTTCGAAAGTACATGGTTTCCTTGATGCTCCATGATTCAGGAGCTAAAGTCAAAATTTGGACTTTTTCATGCACAGTGCTCCTTTCAAATGTTTCCCTTAATTTTTCCATGAGGTGCAAACAGTCATTGCACTTTGGTTTATCAATCTCTTCATTATAGCCTAAAGTGGATGGGAGAATATAAATTCCAAAGGCTTTGGTAGCTAAATCTCTGAAAGTTCCAGCCATGCACTGTTTTTTTTTTTTTTTTAAATATGCAGACCTGGCATGAACTTTTCTCTTTGTTGCTTTAACAGGAGAGCATTCTATTAAATTACAACTTTCATTTATCTTATCAATAAAAAAAAGATTCATTGGGTTGATAGTCACTGTCTACGGAGTTATCATTAACACTGCTTGCCTCAGCAGCTGATATCACTAGTTTTCTGCATAAGATACAGAGTTTTGTCCTAGGTATAAGGTCAACATTTTCATATATTTTTTTTAATGACAAGGTAACTGGTTTTAGACTCTAACAGTTTTCTTAGGCCCATGCTTCTTAAATGGATCACAACATAACCGCTGACTGTGCTCAAAAGTTGATAAAAATCTTCAAGTTCAGTTTGTTTATCTGGGCAGTTTGATCTGAGTTTAATTAGTTCTTGGTTATTGTCACTTAGTTCAGAAATACTATGATTTTTCTCTTCACTTGACTCTCCCAATACTCCTTGGTGGCAGTCCTCTTGAAAGATGTGAACCAATAGAACACTTTTCCATAGCTAAGATTTATCCCAGTGCACGTAAAAACTGTTCACCAAAGACCACTTTACACTTACAGAAAATTAGCTTTGATTTGACACCAAATTCAACTACATTGATTAAAAAATAAGAAAGTTACAGCCAATTGAAATTCATGGTACCGAGTGCCGTTGAATGCCAAAAGTGCAAAACACCATTTTTTCAAAATGGTGTAACAAAGCCATTTATGGACACCCCCCCCCCCCCCCAAAAAAAATTTTTTTAAAATTACGCAAACATAACTCATTGGTACCTACAAAGGGAAAAAAACCAATTGAGAAACTCAAAAAAAAAAATTAGTTGATTTCACGTGAAACAACCCAAAATTTAGAATTGTGGAATTTTTTTTTTCAGAACCACGAAAAACGCCCTCTTGATTTTTAGTCTGAAGTAACCTTATGATGATAGGCTTATGCTATAGTAAAAATATGACAACTGTGTTAGTTGAGATTACCAAGTTACACCTCATTTACCAAAAGTATGAAAAAGAAAAAAATATGATAAATAGGCATTAATATTTTGTATGAGGTGTTTTGCAAATCTGAGAGTCACAGTTTAAAGTACAGAAAATTAGGTTTAATTTCACACCAAATTCAACTACATTGATTAAAAAATAAGAAAGTTACGGCCAATTTAAATAAATCAAGTGTGAAAAACGCAAAACGCCATATTTTGAAATGGCGTAACACAGCCATTTATGGGCAAAAAAAAAATTGAAAAACTGTGCACAAACATAACTCATGGGTGTCCACACAGGAACCTTTTTTTTTTTTATCTGAGACTTGACAGCAAATGGGGTTAGGTGATTTGGTGCGGAATAACCCATTAGTGATTTCCTTTTTAAATATATTACCTTTTATATAATATTTTGCTGCTTAATTGTGAAAAATATATAACCTATTGTTTTTATACTATTATAACGCATTATGTTTTTATATTTCCAATCGAGAGTGAAAAGACGGCGACTTCAGATTACATTTGGCAAAAAAAAAAAAAAAAAAAAAAAAAATTGAATTTAGCGAATCTGTTGGCGAAAACTTTAAAAAAGCCAGAGCAACCGCTGTTAAGCCCTTACTTACTCTTTCAACTTAAACTATGGCTTCAGCATATTGGTGGCATCATTATTTGACTGCTTGACATACATAAAAGAACTCCATAGTCTCACCTCTTTAATTTCAGTAAATGCCTCACCATTAATCAAGAAACTAGTAGCTGCAGAAATTTTCTGAATGGTACACATTACTAGAACAAAGAACAAACTTTGTAGGTCAGTTTATAGGAAACCTGCTGCTGTATGATCTCCTTATATTGTAATAAATGATCCCCTTTTAATTGTAATACAGCCCATTTGTACAAATTAGGAGCTTTAAAATCTTTCATCAAGTGTGCCAGTGTAATTTGCTATGGTCCCCCATTCTGTACAGAAAAAATATACCAACATCAAAGAGTTCTACTTACCAATGAAATAAGCATACCTCCCCCTCCTTCCCTCTAAAATAATCATCAAGCTCGTCAAAAAAAAATGAAACTAAATAAAGTATCGGTTATCTTATTCCTCTTGTTGCTGTACCAGCTTTAAAACTCACTGTTTCTGTACCTTACAAACTTGCCAACGTCCTTATCATTATGGGTAAAAATTAACATTGTAACCTTCTCCAGTCACCATCCAGTCAATAACTAAAGACAGAAGATTCTCTAGACCTCTTAGACTAAATTGGTGTCCTGCATGTTGCATTTGCAGCAATTTGGCTTAATCCTCTGCAGAATTTTCTAATGTTAAACAGATGCTGAGGAAGGCATATATTATGTGCAGCTGTTTCTTAGCTTGCAGTAGAAGACATTCTTGCCACACCTAACTGGAATAAAACCAAAAGGATTGCTCCATTTACTGACATTGCCTTGTGCTGCAGTGGAAGAATTGAAGTTCTATGAAACAGTCTTGTAATTCAAACGCATGGTTCAACATTCCAATTACAGTGGAACCACTGTTATACATTTTTCTACAGAGTAGCCTTGAAAACTTATAAATGTAAAAAAACATATGAAAGAAATTTTAAAATGTTGAATACTGCTGTAAAATTTTGAATGCCTCCAAATGAAAAAAAAAAAAAAAAAAGGAAACACAGGAATTTCAGATCACACTAATTCATAATGTAAGACATACATACTACATGAATCATGAATGCTTTGTTAGATACCATATATGTGTCTGTTTTGACTTTGGTATTAACTTTTTATTCTAATTTCATTATAAAAAGTAGGTTAAGAAATTTTGTGTGATTTCATGTTTTCAATACATGGGAGAAAGAAAAAAAAAACAAAAACACCTTACCTTTGAAATACTGGTAGTAAATCCGAATAAGATTGTTTTATATTCACTATACCTGTTACACATCCTTTACTTATAAGCATCGCTCTTTTCAAAGCAGTTTGTCCACTAGTTGGTTTAGCATTATTGCTGAGTATAGTATTCACTAACCTTTCTTCTTTCAAATTTTTTGAATTCAGAGAAAAAAGAGAACTGTGATCAATATGTAGTAAATTTTTAATTTAGTCATCTATTTCTTGGCCAAAACAACAACAAAATGCTGTCTCTATTCTGTAGTTGTAACACACCAGGTTACATGTAAAAGAATCCAAAAACTGTTTATGCTTGGTAATGTAAAGTTCAAAATTTAAAGTATAATCCCAAAAAACGTTTGAATGAATTACATATAACCGAACTGAAAAAGCGATAGAAACTAGTCAGATATTGGGACCAATGCAGAACTAATATAATAGTGAAAAGCTTATAACCAAGGTTCCATTGTATTTGAAAATTTCAGCTTGCAATATGTTTGTAAATAAGATGTGATCTTTCAATCAGTGTGACCAAGACTGATGTGCATCCAAAACATTGGACTGAAAATGTATTATTAAAATTATATGGGGTTTAAAATTATCGGGCATGAAAGATTTGCCTTGATTAATGTTCTGTTGAAAATAAACTTTTCTCTGGAAAATTTAAGATTTTCTGAAGGACGGTGAATCATTATAGTTTTATTTAAAATCACTTGTGTATAAATTAACGGAGAATTTATTTATTTTAGGATGTCAGTGAGTTCAGTCACAAGCTGTTAGAGTGGCTAGAAGAGGCCTTCAAGTTGGATGCATCGCATCTTTATTCATCTGCTGAAAAAAGGTAATTACAAACAGTTCTAATAAAATTAAGTGCTGAATTGTGTGTAACAATATTTATTTTAGGATGTCAGTGAGTTCAGTCACAAGCTGTTAGAGTGGCTAGAAGAGGCCTTCAAGTTGGATGCATCGCATCTTTATTCATCTGCTGAAAAAAGGTAATTACAAACAGTTCTAATAAAATTAAGTGCTGAATTGTGTGTAACAATATACACAATACACCGAAGAGCTAAAACATTATTGCCAGCATGACTTTATGCAAATCAAAGGAACTGCAAGTAAACGACGTAGGGTGTGAAGGTAATGAAATAGTATAAATAAGACCTATTACTGAGCTGTGTTAACCAATGTTATTCTTCAGATGGAAAAAACAATGAGTTTGACAAAGTCCAAATTGTAATGCCCAAACAACTGGGTCAGAGCATTACCGACATGGCAAGGCTTTTAGGGT
This sequence comes from Macrothele yani, assembly GCA_039090855.1. NCBI lineage: Eukaryota > Metazoa > Arthropoda > Arachnida > Araneae > Macrothelidae > Macrothele > Macrothele yani. The sequence continues at coordinate 197,486 of JAYWMT010000058.1, forward strand.
GCTTATGGTCAGCCTTTGTTGGTGCCTTCAAAAGTGGTCCGTGAAGAGAAAATCCACAAACTGCCAGCAAGGTATGGGCCGACCACGGCTCGTTGGTGCTAGAGGTGAATGAAGGCTATCCCGTATGGTACAAGCCAACAGAAGGGATACTATGGAGCAACTAGTCAGTAATTTGAGCGCTGGTAATGGGAGTAATGTGATGTGTCATAACACACTGTACATCAAACCCTGCTGAAAATGGAGTGGCGTAGCCACAGGCCACTCAGAGTGCCCATGCTAACCTCGATTCACTGTCCAAAGTGCCGACAATGGGCACACAAGCATCAAAATTAGACCTTAAATGATTGGAAAAAGGTTGTCTGGTCCAGTGACTCATTTCCTGTTGCACCACGTGAGCGGGCGGGCACGGGTGCATTGTTTATCTATGGAAGTATTATCATCAGGCTGCACCGTGAGACCAAAAGAAACCAGTAGGAGAATAGTGATGCTTTGGGCAGCATTCTTCTTGGAAATTTTGGGTCCAGTTATTCCTGTGTAGAAAACATTGACGTCTACCACCTAGGAAATAGTAACATTATACTAGTGATCCGATTTATTGGCATAGGAAATACACACATAAGCGTTTCCAAGCTTTCGCACATCAACCAGATGGCTTTTTCAAGGAAGTTAGACAAACTGCAAACTGAATAATAGAATGCTTTAACAATTTGAATGCAAGAACTTGACTTGACAATTAATAAATACATTATATTCATTTAAAGATACAAGGCTGCACATTGGTTGTGCATGCTATGTGCTATTCTGGTAGGGAGAAAAAGTTACTTGAAGAACTGGTTCCAAATTCGTGGCAGCTCTAGTGAGATGCTGTCATTGCAAGAATCGCTGTTGGTAATGACCTCCAAGGTTTCCTGAATGACTGTACATTTAAGCATAAAATTTTTTGCATGTTTATGTACTATGCAAAAAGAAATGGTGAAAATCCACCTCTCTCCTACGAAGCAGGTGTTTATGCAATCCCTCTACAGTATCCGGACGGCTCTAAATGATACTACAATAGAATGACCAAGCATTCGTTCGGAATCGGAGTCAACGAACATAAAAGGAACACAAAATACGGTAAAGTAGCCACAGCACTATCCAGAGAAGTCAAATTCAAGTCCGCTACTCCTATGTGGGATGATATAAAGAAATTAGCTACCTACTGTACTTAGGGATGTATAGCCATTCGGGGAAACCTTGGAGATCATTACCAACAGCGATTCTTGCAATGATAGCGTCTCACTAGAATTGCCACGAATTTGGAACCAGTTCTTCAAGAAATGCCTTCTCCCTACCAGAACATCACATGCACAACTAACGTGGTGCCTCGTATCTTTAAATGAATATAATGTCGTATTTATTTATTGTCAAGTTCCCGCATTCAAATTGTTAAAGCGTTCTATTATTCAGTTTGCAGTTTCTGTCTAACTTCCTTGAAAAAGCCATCTGGTTGATGTGCGAAAGCTTGGAAATACTTGTGTATATTTCCTACGCCAATAAATCGGATCACTAGTATAATGTTACTATTTCCTACATAATTGATGTACTATTCCTCATTATCAATTTGTCTACCACCTACCTAAACATCATTGCAGACCAGGTAGAGATCCTTTCATGACAGTGGTATTCCCCTCTACTAGTGCCTTCTTTCAGGAGGATAATGCGCCATGCCACACTGCCCAGACTGTTTGAGAATGGTTCATGGAACATGAGAAAGATTTCTAGGTATTGCCCTGACCTCCAAATTCCCCAGACATCGATCCAATTGAGTATATGTGGTTTGTATTGGAACAGCAAATCCGATCTGCAGCAGTTCAACCACGTAACTTACAAGAGTTAAAGTATCTTCTGGTAATGTGTTGGTACCAGATACTTACTACAAGACACCTTTAGAAATTTTGTGATAAATTACACACATCCAGCAGAGATTCCACCCAACAAAGCCCCATCACCATCTCTTGGTACAGATATTTCACTTTTGTATCCCCCCCCTTTTTTTTTGTATATGCAAATAACAATAATTCAGTTGTACCATGAAAAAATTAAGTGCAAAATTGATATCTTGAACACATAATTTTGACTTGGTTTTTGCAATTTGAACCATGAGGTGATTGTATGCAAAATTCTAATCTTAAGTTAGTTTTATGATTTACATACACTTTATTGCATATGTATTATTCTGTCGGATAGGAAAACTTATTTGACTAGTGGAACTGTCTTTTCAAATTGCATGAATACTAATTTATTACGTCCAGTAAATGTGTGGGAATTCTGTTGAATATCTCATTATTTATTTATTTATTTTATTTTGCTTATTTTTATTTATTTATTTATTTATTTATTTTGCTGGACTATATAGTTTAAATTTTACTCTATCACCATTAATACACTGCCAGAAAGTGAAAAAAGAACACCAAGGAGGAATTGGCGGACGATCATGAAATTTACATATGTTATTGGGTCGAGTTTACATAGGTGTGATATTAATTTCGGAACCAACCGGTGAGCGCTTACGCCACAGCACGGCATAATATGCAAATTATCGTCAGTGGTATTTAAGGAGTACGGCGAAGTGAATGTAATCAGTCATCGGCGTGCGAAGACCCTGCAGAAGCTGCAATGCCTGGACATGGAAGACATTTATGATTTCAGCAGTTATCGGACTTTGAGCGAGGTCGTCTAGTCGAACTCCGCGAGGCCGGGTGGTAGTATCATCGTGTTGCGGAGCGAATTGGATGGGAAGTATCGGTGGTGGCACGATGGTGGCGTAGATGGTCCGAGGAACATTCCCACACGAGAAGACGTGAAACCGGTAGTCACAGACGGACTGATGAGCGGACCAACCAAAGCATAAGAAGAGCGGCGTTGTCAAGCAGAACATCCACTGCGACGCAAATCCGAGCTGCCATTGCACCTGCGGTGACTGTGCGAACAATCTGCAACCGTCGACTGGATGCAGGACTACGTGCATGTGTACCTCTGACTCTAGCCCACCGTCAGGAACGGCTGCAGTGGTGTCGCCAACGTCTGCACTGGAGAACGCAATGGTGATCTGTTGTGTTCAGCGATGAAAGCAGATTCTGCTTGGGAGCCTTCGATGGCCGTATGCGTGTTCGCAGATGCACAGGGGAGCGTCTCAACCCTTCTTCAGGGTGCGTACAGTCCTTAAAAGTCCTTAGGTACTCCTTATTTTCGATGTATGCTCCTAAGGGCCCTTATAAAGTACTTAAAAACTCCTTATTTTGGTTTAAAACTCCTTATTTTTCTTAATGTTTGTAAGGGCCCTTAAAAAGTCCTTAAAACAGGCGTGAAAATCTTTCTGAAATTCAGTTTTCTGCTGGTTTTTTTTTTCATTTTCTAGTAGGAACAAATGCTACTTATCTTGCCCCCCCACGTCGCTTTTGTGCGCGTTCCCGATCTTTCTGTCAGTGTTGACTGACGTCTTCCTCCCTTGGCGTTGGTTGAACCAGTAGAACGCAGCAGGTGGTAGAGTACGCGGGAGATCGAGCCTGTTTTTCTGAACTTCCATTCTACTTAATTGCATTCATTCGCTCGTGAGGTTTTCGGATTGTCTGCTTTGTCATTAGGTGTCTTCAAGCTTTATTTGATGTGATGTCTTAAAAAATATTTTGTCGTACAGAATAATACGAACATGCCCGGTAAATGCATCTTCAACCCATTGTGGTTAGGCCAACCACGGTATCAACAATGGCTGGCTATCTGTTCAGCGGACAAACATAAGGCCCGATGTACGTTGTGTAACAAAGTAATTGATCTTGGAAGAATGGGAGAGTCTGCTCTGAAAGCTCACATGGCAGGTAAGTCTCAACTTAATTGCATTTTACTGTTGTAAATTCAATGCTGTAAAAAATAAACTTTATTTTTATTTTTTGCTTTAATTAATATACCGTAATTTCCGGGCTAAAGTAAGAGCCTTGGTTCACTGCGTGCATGTGCGGAAATCAGGCTCTGCCATTTCATGCGATTTCTGTACATACTGTACCGTATAACTTAAGGTGATTTATGTATTAAATTATGTACTGTATATGATTTGAGTTTAAATAAGCAGTAAATTTCACAATGATTTCATAAAAAAATTTCAATTAACTTGTACTGTATTGTACGCAGAGCCTGATTTTTGCATGTGCATAGGGCTTCAGAATATGGGGGTATTAAAATAAAATAAATTATTATTTTCAACTGTGGAAATGAAAATTTTAACCGAGGGGGCCCCAGCTACGGATGTGCACAGGGCCTTGACTGTACGAAATTCTTTTAAACTTGTATGAAACTTGCACGCTGTTGAAAAATATTACTCCAAATGTACCAAAATCGAACGAAATGGCACAAGTTGTACAGAAGGCTCATGCACGAAAGTCGGCCATCACCTTTTTCATTCTCCTATTCTGTTTGAACAGCAGAAAGAATAAAAAAAAAGTTTATAAAAAAGGCGAGAGCATCGGTTTTTGGGTTTTTGATCAGAAAGAATGCGCCATGGGTGTTTGAAAGTTTGCCCGGGGGGGGGGGGTGAAATCTCTTCCCTTTGCCAATGAATCACTTCCTTGCAGGTGGTGGACAGGTGGACAGCTCAACTGCTGTAAAAAATATATATATAAATAAACGTCGTACTGGGAGAAATATTTACGATAAAAAAATTCTCCAATTTCGTAAATAACCTCATGCAAATTTTACAGAAGCCAAGACGTGTCAAAATAAACTCACATGTGAAATTTCATCAAAATCCGATGAAAACTTTAGAAGTTAAGCATTTTCTTTTTATTATTTTTAATGAACGTTCGCTGAAAGTCTGCATAGCGTACTCGCTCTCTCTCTGTGCCATATCCAGTGTTGCATTTAGGGGCATCTACCACCTGTGGGCATTTGAGCGTCGCAAAGTGGCGGCTAAAAAGAAAAACATTATTTTACGAATTAATCCTGACCGAGTTTTCCCATCCGCTTTCAAAACAAACTGAGCGGCGGAGATGATGAAAGTGGTGATGGAAAACGTGGAGAAATAAAAATACCAATTGATAATCTTTTGCAAATACTCGATGATGCAATTCAAGGTCTTGAACAAAGAAACTTCACAACTGAACCGGAAATAATGTCCGTTTACAGAATAAAAAAAATTGCTTTCTCATAAACCAAAATAAAAGAAATGACAAAAGGCAGTCTTTCGTATGTGTATATTTTTCTTAAAATTTCTTCTTTTCCATTATTTTTGTACTAAATATTTTTAAAAAATAACTTGACTTTTTGTCATTTTTTACCAATAATAGTGTTCTATAGTGTAAATAATGTCCGTTTACAATGTCTATAGTGTATTTAGTTATTAATAAGTTTGAATTTTATCCAAACTCTGGAATCGGCAAAGTTCGGATTTTCGAGGTTGTGCTGTATAGTAATATAAATACCGTATTTTCGTGCACATAGTCCACCCCGTATATAATCCCCCAAGGAAAAAAAGTACGTATTGAAAACTACAAAGTTTCCCAGATAGTCCGCACTTCCAAACTTTAAACAAAATAAGTAACTTAAATTTGTGACTTACCCATTTTTCTTTTCCACTTCACCAACCTTTAATCCATAAATGCTGGTAAAAATGCTTCGTACTGGCAAAGAATTTGGCAAGACATACGATACCGTATCTGTCTTTAGAATTTAGCGAATAAAAACAGCATACAGTTACAAATTTAATATGTACAATACATGAACAAAACGGTAGATAGATATAAATGTTAGATAGATATTTTTTCAATTAATGAATTGCCTGACAGAAAAAAAAAGAGAGAGATTCTTAATCGTCGATTTCCGTATCGCTGTCACATTGAAAAAGTTGGGAATTCTCAGCCAAGTGTTCCCCCGCCATCAATTTCACAATCAGACTGCTCTTCTGCTTGGGGTGAATTTTCATTGTCGCTTTGAACGGCGCTTTCAAAGGCCCGTAGGAATCCATTCTAGATGACAGATGTAGGGCATACCTGCCAACTTTTATGCATTACGCGTAAAATTTATGCATTTTAACTGTTCTTTACGCTTTTACGCATCGATTGCGTTTTTTTACGCATTTCCGTATATTTAAAAAAAATTATAGATCTTCATTGAGAAATATTTGTTAATGTTTCAGTTAAATCATACCTGCCAACTCTTCTGGATTTTGCGGAAGTTTTCTGTTTTTTTGTTTTGTTGTTGTTGTTGGTTTTTTTTATACAGTCATCCGGTTTTCCTGCCAGAACTTTTCTTCCAGATTTTTAAAATTTTCTGTATTTTTTGTTTAAAATATCCCTATAAATAAAATATATAACAGAGATGCGAATTTTGCGCCATTGTGCGCCAGAACACCCGTGCCTCGTCGGGACTTTGGCACAGTAAATTCTTCGTGCACACTGTTATGCTTGACGCTGAATAAAAGATCATTCGGTGGGAAGAAAGATTCTGCGGATTTACGTAGTTACTATGGAAATAGTCGATCCTCTATACGAACGACGGAAAACATCAAGTATGCTATGATAATCGTAGGTCCGCTACGGATGACGGAAAACATCAAGTATGCCATGGAAATCGTCGTTCCGCTACGGACGACAGAAAACATCGAGTATTGTATCAAAATGTGATAGAATTTGTTTTTATTATAAACATCTAAAAATTGTCGAATGCACATATATTTGCATTTATTTAACTTGTACTGTTATGTCATGCAGAGTCTGCCATGCGGTGTGGATCTGGCACCATCTGTTAATCAAAATGTAAGAAGATTGAGAATTACAAAAAATGTACATGTTTTATTAATTACTTGTCTGTAAGTGATAAAAAAATCTAATACTGGGCTTTCTTTCCATAAGTCAACAACACAGATCCGTAGAGGAAACAAAACCGAGGAGTACATTGATGAAGTTTTTTTCAAGGCCACAAAAAGTTACAGAGCAACCTAGTCCTGCTATTGCATCAACATCATCCCATTCAAATCTCATAACTGCAGAACCAGCTTCTGAAAATACAGTCTCTAATTTTGTATTGTGACATGATGTTCAAAATGTAGAAATCATGTGGACTTTAAAATGTGTAAACAATCATTATTCGTATAGGTCTTGTGAAGGCATTGACGAATTATTTTCGAAAAATGTTCTCGGATAGTTCCATCGCAAAGCAGTTCTCTTGTGGACAGAAAAAATGTGCATACATATGTTGTTTTGGGTTAGCTCCCCATTTTCAACAACTCTTGTTGAAATGCCTTCAAGATTTAAATTGTTATACATTGTTGTTTGATGAAACTTTAAACTTTGGCACTCAAACAAAACAAATGGATTTGTATGTCAGGTTTTGGCACCCAGTATTAAATGAAGTGTGCACACGATATCTTTCATCTGCATTTATGGGCTATGGAACTGCCACAGATATCTTGAAATCATTCTATGACACTGTGAAAGAGCTGAATCTGTCTAAAACTATTCAAGTATCAATGGATGGTCCATCTGTCCATTGGGCTTTCTATGATTTGTTGCAGGCTGACCTGAAAGACAAGTATGATTGCCAGGTTTTAAACATTGGCTCTTGTGAACTGCATACATTACATAATGCATTTAAAAGTGGAGATACAGCAACAGAGTGGGATATCTTTTCTGTTTTAAGTTCTGTTTATTGGCTCTTTAAAGATACACCAGCTAGAAGAGATGACTTTTTAAAAGTATCTGAGTTAAAGAAATTTCCTTTGAAGTTTGTGAAACATAGATGGATAGAAAATGTTCCTGCTGCTGAGAGAGCCTTAGAAATCTGGAATGATCTCAAAGTTTTTGTTGCAAGTGTTGAAAAAAGGACAATTAAAATCAGCAAAATGACAAAATCTTTACGTACAGTTATAGATGCCACAAAAGATGAACTAATGCCAGTTAAGATTAACTTTTTTTGTCTGTGTCAAAGTTACTGAAACCTTTTCTGACTTTTTATCAAAGTGATGCTCCTTTGTTGTCATTTTTTGCATCTGACAAATTTAACTTTTCAAACAGTCTATCAAATTTTAACATATTGAAGAAAGACTATCTGAACTCAATAAGCTCTGTCATTAAAATGTGTAAAGTAGATTTTGATAACAAATCTGGCTTTTCTAGAATTAGTGATATCAGTTGTGGATTTGCAGGTGACAAAATTGTAAATCATCTACAGAAAATGAAAAGGGTTACTGAAAATGTTCTTTCACTAAAACATGATTGCCAAAAATTTATTGTAACTATGTTATCAAATCTTATTGAAAAATGCCCAGTGAATTATTCAATTGTACGCAATATAGTTTGCTTAGACCCCAAAAGAATGGCAAACAATGATAGTGATTGTTTAGTCAAGATGAAAAAATCCTTTTCCATCTGAGTGAAGTTAAAAAATTAGAAGAGCAACAATGTGAAAATATTTTTTTGCAATTTAGAGGCTTCTTAATAAATGAAATAAAAAGAGACTTTACTAATTTTTCTGGCTTTAATGCCTCTGAAACCAAATTAGATGCTTTCTTAGCTAAATACTTATCAAAAGGTTTTGATGATCTTTGGAATGTGATAAAAATGTTGTTAGTGTTGTCAAATGGCGAAGCAACAGTCGAAAGGGGTTTTTCTGTTAATAGGCAGATACAAGTAGAAAACTTAAAAGAAAATTCTTACATAAGCCAAAGAATTGTTTATGATCACATTAATTTTTGTGGGGAATTCACAATGTAGAGCTTACAAAGGAGTTGCGAGCTTCAGTATCTTCTGCTCGCCATAGATATATGCAACATTTGGAAGAGCAAAAGAATGAAAAGAAAGATGCAGTAATCTCGGGAAAGAGAATGACCTAAATATGTTAAAAAATTAAAGGATTAAGGTAGAAAAAGATTTAATCCAATTGGAAAAGTCTGCTGATAGCATGGCTGAACAAGCAGAAGCTTTAAAAGATGTCAATCTTTTTATAAAATGCAACAATTTTCAAAAATTACTGAAAGAGAAAAAATTAGAACTTGAAGCCACTGATTCAAAGATAGAACTCAAAACAGGACTTAAAAATTAATTTGTTTTTTATTAAAAGCTTGTTGACAAATAATTGTACCTTGTAAATTTTTAATTTAATTAAATACAAAAATTACATGCAAAAATTGTCTTTGTTTATGAATATGTGATAATTTATTATTATAAATGATTAAAAATCATGTTACTTAAACGATCTTGGCTCTTTTAAAAGTGGTAAAAATTGAAACTTTTTATAAAATTAAGGTCCTTAAAAATTGCTTTTAAGGTCCTTAAAAAGTCCTTAGAAACTCCTTATTTTCAATTTCTGAAAATGAGTACGAACCATGTTCTTGCATCCGCCAGCGACACACACAGGGCCTACACCTGGTCTCCTGGTGTGGGGAGCGATCAGCTATCACTCCCGTACAGAACTAGTGTTTGTACCGGGTACATTAAACAGCACCTCCTACATCAACAACATCATTCAGCCCGTTGTTGTGCCATTTGTAAGGTTGGTCCATCGTGATGTTTTCCAGCAAGATAACGCACGGCCACATACGACACGTGCAACGCAACATGCACTTCAGGGTGTGAGACAACTTCCATGGTCTGCACGTTCACCGGATTTGTTCCCCATTGAGCACATGTGGGATTTTATGGGACAACGGCATATCCGGTCTCCACGGCCAGCCACGACCATCCCCGATTTACGCGTCCAATTTGAGGATGCTTGGAACTCAATACCCCAAACTTACATCCAACATCTGTACGACAGACTCCATGCCAGAATTGCACAGTGTGACGCAGTTCATTGCGGTTCAATCTCGTACTAACCATGTTACATGGAAATGTTATTTTTCAGTTTACCAGCAAATACAGCTGTATTTTGCCATAATGTTTTGATCATGTTATCCTCTGTATTTCGTTATTGTGCTGTATAAATTTCGTTGGTATCGGACGTCTCCTTCTTGGTGTTCTTTTTTCACTTTCCGCCAGTGTATAATAATAGAGCAGGCACGCACACACAATGGAAGTGGCATGGATCTCTTAAATAACAAATTAAGAAGAATTCAGCAAAGCCAATTTTGCCTTTCACAAAAACAAGGTTTTGTATGGTCTTATGTAGTTGCATATCAATTACAGTTCTGAAGTAAGGTCCACCATTCCCATAATAATTGGTCTTCTAAGAGGGCAGTTACAATCTGTTCCATAATTGTTGCTGAACAAACCATGTTTGATGGGTGACAAATATTGGGGCTGGTTTACAACATGATTTTGTCAGTACGTAATAAATATTCTTGCAGTACTAGAATGTGGTCTGGCATTATTTTTCTGAAACTGGATAATACATACATACATACCTACCTACCTACCTACATACATACCTACCACTAAGCTGTTCTCTGAGATTCAGAGGTTAGCTCCAAAAAGAAATACAAATTACCAGATATTTTGAAACTGGATAATAGACACCTATATTAAAAGGAAGTTCCGTAGGTTCTTGATCATTGTGCTAGTACTTCATGGATAAACTACTTGGTATAAACACACCAGTCAGTTATCTATGGTAAGCAGTTGCGCACTGACGGTGGGAGTCCAACAGGTTCGAACCCCTCCCCGCCCTAAAATAATAGCAGTGACCCTAAGATATTGTGCTATTACAAAAATAATACACAGTTAATTCATGCATACTATATTGCATTTACACACAGGATATGTTCTTTAAATTAAGAAAAAAATAGTTACAGTATGTGTATTCTTTTAGTCCTTGAGAGGAGTTCCTCCTGTGAAAACATGAGCTTCAGCTTGGATCGGAGTGTTTGTTCTACATCTACTGGGAGGTGTGGGAGTGGGCTAGTGACTTTGGCGGTATCTTAGTTATGTTGCTGCTTTAATCCGTCGGGGGGGGGGGGTGTAACACTGTTGATACATCTGCTCGGTAAAAGAGCCTGTGACCTTGTTGAAGGATGCGGTAACCTCTGATTCTTCGCCCTTTGGACAAAGTTACTTCAGGTTCCTAATGGCTATCCAGAAATTTTTTTGTTTTCATATTAAACTGCTCTCTTGATATTCATTGAAAACATAGGATAAACAGATGGACGGACAGACACCCAAAGTGCAAACATGGTGTGACAGTTATGTGTAGTCTGTAAAACCAATCCACAAAATTTCAAATCATCTCCAACAGTTAGCAAGATATTTATCAAAAACAGGCGGACATACAGACAGACTGACAAAAAAGTGCTAACATGGTGTTAGGTGCAAGAGTTGCTTTCTGACCTTAAAGTCATACTGTAAATTGAAAGTCTCCGACCAAGAAGGTTCGTCCAATGAAGTATTAGGTAAGTGTCCAATCCATGATAGTATTTCTAGTATTAGTATTTATCTATATGAGGTCAATAAACACACACACATTTTTTTTTCTACAAAAAGATATTTTCTGGGCCCTCTCTTTGTCAAAATCTTGGGTGCACCACTGATAGTAAAGTGTATGCTTTATGAGTAGTGTGTCATTCTGTAGCCACAGCTGGACTGAAGTGTGTACTTCAGTGTCTTCACACATGGGCATGCAGTCATCCGTTCTCTTTAAAAAGCTATAATTTTCTGAACATCACATCACTCCATTCTGTTTCTCTGGTTGTTTAAGGTGATAATAATTCCAGGTACTGCAATGTCCAATGGTCAGTGGAAAATGAAGAAAGGTTAAGGTGCATGTTACCTTGCCTCTGCTGGTCATTGGGAAATGGTTTCATGCATTGTGGGGTAATGTACCTACCTTGTTGACTGTGGCTAAAATGTCCATTGTTTCACTAAATGAATAGCACAAAATTAGTGTCCTCCCAAGTTATTTTCTTGCATACACCAGATTCTTGCTAATGATTGTATTTAGTTTCTCTTAGCCATCACTGCATGCCTGTGGAATGGTTGTTGCCAACATGTTCTGAACAGCCAGTGAAAAAACTAGCAAAACTGGTGGTGAGGTAGCATGAAACAGAGTGGGTGAAATTTTCATTCAAGAATAATGTGGAATCCAGTTGAGATAATGAAATTGAATTTATTGAAAATGTCATAAATCTAATGTGGCTACAATTCACAACAAAAGGAGATCGTCAAAAATTTTTCTTTTATCACACAACAATATCCATCTCCATACAACAGCTGCAACCATGGCAACAATTCAAAATGGGTAATTTCCAGCCGTGTGCCTGTGTGGTAGGCAATAGTTGGAGATTCAGTTCCATGTTGCTGGCCATCTAGCTCAAGGGATTTCCAAGGTTTCCCCTTAATATAACACGGATCCCAGAAAGATGTCTGTGCTGTTTATGGCAGTTTTCCTTGTGATTTGAGCTCTCTCCAGCATTGTGCAGGCAACCAAGTCTTGGAATACTCTCAGCTGAATATCCAGTGCAGAGAATGAGGCTGCTGCTCTGTTAATGTAGGGGGGGGGGGCAAAAACACTTAAGTGGAAATACCTGAAAAACAAGAAACAAAAAAGTTTGTGATTCTTCCACATCCACATTACTCCCTGGAACTTGCACGAAGTGACTTTCATATTTTTGGTTTCTTTAAAGAAGCAGTACTGTGGTCAGTGTGGTTTGGCAGTGAAGAAGCATTGCATGATTGGTGTGATTTGATAATGTGAAGAAGCCTTGTGTGGTTTGGTAGTGAAGAAGCATATCATGTGTTTGGGGTGGTTTAAATGTGAAAGAAACAGTTCATATTCCAGGGACAACTGAAAACCTCCGATGGGATGAAGAAGTTTGTTGACTGCCAGAAGAAGTGTGTGGAACAGGGAAACTACATTTAAAAAAATATTGCTACAGTTATGCCACTCTGGGTGGGTTTTTTTTTTTTTTTTTTTTTTGTTGTTGTTGTTGTTGTTGTTGTGAGTGAATACAACAAAATTTTGTAGTGTTTATTTATTTATTCTCATACCCTTTTTTTTTTTTTTTTTTTTAAGTTTGCAACTGAGAGTAAAATAAAGTCAGACTTAAAGAAAACAGATTATGGAAAAAGTAGTCATTTATAAGGTGATTAATGTAAAGCATTACCGTGTTTGCACGATTCAAATTGTAATGATTAAAAATAATTTAAATACAACTTGATGATCATTTTAAAGACTTTTTATTCTTAAAATCATTAAACATCATGAAGTTGGAAGCATAAGATCTTTCGGACCCGCTGCAGTGTCCATCCTCAGATGCATTAAAGCACTACAAATGTAGAAGCGTAAATGAGTGCGCTATATATACAGGTTGATGTTAAGAGATAGCGTGACGTTTGTCATCCATTGCGCATGCGCCAAGGAAGTTCATATTAGTTGATAATTATTGATTATATCGTGTAGATGTCATATTGATCATATTAGTCTTCAACGTTGGTCGACGTGAACATTTTTCACGGTGATAGAATGTGGCTTGGTTGATCATCGTTGCAGCAAATTTGTATATGGTGTTTCAATATATGGACTTTTTGTAAATGATGTTAAAAATGTCATGTTTGTGGTGGCCAAGATGGTAACATTATTCCAATCAGGGTGGTGAGTTCCATTAAGAAGAGTATGTGATAGTGCTGTGGGTCTTTATCCTGCTTTTAAATTGTATTGATGTTCTTGCAGTCGTATTTTCAGATTATGTACTGTAGATCCAATGTGTATATATCTGATCTATGTTGTCTGGATCATCTGCCTTGAATGGTATGCTATAAATTCCATGCCTGTCTTTTGTTTTAACCATATCTTGGTTGTTCTTGACTATGGAAAAAATATTTCTGGTTTTTAAACTAAAACTTATGCTTATTGCAAAGATTTTTTAAAGCTGGCAATGCTAGGAATAAATGGGATGGATCCAATATATCTAGTTTCTGTATGGTCTTGGGTTAAGGTACTGAAAGAAAGTCTTTTTAACTTGTAGATAAAGTTATCAACAACCATGTCAGAATAACCATAGTTCTTGCGATTTCTGTAACGTGAGCGACCTCAGAGGTTTGTGATTCTCTAGATGAACAGTGAGAGAAAGCGCGTCGTAACATAAATCGTATGGAGGATCATTTGTGGGTTGTTGGGTGTGCAGATCCTTGAGATATTATGGCTGTATAGGAAGAAGGTTTACAGAAAATTGAAGTTGAAACAGTGTTTGTAACCGGGTCATGATGTAATAAAATGTCTAGGAAGGATAGGTTTAGGTTGTTCTCAACTTCTATATAGAGTTTTATAGTTGGTTATTGATTAGAAAGAGTAGGAAAACGATCATCGTAGTTGTATTTAAATTGTTTTTATGCATGCATCACAATTTGAATTGTGCAAAGACAGTAATGCTTTACATTGAGTGACTTATGTGGCACAAATATAATGAATCAACAGATTTATAAGGTGTCAAACTAACATGCAAAAATTGCTACTTTGAACAATCTCTAGAAGATTAAGTGTTAAAGAGTCCACTTGCTATGTAGCTGTTAAGAGGGGTGACCTAAACATCCTGATTGTGAACCATATAAATCAACATTTGTGCAGCTCAGGATCTGTGATAGGGTTCAGATGTTGACCACTGAATCCTGAACCATATTCTTAACGAAACATTTATGAAAGAAACCTTTTTTTATCAGAAAGTTAGGAGCCATTAATGAGTATTTTGAAACCATCAATTTTGATGTGTTCTATAAATGAGTGGTGATCTAGGGCACAGGAGTTGTGGAGTGGGGTGGACTGCAAGTTTCATCACCCAGTCAAAAACTAGAAGTTCTTAATGTGAAATTGAATGAACTGGAAGTGGCTGTTAGTTAGTTCTTCATTACTACTGAGTAAAGAGAATTGGATTGGAATATGCCGCTCTAAAGTGAATATAAACAAGAACTTAAAGATCCGTTATTAGGCGTAGAAACTTAATTTATTTTGCAAGCTTGCGCTTCCAACAGGAAGCTTCGCCAAGCAGCGGAAAAATAAAACAGAACAGAATCAGAGCGATTCTGTTCTGTTTGTTTTTTATTTTTCCACTGCCTGACGAAGCTTCCTATTGGAAGCAAAAGCTTGCCAAATAAATTAAGTTTCTACGCCTAATAACGGATCTTTAAGTTCTTGTTTATATTCACTAGTTCTTCATTGTTTGAATTGTTGTCATGAGACTAATGATGGGCTCTAAAAGCTTATTAGTGGCCAGAAACATCTGTAATTAAAATAATAAATACTCAGCATTTTTAAGTCTTCTTTGTGGTTAGTTCCTTTGCAGAAGATAATTGTAATTTATTTGTTTGACTATTTTTAATCAATACATTTTTCTCCCATCCCAATTACATGTCTGATTTTTTTAAACCAACCTATCATGTAGTATTCATTTTATGAGACATGTTCACTCTATATTAAAGTTATTTTGTCCTTATTAAGCAAAATGTTCTTTTAGTGATATTGTTGTGGACCTTCCGGAACAGCAGAGGAGGAATCCTATGCTTGACTTATTCTATGGTCATTTCCGGTCAGAGGGCCAGAATGAAGGTGAGTAATCTTTGACTTCATAGAATCAAGTTCTGTACTATCAGTGATGTTCCATTGCATGGAAGAATAATGAAGTTACTTTGCGTTGCTTATAACTATTTTCCTCAGCCCAGTAAGCCACAGCCTGAATGTTATCCAATTATTTCTAACCTTATGGGGTTTTGGTTACTTGAGATTTTTACAAACGAATAAATGAATAAAACCCAATGCACTACTCTGTGCTGATTATCAGGTTTGTCTTTTTAAGCACTGGAAAAAGAAAATACTGCTATTCATTTGCTGATCCTCAGTTTAATGTAACTACAGGGTGTGCCATATAAAAGAGGCCTGAGTATAATGAACAACAGTTAGGCAATGTTACTATACATGGTAAAGAATAGTTGAAATGACAGAAAACAGGAGTAATTTACCTGCATTTACAACAATTGCTGAAAGTGCTGTCCTCCGACATCACAACACAGCTGCACACGACGAAACATGTTGTTCATAACGCTCCACAACTCATCAGCAATAATCTGGGCTATGGCATCCGTAATGTTCACTTTTCGGGTGATCTGGGTGGCCATAGTTCCTTCGATACAATTCTGTCCTCCCCAAGCACTTTACGTACAACATATAGACCGTTCAGCGCAGTGTGCGCCGTTGCACCATCCTGCTGAAAGAAAGCATATGTTCGCTCTTCTTCTGTAAGTGCGGCAACAAATGGGTTTGAACAGTTACTGAACATAGCGCTCCGAGTTGATGGTGTCAGTGAAAAAGAATGGGCCGACTATCCTCTTTGCAGACACAGCACACCAAACGCCTGTCTTTTGGTCATACAGAGGAGTCTCCATTGTCCATCTGGAATTCTTGTTGGTCCAAATCCTGCTGTTTTGTGCATTGACATACCTGGACAGATGATGAAACCATGCTTCATCTGTCATGTAATAAAGTGTTGGGTTCATTTCACTGCTGAGGTCTCCTGAAACCACTTACAATAATGCATCCATTTTGCATAATCGGGAGTTTTAAGTTCCTGAAGCACCATAACTTTGTACGGCCAAAAATGCAAATCCACTTTAAGTATGCACTGGCATGATGTGGCAGATATTCCCGTTGCAGATGATAATTGGCGAATCGACTTCCGAGGGCTTTGTAACATCATTGTCACACATCCTTGATGTTGTCTCCAGTACGAATTGTCTTGGGTTTGTTTCTTTTCCTTTTGTGGTTTCACGAAATTTCCGCACTAACTTCTGTACCACTGATTTCGCTGGTGCTGCACGATGTGGAAGTTTTTCTGTAAAGAACTCATTTAAAACCTTGTATGAGTTATTTCTGAAATACTGTTCCACAATAAAAATCCGCTGTTCCGTACTTAAAAGCATTTCCGTTGCCTTTGTTCTCTCTTCACTTACACTTATGACTGCGTACCTACACTGCTCTGGCTGTGACTAACCACTCCGGAGAATTTCTTTGCAGCTGCACACGCAGAAACCGGTTAGAAGTGGAACAAAGCGGTTTTAACTGGAAGCCCGCCTAACAACGTCTGGCCACAGGGCCTCTTTTATAGTGGCGCACCAGGTAGAATACCAGTGATATAATTTTCAATGTGGATGCATGAGTTGCTAAAGTTTGAAGTCTGTTATTTGTGACAGCCAAAACTAATAATGATTTCTGAATCCCCCCACCCACCACCACAATTTCACTTTGTGGAGGGGAAAAGTAAAGCCATCCTGGCAAGTGTCCTGTAGTTTCAGCAACAATTGCATGTTACACAGTGTTGCTGTGGTGCAGTGCTTTTGTGTTAGTTACTTCTGGTGCCAAAACTTCAAAAATTTGTAGTACTGCCCTTTCACCAGTGGGTGATTTTTGTTGTGACATCATGCTTTTAACTTTCTTCAATTTATATGTATGAACTGTCTTTTTTTTTTTTTTATATGGCTTTTCAGAAGCAAAGGAAGAGAAATTGTTTCTTATTATACAGGTCTACAAAAAAATGTTACATATTAAAAGTTGTTTGATTTATTTTGGCAAATGTTGAACATATTTGCAGTGAGTGTGGATTGCTAATATGATTTTGGTTTTACTGTGTCACATGAGGTTTTTTCACAGAATGATGTAATACATTGGATAGGATATCCATAAAATAGTAGGTTATCAAATAGAGGAAAAATGTAGGAAAAATAATAATTTTAATTATTGAAGGTACACCCATCACATTTGTAAATATCCTTTGTTCTTACATCTAACAAGTTTGACTGCTTTTAAACTTTCTGTTCTTCCTTTTCAAAACTGTGCTTCCTACACTTCTGTTTGCGGGTTTCTCATGACATCTTTCTGTGCAACATCCAGCAATGGTCGCCCATCATGTTGACACTCCATTTTCCTTAGTACCTTCTCTCCATCTTTCTTTATAATCCTGCTGAAACCTTTGACCTTTCTCAAAGCTTGCAGATTTATCATTGTTTTTGTGTACAGAGCTTACAGAAGCATTTTCATAGGTTTCAGGTGGTATTGGCACTGATATATCTGGTCTGTGAGCATATAGCAGATGGAAGGTTTGGATACAAAATATCTGTTTAATCTTTAGTGATGTATCCTTGTTCATAACAATAGTAGCAGTCATAGTAACAGAACTGTTGATACACCAAGTATATAAAACTAAAGTAAAAATTAAGCTACCTTTTGCCAAGTTTTGTTCATCAATTAATGGCTTTACGAGGGGCTTACAATTGTAACTAAAGTTACAATCCTAACTTTCTAGTATTTCACTTATACTATGCTGGACCGGCAGATTGGTTATCCCTGGGGAGCGAGCAGGCGAAAATTAAGCTACTGGTGTGTGATCTAAAGCGCAGGAGGCATGTAAGGTTAGCGTCTCAAACGCGACTGCAACCAGACTAGTTCGTTTATCGAACGGAGTAAGCCCTTGTGAGGGCTGTTGCTCCAGCCAATACAAGTTCCTGCCGCGTTGATGTTGTGCTGGTCCCCCCCACTCAGTATGAGTGGGCCAAGTGCGGGAACAGATGGGCAAAGTCCATCTTGCTCAGGTCTCCAGAAACGGGGGATGGGAACACTGGATCAAGTGTGAGCTCAAGCTTGAGTTGTTCAGGGAAATGAACGAGCTGCTGGACAACCCGACGACCAGAGTGTCCCATAACATAAGGGGGCAGCTGTGGCCGATTCTAGATCGAATGCAGGCTGCCCTCACCAACCAGCAGATGGAGATCGAACGGTTGAAAGGAAGACTGCAGGAGAGAGAGGAGTCCACACAGCCAATAGCGCGGACGTATGCCGAAGCCGAAGACGGATGGGTTGCGCAAGCTCTGCTCACAACACTCCATTCTACTCTACCCGACGGGAGAAAAGCGTTCAACGAATAAGTTCAAAGAGTAAATGTAGCCTGACGTCGACCTTGGGAAACTAAGAATCGAAGTCAAGGGAATGAAACGAGTGAGCAAGGGTGGTGTGCTCATTGAATGCCAGAAGGCAGAAGGGGTAGATAAAATTGTTGAAACTTTCAAATAAGCACAGCTTCATGAAAAAATACTACCATCTAAAGCATCCAGAAAAAAAAAGCTACCACGGCTTATTGTGTACGGGGATTCTAAAGACGACTTGGAGGTCATTGGGCACGACTTCTGTAGTCAAAACGAACTTATGGACCCTGAGAGGTGCAGAGTCCTCTTCCCCATCAAACCTCGAGGGAAGAAAGGCACAATCCACTGAGTGCTCGAGATGGCCCCAGAGGACTTCAAAGGGTGCCTGGAAAAAGCCAAAGTCCCGCTTGGCTGGAGAATTCTCGAGTTTCGGGAATTTCTTAGAGACCCGTTGCTTCCGATGCAACGGGTCAGGCACCATAAAGCGAAGTGCCCAGGAGAGTTTGAGTCATGTGCCCATTGCAGCCAGGCAGGTCACTGACACAAAAAATGCCCCAATGAAGCTCACTGCCCCAACTGCCAGAAGGCAAATGAGCACTACCACCTGAGGCTTGCGACCAACCATTCCAGCCTAGAAACTACTTGCCCAAGTCTCCAGCGAGAAATCGAGCAGCAAAGGAGAAGTGTCTATTTTGGTTGATCTCCGGACCGCTGATTGTGACAGGATTGAATACCGGAAAAGTGTGCCTGTAATAAAATTTCTTCAATGTAACTAAAAACACTTCTGGGCTTGTATTCCAACGCAGAGGTACATTTATATTCTTTCGTGATTGTGTTTATATCTGTGTAATGTCAATTAAAGTCCAACGGCCTACAGTTCGTGTGTGATCGAATCTCCCAGGGATGTCTCAATGGACACACGGTCCATCTGCTTACACTCCCGTTTGCGCCACCCGTCCCTGTGCCCGACCCCATTTTTCTCCGACACACCGATGGGACTAGTATCGTAACGTTTATGGCTAGGAAATGTGTTTAGTGAGTTATGGTGAACCCTGCAGAGTCCGCATATGGACAGAGCAGGCTAAAGGAATCGTCACCTTATACTATGCTGTTAGCCTTGAAAAAGCTATCCATTGATGAGCAAAAGCCTGGCAAAATGTGTTTAATTCATTATCCCAATAAATGGATAGTTACTTTTGTTTTAGAAGAATTGTCTTTGGGATTTTTTATTTCCCTTCAAACTGTTGGGGACACTAAATTGAGTGGATTTTTTTCTTACCTTTTTGTTTACTGCCTCAGTTCTTCAGTACAAGCAGCCCAGACCTTGTGTGGAGTCCATGATTTGTTTTTCTCCCAAAGTTTTACTCCAAAGTATGCATACTAAACTTTTTTTTTTTTTTTTTTGCAAATTTTGTACTGTTCTTCTGTTCCCTTTTAATGAAAAAATCCTGACAGATATAACAAAAACTGTCCAACGGTTAACACACTCTCATATATGCAATGTTGCAAAAACTCTCAGTCACTACACTAAAACCAAACACAGATACAGTGGGCAGTTGTTCAATGCAGAGGCACAGTTCCAAGTGGCAGCATTGAGCCTTATAGAGAGATGGAGATGAGTTCAAATGCAACTTCGGACATGTTTTCATATATTTTTCTGCCTTGTTATCCTCCTTCCTCAGCATTTCTCCCCCTTCTCCCCAAATGTTATCAGATTTATGTTCAAACGTGTTACATAAGAAATTTGGAGTGGCAGCATTATTTTGTTGATTGGACAGAATTGGCTGCTTATACTTCTTGTTTAGGTGTTTGTAGAATTTTGCAAAGCCCATTTAAAAGTTTTGAATATGAAATGCACACACACAAAGGACATAGTAAGCAAAAACTTTTGTTTTAAAGTTGTTGTTTTTTCTTCCTTTTCTCCATTTTCTAAGACAAATATTTATATGTAGAAGGCACATTTTAGGTGTAGATATTGATGTTTTGTTCCATAACCTAATGGTTGAAAGGAAAAAAACATGTAAGTCGAAACATCTGTTGTAACTAACACATTTTAGATTTCAAGCTCTGAAAACAAAAAAATGGTGTGTGCTCATTGGTACTGTACTGAAGAAGTGAGAAATAAAAAGATACTTCTCATTTACATGTATTCCTCTGCTGTATAGTTATGCGGCAGACTTATAGATTCACTTACATTACCATGATTGCTGCTGTGTAGTACTTTTTTTAATTTTTGCAACATTACAAATTCTTTGTACTACAATAATATTGAAGCATAAAACTGGTAACCGAGTATAAAAGAAGAAAAAATTCTGAAGATTTTAGATCCAGCTATTTTTCATATCTTACTCTTGATCTGTGATAGGATATAATTACTCCTCTTGAGTTCATCTTTTCTAACACCATAGCAGCCATAATACTAAGTTCTTTTTTTTTCTTCTGTATGAATGAAAACACTGATGTAGTTTGTTATGAATGTGAAACTATATATGATATTTCTAATCTTGGACTGTGAAATAATAATAGTTATCTGATAGTCACACAAATTTTTAATATTTCCATATTTATTTCATTGGTTCAAGTATCTGATGTTTTATAAATGAATTTTTTTGTTCCTGTAGGTCACACATTTTCAAATGAAGAAGCATTTGGTCAGTATCCATTGCAAGTGAATGGCTTCAATGATATTCATGAAAGCTTGGAAGCAGCAATGGCACAAGAAATAGAGTCATGCCATGATGTTATGAGCAAGTCAGGGCAGGAGGTAATTTTTTTTTATTTTCTTCAGTCATTCATTTTGAGATATTTTTTTCAGTCATTGATTTTGAGATAGAAGGTTAACTCCTTTTAATAACTTCATGTTATCAGTTATGCACAACAGACTTCCAAATAAATTTATAGACTGGTTTTCTCTCATTCCTTATGGCAATGACACAAGAACTGAAAATACTACAAATTATTTCCACACATCCACCTAGTTTATGGTATTAAACCATTCCTTTTTGCTGTGAAGATACATATGCAGTGCTGAATCTCTTTTCTATCAAGCACCATGCAATGCAAGAAACAGAATGCAAAGTTTCAAGCCTGCAGACAGGTTTTTCAGTCATAAAGCATTAGAAGTCCTTATTTTTTTAAGTTGTTTAAAAGTGCTTTTTGTGTCACAAGCTGGCTGTATGAAATCCAGTGGTCATAATTTAATGCTTGAGGCTTCTGCAGTGCACTAGTGTTGTTCACGATGATATTGTGTGGCATCAGCTAAAAGCCTAGGGAAATAGTCCATGACACCTAAACACTCAAATTACATTTAAAAAAAAAAAAAAAAAAAAAAAGTATTGCAAACCTCACTTGCATTTCTCCCATAGTGTATGTGTTGGAAGTATTTTTGTATGTGCAGCTGGTAAGTTTCTTAAGAATTCGGGAGCGCTTAAAAGTTATTGAAAATTATTTTGGGGAAGGGAGTAAAAAAGAGTGGGGATCCTGCAAAAATATAGTTACTTCGTTAGTTTGTATTTTCGGGCAGATACAGTTCTTCATAAAGGTTTGTTATTGGCCTGCTTAATTGGTACCTCCAAGTATTTCATTGAAGCAGTTTCAAAGCCAAGATGGATGTTGGTTAATTGTAGCCTTTTTGCCATGAAGAAACCTTTCAAATGCACCTGAACTTTGTTAACACAAACACCACAGGGATTAAAAAAAAAAAAATGGGTTTGCTTTTGAAGTAGTTCATGTTATTGATACATGATTAATTGGACAACTAAATGCTTGCAGGAATATACAAAGTAATACAGTGCAATTAAAGAGGAAAGCAAATTTGTACCTTTTGTCCTCTAAAATATTCTTTTTCAAAACTTTACACAACAAAGACAAAATTATACATTGTGTTGTAGCACTGCATTCTGTAATAAAGTATGTATATCGTAATGCACATAAAAGTAATTTTTACTGTACATTCAGTGTGACCTACTGGATTAAAAAAATTGTTATCTGAAGCTGCTTTCTTTTCTTACCAAAATAATGCTCAGAAAATTTTTCCAGTTCATCCATATTTTCTAAAAGTGTTGAAGTATTTGCCTGTTTTATTACAAAATGATGCATAAGTATCTACTAATTTTACAGTTGCGCCAGGGATGTTCACATCATGTCTTCATCAGCGTCAGAAAAATTATGTGGCTCTACTTTCTTAATGTTAATCACATTATCTACAATTTTTACATCTATCAAAATGTCTATAACATCTCCAATGTCTATAACATTGGCATCCATTGGGACAAACTCTTTAAATGTTGCAGATATGGGGAG
Organism: Macrothele yani; assembly: GCA_039090855.1. Classification (NCBI taxonomy): domain Eukaryota; kingdom Metazoa; phylum Arthropoda; class Arachnida; order Araneae; family Macrothelidae; genus Macrothele; species Macrothele yani. The sequence goes on from JAYWMT010000058.1 coordinate 220,645, forward strand.
CACTCTATGTACGTATATATGCGTCTTTTGCTGTATTGCGGGGAATTTGATTAAAACAGTTTCTTATGAAGTTGTCTCTTCATCATCAGCCCATTCTGTTACTCAGAAACAAGTTTTTAGTAATCTTTGAAGAAATAAATCTCCAGACAGTTCTTAGGAAAGACAAATCATCTAACAGAGAAATAGTGAACTGAACCCCCAGATCAAATCAATAGGTAGCCCAACAAGTAATTTCTCTCCGATAATGTACTTTCATGCAGATATCTGATTATTCCTTGGTCACATTCCTGACACTTAGCTGTTTTATCTGAAAGAAAGAAGACAGTATCTAAACTGCTTTCTAACTAAGGATTTCACAGTGATTGCTACAATTATCTAAAATCAAGCATATGCTACTTCCTTGTTGTAGAAACTTCTGGTCTAAACTGTTTTACCCATTTGCTAAAACTTGCCACATTTGTCCACACCTTTTTATTAAAACCAATTTCCTTGGCAATGTTTTACGACCTTAAAACATTGAGGTTTAGTGGACTTACCAGTTGAAAGTAAATGCAACTTTTCCAAACCATCCATGTTACACACAAAGCTGTCAGCCAATTCTGTACTACATTTACTGCCTGTACATTTCACACCTTTTAGGAAGAGCTTGTCAAAGCAGAAATGTTTAACGTACATTAAAATATCACAAGCTGCATAGCTTTTTTCAAGTGAGGACAATTTTTTGCTTAGAAAATCATTCGTTGATTCCATGTTCACTACTGCTTCCTCCCCAGATGCCTTTTTGCAGATGCCATGTCCCTCCTTGAATATCTGGAAACAACCACTTGAACACTAGAATTAAATTTGAATATCAGCCAAAAAATAATATCTTTTCTTGAAAAATAGCACCACTTAAAAAAAATCATTTCATGCTGCTTCAATCCATCTCATCGGCATACATCTTTTTTTTTTTTTTTTGTTAAGAATAGGTTGCGTTTGTTTCCAAACAGTTCAAAGTGGTAGTAAACATAAGCTGTTTTAATTTTCTCAGGGTTTTTTTTTTTTTTTTTGGTATTGGCAACAATGTACTATTTGCAGTGCTAAATTTTACTTCAACTTCAGTTTTATTTTAAAACCATCACTTCATTTAAAATTGCCTGTTTATTTTTTTATTTTTATTTTTTTATCTAAGCTTAAAGTTTGCTGGATTTTGATTCATGCCAACATAGCAGCATGTACATAAAAAGGAGAGAAAATAAAATATAGGCTGAACTAAAGCAAGAATAAGTGTGTGCCCAAGATCCAATTTCTCTAATGGGGCAGGAATTCAGTGTTTTCACGTGATAGGGATTAAGAAAGGAGAAGATTGACCCTCAGTGCAAAGTTTCACCCTTACTGAAATTCTTATTCCTTGTTAAAGTAAGGTCCACCAAAAGCACTGTTCCCTTTCTATCATTTGTACAGTTAAAGTAAAATATGAGTTAAGTGCCCCAGAAAATTTCAAAAGGATTAGGATCAAGCAGTACCCTTTAATAAATAAAAAATATAAAAAAATTGCTGGTTTGCTTGTAGACGATACATTTTCCTGCTCATCTGCCAAATCAAAGTTTAAAACTGATGGAAATAGATTTTATTTGCTGTTGATATATCAAATGTCTCCATTTACAGTGCTCTCTGCACACAACTTGAGCTTCAGTGACATCAATCACATGTCTCACACACGACCTTTTGTACTTCATACTCATTTTTTTTTTTTCATGCAGACATTCCTGAATCTGGTCCACCCATTATTTTCGTGGGATTTGTCTGCATTTATATCGTGCCACTTGGGCTTTGAATAAATTCTCTTGGTAAGCATCTCACCACTCATTCTTTCAACATGGCCAAACCTACTAAGAACATTTTTCTCCACCTTAGTTATTAACAATATTTTGCTTCACATTACACATCTGCAACACATCTTCATTCCTCAACTGATCAGAATGTGTCTTGCTCCCCTTTCTTTTCGTAAGTAACACATCTCTCCAGCACACAAACAACTCCTATGTCTCTTTTGCAGTACCATTGTTCTGATGTATGGCAGAGTATCATTGTTCAAAGGCATGCAATGATTGTCACTCTATTTGAAATGATTTGAACTGATTATTTTGTAATTGAATTGAATTGCAATTGTTATTTTGTTCAAGTACGGCCAAAGTGATGCAAAATTTCCGAAAAAGTGGAGGGTGATGCAAAATTTCAGAAAAAGTGGAGGGACGAGTGGTAGAAAAAAAGCAGCATTGAACATACTTTTGCTTGGAATTCATCAGCCACATTACCATTTTTTTTATTTGAAATGAAAATAATTTCCCATGTGCTACCAAATGCATTCTGTTCTAACTGTCAAATATCCATGGAAGTGTCAGATGTAAATAATTTCTTCTTATTGTCTTTTTTCCCATTTTTATTTCCAGAGTTGGTTTACATGCTTACCTCCAGTATTACTCTTTGAGCTCTCAAGGTTTCAGTTCAATCAACTGCTCGGTCGTCCAGAAAAGATCCATAATAAATTGGAATTTCCGGAGGTCATTTACATGGACAGGTATGTGTTTTAATATTAAATGTTTGGCAAAGAGAGATGAACCAACTTCTTTGCTGTTTACAGTATGTTTTTTGAAAAAAAGAATGTGCTTATTTTATTACTATGTCCATCTACAGGGTGTCCACATTCTGGAAAGTCAGGGGAAATCTGGGAAATGAAAATTGCTCAGGGAAAGTCAATGAAATGCCTGAAATGTTGGTAAAAGTCAGGGAAAATCAGTGATATTTAAAAAAAAGTCAGGGAAATTTCAATCACAGTTAGACTACAACTAGTTTTAACCCGGTGTCGGGGAGTGACGCTCTCATCGCCCAACACACTTGCACTTGGTGTTGCAGACAGTCACTAACTTCCCCTTCCTACTAATGTAACCTTGTATTTCCTACCTATTATTGTAAGTTGTGTTACATTACTTGTTAACATTTCTCTTTTTGTTTTTAGGTCCAAGGAGTAGAAGAAAATTTGTGATATAAGTTATACCTTGTTAAAAGGCAATTAAGACTGCAGCAATGTCAAAGCGTTGTGTGTTTAATGAACAATGGTTGGACGAATAATTAAATCCTGAGTTTTCTGATTGGATAGCTGCTGTGAACAGCGACAATGAATCAGCATTTTGTAAAGTGTTCTCTAAAACTTTCAAGCTTAGCAACATGGGGCGTCGGGCAGTCTCCAGCCACGGAAATGGCCCTAATCATTTGAAAAACTTCTGTGCTAAAATGTCTCAGCCCAGTCTTGCTTCTTTCACTTCCTCTGTGAAATAGAACTCTCTTTGTAATAACAAACTCTTGCCATCAACAAGCTCAGGAAATGTGGAATCAGTACTTCTAGAAAATATTAAGTCTAATGACTCGAATACATGTTGTGAAAGATGATGTGAAGCCCAGTGACCTTAATGCTTATGTAGTGAAAGATGATGTAACAAAGTCTGAAATAATATGGGCCATGGAAGTGTTGTCCAAGAGAATGTCTCTGAACTCTTGTACACAGATTAACAAAACATTTCAGTTAATGTTTCCTGACAGTGCGATAGCTTCAAAATTTACTTTAGGCAAAAGCAAAGCATCTTATGTGATAAACCATGGATTGGCACCACATTTCAAAGAATGTTTAATGGACGATCTGAAGCAGTGCACTGACTTTGTAATTTGTTTTGATGAATCACTAAACAAAATTGCTCAGTGTGGGCTAATGGATCAGTCTGTCTGTTATTGGGAAGTGAAATCTGCAAAAAGTTTCCACTAGATACTTAAGTAGTGTGTTTTTAGGACAGGCAACAGCTAATGACCTTTTAGAGAAATTCATTAAAGGTGCACCTCTTCCCTTGGATAACATGCTACAAGTGTCAATGGATGGACCTAACACTAATCTCAGCTTTCTTCAAAAGCTGAAAGATAAACTTAGAACTGAAAATCCAGATGGGAAATTATTAGTTGACATTGGAGTATGTGGTCTTCACGTGGTCAACGGAGCTACGAAAACTGGACTTAAAGCAGTGAAATGGGATATACATCACTTTCTGCACAACTTGTACTACCTTTGAAAAGATAGTCCTGCTCGCCGTGCAAATGATACTATGATTACTGGATGTAAAGATTTCCCTTTGAAATTTTGCACTGTAAGGTGGTTGGAAAACGTTAATTGTTTGACTAGGGCATTGTTTGTCTATGATCATATCAAGAAATATGTTCAAGAATCATCAGTTTCCAGAAAACAGCACATGTTTCTTGCAGAATTCATTGAAAGTCTACTGTTGAAATGCAAATTGACTGCATTTAGGACTATAGCTTTAGAGTGTGAATCTTTTTTGAGAAGGTTCCAGAGCCCAAAGCCTTTAATTCCTTTCTTACACACTGATTTGCTGGATCTGATGAAAAATTTGATGGCACAAAGCTTTGAAGCCTGACAAATTAAGTGAAGCTGATAGTGTCTCAAAACTGTTAACTTTAGATGTATCAAAAAGTGAAAATCTTCTCTCAATTTAGAAAGTTGATATTGGATTTAGTGCTAAAAAGCTATTAAAAGAAGTGAAGTGCTCAGAAAGGGAGAAATTAGAGTTTTAGCTTGAATTTAGGAAACTTGTGACCAGTATGATTGAAAAACTTCGTGAGAAAAGCCCACTAAAATTTAAGTTTGTCCATGGGGTAACTTGTTTGGACCCAAATATTATAGTGCAGCAGCCGAGTCTAGGCAAGAAGAGAGTGGAAATTGTGCTCAAAGTTTTACTTAGTGCAAACAGGATTTCAGATGACTGCGCTGAAAAAGCTAATAAACAGTACGCTTCATTGTTTGTAGAAGCTCAATCTGCTTTAAAGTCTCAGTTTGATGAATTTTTAGACAGTCATGATGATTCCATCGGATTAGACAAATTTTACAGTGCTCTACTTGACAACCAAAAACAATTCGGTGAACTTTGGGATGTAATAAAAATTTGTCTCATTATGTCTCATGGAAATGCTTCAGTGGAAGGTGGATTTTCTGTCAAATAAGTATCTTCTTGTGGAAAATCTCTTGGAAGAATCCCTGATTTGTCAGAGAACAGTTTTTGATGCCATTAATAATGTGGGAGGAGTAGAACACATTGCCATCAATAGAAGGCTTCTTCTTTATGTAAGAGCCTCCAGACGAAGATATCAGGATTATCTTGAGAAAAAAGTGTTCTTCAAAACAAAGAAAAGAAAACTAAAGGGAAAAAGAAAAATTGATCATGAAATAAAGGAATTGAAGGAAAAAAGACAGTACAGAAGGAACTAGAGTTGGAAGAAGCAGCATTGCAGGTGAAGATTTCAGATTGGGAAAAGAAGAAAAGTGGTGTGTAATATAAAAACAGTGACTGTGTTCCTACTGTAATAATTTTATAGTAACTGTTCTGTATATTGTTTATGGGTTTGTTTGAGTGTTTCTTCAATAAATGTAAAATCATGAAGAAAAGAGTAAACTTTTAAAATTAAAAAGGTGTGAGTTGGACAGCTATGGGGAAGGTGGAGGCCGATTAAAAATAATAATTAAATGAATCAGTTATTTGGGAAACTTTATACGTCAAACGGAAACGCTTTTAAATAATATAAGTTTCTCAATTATCCAATTCAATTTTATTTATTATCATGGCACATATATTGAAAAACTCAAATAAACCTATTTGTTTAAGGTCAGGGATTTCTTATATATTTGGTCAGGGAAATCAGGTTTGATCATTCTGTAGACTTTTTGATCTACCATATCTTTACATCTGTTAGTCCGATTTGAAAAGTTCCTTTTGCATTGAGATTCCTAAACTGTGGGAATGATGATCCTTGCCTCATGGTCTTTTTCTGCAGCATAACTTTGCACCATACATACGTATACATATCACTAAGCTGTTCTCTGAGATTCAGAGGTTAGCTCCACAAAGAAATACAAACTACCAGATAAATTTTTGACTGATTATTTACTTACTGTTGCCGTATAAAACTTCTCCATTTACAGTGATCTTGACACACAACTCCGGCTTCACTGACATCTATCACACAATGTACACAGGACCTTCTAAATACTTCATGCTCATAATCTTTTTCTCATGCAGACACTCCTGAATCTGATTGTCCCATGACTTCCTTGGCATTCCTCTGTCTTTCCTTCTTGCCACTTGGGCTAAAAAAAAAAAAATTGTAGGAAGCATCTCATCACTCATTCTTTCAACATGGCCAAATCACCAAAGCATTATTAGTTCTCCACCTTGCTAACAACATTTTGCTTCACATTATGCAACTGCAACACATCTTCATTCCTCGCACGATCAGAACATGTCTGGCCACCCACCGTATGCAACGCATTTCTTCAACACACAAACAACTCTTATGTTTCTTCTGTAGTACCCAAGTTTCACTGCCACACATCAGAATAGGAACAATTAAATTACGCAGCCATGCAGGACTCTCTTGAGAACTTATCATTCCTGTGAAAACCTCCCAAAGCAGCTATGACTTTCCATGAAGAATTAATTTGCCTACTAATTTCACCATCCAATTTCTCTCCGTCAAACATGCTTTCTAAATAAACAAACTCTTCCACCTGGTCAATCACTGTGCCATTTAGACTTATATTACATTCAGAGCTAACAGTTCCTTGCTCAAAAACCATAACTTTGGTATTTCTCTTATTTATACTCAGTTTGAATTTCATATAAACTTCGTACAACCGGTACATCATACTCCGCAACTTACTTTTGCTCTCTGCCAACAAGACTGTGTAATCAGCAATCTGCACACACGAATATTATGAAGGCATAAACCAATATTGTCCATCTTGGCATCATGCATGCATCGATAAATACGTTAAACAACCATGGTGACTTTACACAACCTTGTCTGACTCCTGCGCCAATAGAAAACCATTTTGATGAAACATCATTCCATCATACACAAGCTGTACTGCCAGCATACATGGGTTTTACACTATTAAGTAGATTCCCAATAACACCATATTTATTCAATACCTTCCACAAAAGTATCCTATTTACTCAGTCGTAAGCTTTCTCTAAATCTATGAAGGCAGCAAAAACGTTTTTACCAACAGCCAGATACTTTTCAATCATCATGTGTAATGCAAAAAATTTGGTTAGTGCAGCCTTTACCAGTCATAAAATCACTCTGAACATCCCACACTTTGTCTGATGTAAGACCTCGTACCTTTTTAATAATGATCTTACCAAACACTTTCTTTGGCACACTCAGTAGGCTTATACCACGTGAGTTCTTGAAGTCAGTCTGATCACCTTTTCCCTTATACAAAGGAACAATAATAGCATCCTTCCAATCCCGAGGAACCATTCCTAGCTCCCAGCACAACTGGCAAATTTCAGTTAACCAGTCAATTACAGAGTCACCACCATATTTCAACATCTCAGCAGTTATGCCATCAACTCCCGTAGCCTTACCGTCCATAAGAGATGTTAGAGCTTTACACACCTCTTCCCTTGAGATCCCTCCTATGCTTGGATCTTTCACTGTGACATCATCTGCTTCTGCCTCAGAATCACCTTTGCTATCTCGATCTAATAACTCGCAGAAGTATTCACCCTACCTTTCACTTTACTCATTGGGCTCCCATATCATTTCCCCGATCCTATTCTTCACACAACTTGCAACTTTGTTTCACCTGTTTTTCCTCAGTCTCATGTACTTCCAGAAAGTTTTTCTATCTTTCTGAAAAGCCAATTCATGGCTTTCCACCGTCTCCTTCCTATCTTTTGCCTTATTCTGGCGAACCAGCTTAGTGGCTTCACACTTCTTATAGCGATATTCATCCACGAAAACTCTACCTTGCAACATCTCCAAATAGGCTTCCTTCTTTCCCTTTATTACCTCTTCAATCTCACTATTCCACCAATCATCACCTCCATTGTTACCCGTTATTGTGGTGCCACAGACCTCTACAGCAGCAGTGACAACACAGTTCTTAAAACATTCCCACTTCTTTTCTACATCTCTATCACATGACTTCAGCTTCAGTCATTCTCTGAGTAAGTTAGAGTAACGCTGATGATATTCAGGGAGCCTTTCAACCTTTATTTTTTCCATCCTAGGTCTCTTCCTATTCCTTCTCCTCCAACCATCATTCAGTGTCACTCTTGACCTACCAAGTGATGATCAGAGCCAACATCTGCACCTCTCATCACGAGTGTCGACAACTAAGTGTTTCAGACGCTGACATCCCTATCACATGACTTCAGCTTCAGTCATTCTCTGAGTAAATTAGAGTAACGCTGATGATCTTCAGGGAGCCTTTCAACCTTTATTTTTTCCATCCTAGGTCTCTTCCTATTCCTTCTCCTCCAACCAACATTCAGTGTCACTCTTGACCTACCAAGTGATGATCAGAGCCAATATCTGCACCTCTCATCACGAGTGTCGACAACTAAGTGTTTCAGACACTGATCGTAAACAACAAAATCTATAATGCTCCTTGGACCAAGAGTACAGTTTTCCCAAGTATCATCATTATCATCATCATTGTCAATCGTTACCAATCCACTGCTGGACGAAGGTCTCTCCAATCCTCTTCCACAACGGTCTGTCCTGTGCCAGTCTCCTCCATGTTACTTTCGAATTTCATCCACCCATCTTCCATGTGGTCTTCTTCTGGGTCTTTTCCTGTCCCTTGGAATCCAATCTAAAATTTTGACTGTCCATCGATGGTCTGTCCTTCTGGCAGTATGTCCAGCCCATTGCCATTTCAGGGATTTAACTCTGATCATGATGTCTTCCTCTCTTGTCATTTTTCGGATCCACGAGTTCCTCTTTTTATCTCTCCTGGTTACACCAAGCATGCACTCCATGCATCTTTGAGTTGTCGGCAGCCTTTGTATGTCTCTTTTAGTTAAGGTCCATGTGTTTCTGCACCATACATAAGCACTGGAAGGATACATTGATCAAACACTATTCTTTCAAGACATAATGGCGTATTGCTCTTGAAAATTATGCTGTTTCTTCCAAAAGCTCTCCAGGCAAGTTTTATGCACCAATTACTTTCTTCATCAATGTGATCCTCACTTGATATCTGCTGTCCAAGATAAACTTACGCATCTGTTATCTCCAGCTTTTCTCCGTCAATCGATAAATCTTCATTTCTTGTGAAAGCATTGTACATCACTTTTGTCTTCTGAAAGTTCATTTTTAATCCCACTTCTTTACTCTTGTCAGCAAGTTCCTGGATCATACTCTGCAGCTCTGATGGGGTAGTTGCAAAAATGACTACGTCATCAGCAAAACAAAGGTGAGTTAGATAATCTCCATTAATCTTTATCCCTTTGTTTTCCCAGTTCAGTGATTGAAAGACATTTTCCAATGTGGCATTAAAGAGCTTGGGAATATATGTGTGGATATATTTGTGGTTGAAAAGCATATTAGATACACACAAACGATTCTCAATGCAGAGTTCAATTAATCTTTCACCATTATCATTCACACAAGGATCATTAAACTTACTCAGAACATTATCAGATATTGCATTCTGCACACCTACTTTAGCATTGAATTCCCTGCTATTATAACTTTCTCTTTGGCACCAAATCGGCTCAGAACAGCTTTTAGCTCATTACAGAAATCGTCCTTCCTATCAGAAGGTTCCAAGTCACAAGGAGCATACACTATAACAGTTACTATTCTCTGAAGTTTCACATTCAAATGAATCCATATAATTCTTTCACTTATGCAGCTATAGTATATCAAGTTGTTCTTCATCTTTTCACTTAAAATCACACCTACATCAGCCTGTCCTCTCACATGATCCAATACTCCGGACCACACACTCATTGTTCCATTCACCTTTTGTATCCCAATTTTCTTCTTTTTGATTTCACTAACACACAGCACATTCAATCTATACTTATTCATTTCTTCAATCATCTCATTCATCTTGCCATTTATACCTCTAGTATTCCATACACCAATCTTACGCTCAGTCAGCCGAGATCTCTTTTTCATATGTCGTTTGGAAATTCCAGTTCAATTTGATGTTGGACCATCCTCCTCAAGTGTGGTAGGTCCAACATATCCCACACTAGAGTCCGGAGCATTATTTCTTTGTGTCTTTTTAATCAGGTAAGTACATCAGTAGCCCACAGCTGACAATTCTACACTGGCGTGCAAAAATTAAGGACGAGGCGGGTTTTCGAATGTAACGTCTTGCAGAAGTGCTCCACATCGACTCAAATCATACCATAAAGATCCCCAAGATGTAAGAATATGGGACAAGTGAGCAAAACTGTCCAAACAAGGAATCCAAAGGATACAAAGGCACTTTATTGAAAAGGTAGCTTCGAGCACAACTGGACAGAAACGTCCATGTGACAGGCGGCTGCCAAGAAAATCCAGTCTTTAGTAGCGGATATGATCACCCCTGACTGCGTTGCAGGATTTACAATGTCTATCCATGCTGAGGACGAGGTTGTCAAGGAGCTGTTGAGGCTTCGTGGCCCATTCCTCTTGTAGCGCCAATCGTTGCTGGCGGCTGGTGATGTGCTGCCAAGCGTCTCTCCAGAAGGTCCCACACGTGTTTGATTGGATTTAGTTCCAGGGACCTTGCGAGCCAATCCATGCGTTGAATACCTTCACTCTTCAACAGCTCTGCTACAGCCACTGTACGATGAGGTGTAGCGTTGTCATCCATGAAGAGGAACTCAGGGCCCACAGCACCTCTAAACAGACGCACGTGAGGCAGGAGAACCTCGGTACCATAGCGGACACCAGTGACTGAACCTCCTTGGAAGATGTGGAGGTCAGTACGGTTACCAAGCATGATACCGCCCCAAACAAGAACTCCGCCACCTCCAAACCGGACCTTTTCCATGATGTTGGAGGTGTGATTGCGTGTTCCTTGTTCTCTCCAGATGTGTATACGTCCAGAATCGCTCGTCAGACTAAATCGGCTCTCATCCGTAAAGAGAACTCGACCCCATTGATGATTTGTCCAGTTCTTGTGTTCCTGGCACCACAGAAACCACCGTCTCCGATGAGCAGGCATTAATGGCCCACACCGTACTGGTTGTTGTGCAAATAGACCACCTTTGTGCAGCCTCCTGGCCACAGTAAAACGCAATAACAGACTTCCAGTTGTCTGTTGCATGTGCCTTGCGATTTCTCCCGCTGTCTGCCATCTGTCCTCGTCTGATGGACAATATACCGGTCGTCCGCCGCCGTGGTTGCTCGTGGACGATCACTGCTAAACTCTCGGACAGCTGTTCCTGTCATTTTAAATGCTCTCCAAGCTCGTGAAACGATGCTGTGAGCGATCCTGAACTCCTCGGCCACACTAGTCACACTTCGACCTTCTTCCAACTTCCCAATGTCGTCTACTGGATTGCCTGTTGGCCATATCACACGGTGACAGCAATTCGACGTCGTGCAATAGCTCTCACTGAATTGCTGAACGTACACTGCCTGTGTGCTTTATCCCCCCCCCCGTCATGCTGCATATATGCGCATGCCCTACCGTACCGGACCCTAGTCTATCTCCTGAGTGGTCTTTCAGTCCGTTCTGCCTGCTTGTTACGCTGTTATGCTAATTTCTCCTCTTCGTCCTTAATTTTTGCACAAAAGTGTAGTTGGTCATTCAACCTGTGTATTCTAGAACAAAACCTAGTGAGTTGTATTCTTTTTGCCAATGTCACATAGAACTAGCTGGTGCCTACCCAAGATTCACAGAGGCCCTTGTTGTTGTTCTGTGTGCCCCCGAGGAGGCAAACCCATCTGTCACTAAGAGCTTTGCAGCAAGGGATGTGTAATGCAGATGCTGTCAATTAAAAATATATTTTATTCTATACCATTGTTTCTAAAGATCCCATGAAAAAAAATTACTTTTTCCTTCAGAACCTTTTTTATAATACTGCCATACCACACGCTTTCCTTTTATACTTAATAACCCATCTTGGGGTTGTTGGGGTTGCTTGCATTGCACCACAAAATGCTGCTCTTATCCATGGTATTCCAAAGCAAGTTTGCTAAATGCTTTGACTGGAGCATTTTTAAAGAGTTTTAAAAGTAAAAATATTACCATCTATATCATCATCATCATCATCATCAACAATTATCAATCCACTGCTAGATGAAGGTATCCCCAAATTTCTTCCACAATTGTCTGTCTTGGGCCTGTCTCCTCCATGTCACTCCAGCATACTTTCGAATTTCATCCATCCATCTCCCATGGGGTTTTCTTCTGGGTCTTCCTGCCCCTCGGAATCCAGTCTAAAATTTCGGTTGTCCATCAGTGGTCCGTTCTTCTGGCAACATGTCCAGCCCATTGCCATTTCAGTGATTTCACTTTGGTCATGATGTCGTCCACTCTGGTCATTTTTCTTATCCACAAGCTCCTCTTCTTATATCTTTCCTGGTTACACCAAGCATGCATCTCTCCATGCCTCTTTGAGTTGTCTGCAGTCTTTGTATGTCCTTTTTAGTTAAGGTCCATGTCTCTGCTCCATACGTAAACACTGGCAGGATGCATTGATTAAATACTTTTCTTTTGAGACATAATGGCATACTGCTCTTAAAAATTATACTGTTTCTTCCAAAAGCTCTCCATCGAAGTTTAACACGCTGATTAATTTCTTCATCAATGTGACCCTCACTTGATATCTGCTGCCCAAGATAAATGTAGGAATCGGTTGTCTCCAGCTTTTCTCCGTCAATTGATAAATCTTAGTTTCTTGTAAAAGTATTGTACATCACTTTTGTCTTCTGAAAGTTCATTTTTAATCCTATTTCTTTACTCTTGTCAGCAAGTTCTTGGATCATACTCTGCAGCTCTGAAGGGGTAGTTGCAAATATGACTACGTCATCAGCAAAACGAAGGTGAGTTAGATAATCTCCATTAATCTTTATCTCTTTGTTTTCCCAGTTCAATGATTGAAAGACATTTTGCAAATGCCATGTTAAAGAGTTTGGGAGATATGGTGTCACCTTGTCTCACTCCCTTTCCAATTCTTATTTGTGCTGTATCCTCAAATATCCGAACCTTTTGCACTTGCATTTTCATAGATGTTATTAATAATGCTAATGTATGCATCTTCAATACCGCAGGATTTCAAAGCCATTGTTACTGCTGATGGTTTCACGGAATCGAAGGCCTTTTCATAGTCAATAAAAGCCATGCATAATGGGAGTTCATATTCTCTTGTTCTTTCCATTAGTTGTCTCAGTACATGGATATGATCTATAGTGCTGTAGCCACTCCTGAATCCAGTTTGTTCCCTTGGTTGGGCCATGTCTAGTGTTACCTTTAAGGGATGTGAAAGAACCTTAGTGAAGATTTTATAAACCACTGATAGGAGGCTGTTGGGCCTGTAGTTCCTGAGATCCTCAACATCACCTTTTTTAAAGAGCAGGATCATTGTAACATTGTTCCAATCCTCAGAAATCTTCCCTTCATTAAGACATCTGGTGAAAACTTGGGCGAGTGTAGTTTCAGTTTCTCCACTTGCTTCTTGTATAATGTCCACTGTAATTCCATCTTCTCCTGGAGCTCTTCCCAGTTTCATGTTCTTAATTGCATATGTAACTTCTGCAGGGAGGATTGGCGGGACTTTTGCACTGGTGCCTGTTGTAATAACTGGAATAGATGTATCATCCCTTTCAAGTTTTGAATAGAAATATTTCACCCTTGTCAAAATTTCGTTTCTATTTCTTGTTACAGTACCATCTTCTTTTCTCAGATCCATAATCTGTTTTCTTCCCTTACTGGGATGTCCTTTTGCACTCTTCAGGCTCTGGTTGTTTTCAATTGCTTTCCTCACTAGTTCACAATTGAATTTCCTTATGTCTTCAGTGACATTTTTTTGCACTGTCTTGCATAGCTCTATATATTCCATGTTGGAAGTTACGTCTTTATTTGTCCTCATCTCCCTTCTCTTTTGCATCAACATTTTTGTTTTTCCTGAAATTTTCTTCATATGTAACTTGTTCTTAGTACCACCTATTTTTGTTGCTGTTTCCATAAGAGCCTTGGTGAGTTCTCTGTTAACTTCAGAAATATCAACTTCTTCCGATGATGTTAGGCCTTCTAAAGCAGATAATCTGTTCCTCAGTTCGAACTTGAAGGTATTATGGTGGTTTTTAAGGTTGGTTATGTAAATATATTTTGTTTGTCTTATGAGCTTGCCACGTTTGAGTTTAGTGTTGAGGTGCATCTTACATCTCACCAATCTATGGTCACTACCTGTGTTGAACTTGTTTAGCACACTGCAGTCTTCGATAACGAATTTTTTGTTACACATAATAAAATCAATTTCACTTGTCCCATTCGGATGTCTCCATGTCCATTTTCTGTGTGGCTTTTTCTTGAAAGAGGAGTTTATGATTGAAAACCTTTCTGCTTCTGCAAATTCTACGAGAATATTTCCACGTTGAATTATGTTCCTGTAACCGAAATATATATGATGTAAGGTCAGGTGATGCGTAACATCACAGCCTCTCCTTGACAAATGTCAACCCCGCCTTCTCGTAGTACATCCTGTTCACACTAAAGGGGCTCTGGCGACCGCCAATAGCGGTATAGCTATATCATCGGGATTAGAGGAAATGCTATCCCTCACTCACCAACCCGCTTGGCCAGCATGGTGAGTTATGGCCAAACCCCTCCAAAATGACTCCACAACTTAAATTTTGGCCCTCAGTCTCTAGCAGCCGGAATGTACCTGGCCAAGGCAGCGGCCAGTGCGACATGAAGGCAGAGGGTACTAAGAAGGACCGGACTAGGCTGCCATCTGATGGTGTCACGTCAATTCGTCGCGTGCGTCAATTCATCGCGTGCGTCAATTCGTCGACTGCGGCGATTCGTCGAGCGTCAATTCGTCGCGTTTACATATTTTGGTTACATACAAAACGAATGTAGGAAAACGTACGATTTAAAATTTTCGTGAAATCTAGTTTTCATTTCAGAACCATCAAATTTGGTATCATGAAACTCTAACTTAGACGCTAGACGGTTTTGGGAAGGGGTTGGAGCCCGGGGGTCAGAGCCCCCTACCCCTCATAAAAAATTTTGTAAAATCTACAGTTTTCATTTTAGAACCACAAAATTTGGTATACTATCTCATGGTACTCTAACTTAGACGGTACACCATTTTTGGAACGGGTCAAGGCCCCCGGGGTCAGAGCCCCCCACATACAAAATTTTCTTAAAAACTACAGTTTTCAATTCAGAACCACCAATTCTGGTATACTATCTCATGGTACTCTAACTTAAACGCTAGACGATTTTTTGAAGGTGTTGCAGCCCTGGTGTACTATCTCATGGTACTCTAACTTAGACGCTAGACGGTTTTTGGAAGGGGTTGGAGCCCGCTGGTAAGAGACCCCCCGTCATAAAAAACATAAAAAATGCCGTAAAATCTACAGTAATCAATTTAGAACCACCAAATTTGGTATACTATCTTATGGTACTCTAACTTAGACGGTAGACCGTTTTTGGAACGGGTCAAGGCTCGGGGTCAGAGCTCCCCCTACAAGATTTTCTTAAAAACTACAGTTTTCAATTCAGAACCACCAAATCTGGTATACTATCTCATGATACTCTAACTTAGACGCTAGACAGTTTTTGGAAGGGGTTGGAGCCCGAGGGGTAAGAGCCCCCCCCGTCATAAAAATGACGTAAAATTTACAGTATTCAATTTAGAACCACCAAATTTGGTATACTATCTCATGGTTCTTTAACTTAGACGGTAGACCTTTTTGGAACGGGTAAGGCTCGGGGGTCAGAGCCCCCCCCCCCCATAATTTTTTTGTAAAATCTACATTTTAAAATTGTCTTTATTCTTCAAATAAAAATAGCATTTCTATGTACATGAAAGTAGAATTCTGCCAATAAATACAGTGGTATATACATCAACTGGAAAGTTCCAGTCAAACGTAAAACAAAAAATTGTTAAAATCATAAAATTATTTCGCCCCGAAGGGCGAAGGAGAGGCATACAATAAAGCACGAGTGATGCAAATGAAAATGTATACTACAGTATTGTAGACAAGATAAGACATGATGCTATACTATTCACAAATTCCAATTAAGCATTACTACCATACTCAAGATTAAATATGCACAAGGTACTAATTCTCAGAAAAGACCAGGGTGAGAAGGAACTAACAGGTGTAACAGTATTTAGAAATATGACAGAAATGGTAGAAACAATTAAGCACAAATACTTATTATAAGTACAGAATTATGCAGTGACAAGAGAGAAATACGCTAAACAGACCCAGGAGGGCAACTTTACAAAAAAAACAGAAATCGAACAGTAATGCAATGCATAAGTGTCATATCATATGTACAGAACAATACAGTGACAAGGAAAAAAGCCGCTAAACATACCCAGAAGGGCAGCTTCTCATAAAACAGAAATGTAACAGTGATGTTACACTCAAAATTTACATCATATGTACAGAAGTATTCAGTGACGAGGGGAGAATCGCTAAAAGTACTCAGAAGGGCATCTTGTTACATTAAATTATACACACAGGGACAATAAAATTTCAAAATATATTCAACATAATGCAGGGGACATTGTGTGTGCAGTAAACTGTGCAGAAGAAAGAATTATATACAACATAAAATACAACATAATCGAAGAGAACATGGGAAAACATGGTGAGCTATCTCCAATAGCACATAAAACAGAATAATCACAAATAGCGAATCATATGGGTGAAAAAGGAGGCTCCACCTAGGAGCCTCATACCACCAAAATTAATACGTAAAATCATGAGTTGTGACAGTGAATGTGGGCGACAACAAAAATCCCACCTATAAGTTGAGATGTAGTTGCAAATTGTGGATATGGAACCACCCAGCCGATTGGGCCCAGGTGGACTGAAAAACGTTATCGGTGTTTGTTGAGGCAGCACGAGAGTGCTCCATTCGGAGACGAGTGGTTAACCATGCTAGGAAGCGTCTCCGAATGATAGCACTTGCCTCCTGAGGAGGTGGAGTAAGAGCAGGGAGGCGTTGTTCAAGATGGAAAGTATATACAGTGAACTTCATAAGAAGAAAAATGTAACTGCACACAGGAGGCAAGTGAATAGGTGGATGCTTAGTTTGGAGTAGCCAAGCATATGCAAGAAATGGTAACGATCGAGCACAAATTCGATCAGCAAGACGAAATGCTGTGTTTAGGACTGGCAGGAGTACGGGGCAGAAGAGGTATTGATGTTGGACGTCGCTGACTTCAGGGCAAAAGGAGCATTGTGGAGAGGTGAGAAGAGTCAGGCAAAATAGTACTGATGGGGCGGGGAGACGAAGGTGAAGAAATTGCCAATGGACATTGAGTTCAAGAGGGGAGGAAAGGGGAGAGGTAGAGGCTGTCCAGACGGCGGGGAGAAGAGAAGGAGAAGCAGAATGAATAGAAAGTGGAAGTGAGGGAGGGGAAAGAAGGAGCCAATAAAGAGAAGAGGGGGAGATAGAAGTAACTAGAACCGGGGAGCTACGAATGAGGAGAAAGAACGGTAAAGAAAGAGGGGCGGAGGGGACCGAGAAGAGACCATCAGGGGAAGCTAGGAGTGGGAAGAGGTTCCAAAGCGCTGTGCGAAGGAGAAGATATTCGTTAGCAAGAGTAATTGTTGGAGATAGAAACAGGGAAGAAAGAGGTCTCCAGGTTAGATCAGAAGTTACGAGAGAACGGACAGTTATCACACCAGAGCGGATCCAATGAGGAAAGTAAAAGTAAGGGAGGTTAGGAGGGTGAATAAGAGAAGAGAAGAAGAGAGGTTCATCTAGAAGATCAAGAGTTGAAGAAGGAAATGAACAGAGAAGAGGAAGCGAACGAAAGAGAGAAAGGCCCTCTTGCAGGACAGGAGGGAGGTGGAACGGAAGAAGAGAGTATGAATCCATCTTCAGAAACAGTAAGAAGGTGAAAGATGGGTCACGGGAAGAAGCTAGAACGTTCAAGGTTTTTCTTCTTGTAAGGGACGGAACAGAACATACATTTTTCTTCTTGAAGGGACGGAACAGTTGAAGTGGCAAGGCGAATGAAATGAATAATGCGATGTGTTTTATAAAGGACAGCTGGATCAGGAAGCTGGATGCCACCTAATGAGGCTGGTAGATGAAGCGTGGCAGTTTTAATCCAGTGATGTGAAGACCAGATGACGGAAGTTGAGAGGCGAGTGATGGTCATCATTTGTGACACGGAACAACCGTCGACATCCAAGTGTATTCGCATAGGGAGATAAGTTGTCGACGAACAACGGCTGCTCGTTGACGGAACGATGTAGAAGGGCGGGCCTTACTCCAGTAGGCAGCAGCCCGTTGTATCCGGGGAAGAAGAGCAGTCCAGGTGGCAGTTTTCAATTCAGAACCATTAAGTATGGTATCATGAAACTCTAACTTAGACGCTAGACCGTTTTTGGAAGGGGTTGCAGCCCGGGGGTAAGGGCCCCCCTTCATAAAAAAAAAATCGCAAAATCTAGTTTTCAATTCAGAACCACCAAATCTGGTATACTTTCTCGTGGTATTCTAACTTAGACTGTAGACGGTTTTGGAAAGCGGTTAGAGCCCCCCCCCTACAAAATTGCCGTAAAATCTAGTTTTCAATTTAGAACCACCAAATTTGGTGTCATGAAACTCTAACTTAGCGGAAGACCGTTTTTGGAACGGATCGGAAGCCGGGAGGTTCCCCCTCCCCCTGGTACAAAATTATCGTAAAATCTACAGTTTTCAATTTAGAACCACCAAATTTGGTATACTATCTCATGGTACTCTTAACTTAGACAGTAGACAGTTTTTGGAATAGTTCAAGCCCCCCACATACAAAATTTTCGTAAAATCTATAGTTTTCAATTTAGAAACACCAAATTTGGTATCATGAAACTCTAACTTAGACGGGAGCCAGTTTTTGGAATGGGTCGGGGCCCGGGGGTCAGAGCCCTCCCCGTACAAAATTTTCTTAGAATATGCCGTTTTCAATTTAGAGCCACCAAACTTGGTATACTATCTCATGGTATTTTAACTTCGACTGTAGATGTTTTTTGGAAAGGGTTGGAGCTCGGGGTTCAGATCCCCCCCCCCCCATAAAAAATTTCGTGAAAACTACAGTTTTCAATTTAGAACCACCAAATTTGGTATACTACATCATGGTACTCTAACTTAGATGGTAGACGGTTTTCAGACTGGGTCGGGGCACGGGTGGTTAGAACCCCCCCCCACACACACACACACACACACACACACACAAATTTCATAAAATCTATAGTTTTCAATTTAGAACCACCAAATTTGGTATACTATCTCATGGTGCTCTAACTTAAATGGTAGACGGTTTTTTGGAACGGGTCAAGGCCCGGGGGTAAGTGCCTCCACATACAAAATTCTTCTCGACAAGTGGTAAGAAGCCAAGCCCCTACATCACTCCGCCGCCGTAGCGGCACACGTTGAAATGTATTTTTCATACGGCCCCAAACGCTCTTATGGACATACTAGATTGAACTGGACGCAAATAAATCATTAATATAATTTGTACTAGCAGGGATACCAGTTATTTGCCAGGTACATATTACTATTTGTGGAATCGCCAAGTTCAGTGGGTGAAAGTTAATGAATGAAAAAGATATTCCTGCTATTTTCCAGTAAACTTATTTTAAATTTTTTGATTTAGTTAATTTAATTTTGCGAAACAAAAAAAGAAAGAAAAATGAATGGGAATACTTACCTTCTAGGAGACATCTATAGAACTGCAGTACATCTGGCGTGTGCTTCTGTGAATCCCGCAACAAAGAAATGCAATGTACCTATGTGATGTCGATTGCGTTCGACTTCACATTGGCATTGATCATCTTTTTCTTACCGTTTTGAACTTTGTATATCCGGAACTCTCTATTTACATTACATTATATTTCTTCCTGATAATTCGTTGGTAGTGAAAGCTAAACTATATTGATTTGTGTTTTTAATACACCATTAAACGCATATTTTTGCACTTTATTGTTATCTACAGTCTCTAACTTAGACCGTAGGTTGGTTAGTTGGTAGGTTGATGGTTTATGGTGCTAGGCCCTCAAAGGGCCAAAGAGCGCCTTAGAACGTAGATAGGGTATTCTTAAGAGTAAAAAACGGAGCTTTTTATGAAAATTTTGTTTGGAGCTCCCTTGACCTGGGCCCCGACCCCTTCCAAAAACCGTCTACCGTCTAAGTTAAATAACCATCAGATAGTATACCAAATTTGGTAGTTCTAAATTGAAAACCGTAGATTTTACGAAATTTTTATGTGGGAGGGGGCTCTCACCCCCGGGCTACAACCCCTTCCAAAAACCGTCTAGCGTCTAAGTTAGAGTTTCATGATACCATATTTGATGGTTCTGAATTGAAAACTGTAGATTTTACGAAAAAAAATTATGGGGGCGGGCGCTCTGACCCCGGGCCTTGACCCGATCCAAAAACGGTCTACCCTCTAAGTTAGAGTACCATGAGATAGTATACCAAGTTTGGTGGTTCTAAAGTGAAAACTGTAGATTTTACGAATTTTTTAATGAATGAAGCTCTGACCCCCGGGCCTTGACCCGTTCCAAAAACGGTCTACCGTCTAAGTTAGAGTGCCATGAGATAGTATACCAAATTTGGTGGTTCTAAATTGAAAACTAGATTTTGCGATTTTTTTATGAAGGGGGCCGTTACCCCCAGGCTGCAATCCCTTGCAAAAACAGTCTACCGTTTAAGTTAGAGTACCATGAGATAGTATACCAAATTTGGTGGTTCTAAATTGAAAACTGTAGATTTTACAAATTTTTTATGAGAGGGGGGGGCTTTCACTCCCCTGGGCTCTAACCCCTTCCAAAAAGCGTCTAGCGTCTAAGTTAGAGTTTCATGATACCATACTTAATGGTTCTGAATTGAAAACTGTAGATTTTACAAAAAAAAATATGGGGGGGGGGCTATGACCCCCGAGCCTAGACCCGTTCCAAAAACGGTCTACCGTCTAAGTTAGAGTACCATGAGATAGTATACCAAATTTGGTGGTTCTAAATTGATTACTGTAGATTTTACGGCATTTTTTATGACGGGGGGGGGGGGCTCTTAACCCCCGGGCTCCAACCCCTTCCAAAAACCGTCTAGCGTCTAAGTTAGAGTACCATGAGATAGTATACCAAATTAGGTGGTTCTAAATTGAAAACTGTAGATTTTGCGAATTTTTTTTATGAGGGGGCCCCTTACTGCAACCCCTTCAAAAATCGTCTAGCATCTAAGTTAGAGTACCATGAGATAGTATACCAGAATTGGTGGTTCTGAATTGAAAACTGTAGTTTTTTAAAAATATTGTATGTGGGGGCTCTGACCCCCGGGCCCCTTTCCAAAAAGGGTGTACCGTCTAAGTTAGAGTACCATGAGATAGTATAGCAAATTTTGTGGTTCTAAAATGAAAACTGTAGATTTTACGAAATTTTTTATGAGGGGGGGGGGGGCTCTGACCCCCGGTCTCCAATCCCTTCCAAAAACTGTCTAGCGTCTAAGTTAGAGTTTCATGATACCAAATTTGATGGTTCTGAAATGAAAACTAGATTTCACGAAAATTTGAAATCGTACGTTTTCCTGCATTCGTTTTGTATGTAACCAAAATCTGTAAACGTGACGAATTGAGGTAGTCGGCGAATTTTTCCGCGACGAATTGATGCACACGACGAATTGACGTATAACCCCATCTGATACTGACCTTGGCTACGTATAATGGACGCTCCCTATCTTCTGATTCAAGGCTTCTTAAATTGGAAGTGGAACTACAAAGGATCAAGTGGGACATTGTCGGGCTAAGTGAGGTAAGGAGAAAAGGAGAAGATCTCATTGAACTGAAAAGTGGACATCTCTTCTACTATCGTGGGACTGATACTGGCAGAACTAGTGGTGTTGGATTTATAATAAACAAGAAACTGAAGGATAAAGTTGTAGAAGTTGAAAGTTCCTCTGACAGAGCTGCACGATTCGTTATCCAACTCTCGAGAAGATATCAGGCTCAGATTATTCAAACTTATGCACCCACCACAAGTCATCCTGAAGAAGAAATTGAAGAATTTTATGAGGAAATTCGTCATCTAAATAATAAAGGTAAGCAGCACTTAAAGAAAATTATGGGAGATTTCAATGGAAAAATAGGGCAACGGCAACAGAATGAAACTTCAGTAGGTAAATCCGGTCACAGTAACAGAAACCAGCGTGAAAATACTCTCGTAGAGTTTGCAGAGGCAGAAGGGTTTTTCATCTTGAACTCCTTTTTTCAAAAAAAAGCCACACAGGAAACGGACATGAAGACTTCCAAATGGGACGACAAGCGAAATTGATTTTATGTGTAACAAAAAATTCATCACAGAAGACTGCAGTGTGCTAAACAAGTTCAACACAGGTCGTGACCATAGATTGGAGAGATGTAAGATGCACCTCAACACTAAACTCGAACGTGGCAAGCTCATAAGACAAACGAAATGTATTGACATTACCAACCTTAAAAAACACCATAATACCTTCAAGTTGGAACTGAAGAACAGATTCTCTGCTTTAGAAGGCCTAACATCGGAAGAAGTGGATATTTCTGAAGTCAACAGAAAAGTAACCAAAGCTCTTATGGAAACTGCAACAAAATTAGCTGGGTCTAAGAACAAGTTGCATGTGAACAAATTATCAGGAAAAACCAAAATGTTGATGCAAAAGAGAAGAGAGATTGAGGACAACTAAAGAAGATGTGACTTCCAAAGTAGAATATGTAGAGCTATGCAAGACAGTACGAAAAAGTATCACTGAAGACGTAAGGAAATTCAACTGTGAACTAGTAAGGAAAGCAATTGAAAACAACCAAAGCCTATAGATAGCAAAGGGTCAACAGAAAAGTAACCAAAGCTCTTATGGAAACAGCAACAAAATTAGCTGGCTCTAAGAACAAGTTGCATGTGAACAAATTATCAGGAAAAACCAAAATGTTGATGCAAAAGAGAAGAGAGATTGAGGACAACTAAAGAAGATGTGACTTCCAAAGTGGAATATGTAGAGCTATGCAAGACAGTACGAAAATCACTGAAGATGTAAGGAAATTCAACTGTGAACTAGTAAGGAAAGTAATTGAAAACAACCAAAGCCTAAAGATAGCAAAGGGACATCTCAGTAAGGGAAGAAAACATATTATGGCACTGAGAAAAGAAGATGGGTCTGTAACAAGAAATAGAGGCGAAATTTTGACAAGAGTGAAAGATTTCTACTCCAAATTATATGAAAGGGATGATACATGTACTCCAGACATCATGAAAGGTACCAGTACCAGAGTTCTTCCAGTCCTTCCAGTAGAAGTTGCACATGCAATCAAGAACATGAAGCGGGGAAAAGCTCCAGGAGAAGATGGAATTACTGTAGACATCATACAAGAAGCAAGTGGAGAAATTGAAACAGTACTCGCCAAAATTTTCACTCGATGCTTTAATGAAGGGAAGATTCCTGAGGATTGGAACAACGCTACAATGATCCTGCTACATAAAAAAGGTGACATTGAGGATCTCAGGAACTACAGACCTATCAGCCTCCTATCAGTGGTTTATAAAATCTTCACTAAAGTTCTTTCACACCGCTTGAAGGTAACACTGGACATGGCTCAACCGAGAGAACAAGCTGGATTCAGGAGTGGCCACAGCACAATAGATCACATCAACGTACTGAGAGAACTAATTGAAAGAGCGAGGGGAATATGAATTTCCATTGTGCATGGCTTTTATCGATTATGAAAAAGCCTTTGATTCGGTGAAACCATCAGCAGTTACAATGGCTCTGAAATCCTGCGGTATTGAAGCTGCATATATTAATATTATTAATAACATCTATGAAAATGCAAGTGCAAGGATTCGGCTGTTTGAAAATACAACACACATAAAAATTGGAAAAGGAGTGAGACAAGGTGACACCATATCTCCGAAGCTCTTTAATGCTACATTGGAAAATGTCTTTCAATCACTGAACTGGGAAAACAAAGGGATAAAGATTAATGGATATTATCTAACCCACCTTTGTTTTGCTGATGATGTAGTCATTTTTGCAACTACCCCTTCAGAGCTGCAAAGTATGATCCAGGAACTTGCTGACAAGAGTAAGGAAGTGGGATTAAATATGAACTTTCAGAAGACAAAAGTGATGTTCAATGCTTTTACAAGAAATGAAGATTTATCGATTGATGGAGAAAAGCTGGAGATAACAGACACATACGTTTATCTTGGACAGCAGATATCAAGTGAGGGTCACATTGATGAAGAAATTATCGGCGTTCAAAACTTGCCTGGAGAGCTTTTGGAAGAAACAGCATAATTTTCAAGAGTAATATGCCATTGTGTCTTAAAAGAAAAGTGTTTGATCAATGCATCCTTCCAGTGCTTACGTATGGTGCAGAGACGTGGACCTTAACTAAAAGGGACATACAAAGGCTGCAGACAACTCAAAGTAGCATGGAGAGGTGCATGCTTGGTGTAACCAGGAGAGATAAGAAGAGGAACTCGTTTATCCGAAAAATGACAAGAGTGGAAGACATCATGATCGGAGTTAAATCCCTGAAATGGCAATGAGCTGGACATACTGCCAGAAGGACAGACCATCGATGGACAGCTGAAATTTTAGATTGGATTCCAAGGGACAGGAAAAGACCCAGAAGAAGACCACATGGAAGATGGGTGGATGAAATTCGAAAGTATGTGGGAGTGACACGGAGGAGACTGGCACATGACAGACCATTGTGGAGGAAACTTGGGAAGACCTTCGTCCAGCAGTGGATTGATAATGGTTGACGATAATGATGATATATATATTTTAATTTGCATAGATTTTGTACAGACACTGGAATTTTTTTTTTTTTTTTTTTTCAGATTTCAGGTTTTTCATATCTCTTGCTTGAGCTTTTCAATCACTGCTGAATAAAAATACGTAATTTCTCTAATTTAAAAATTATTCAGGTTTAGTCAGTTCTGTTATTTAACACTTGTTTGTGTAGAATATATTTACCTTTGCATTAACTCTGTAGGCTTGGCTTCATGTGCTTCTGTGAGTCACTGATGTCAACCTCCTGGTGAAGCTTATCGGGTGTTGCCCGCATTGTTGGTAATGATTGTTTAAATTTATGGTAGAAAGTGACAGTTAAATATTGTTGTGTTTAAAGAGACAAAGAAAATTAAGATTTCTCATCATCCTTTCTTCAAGGCACAATCATATCCGTAAAGTATGCACCTCTGCAGTGCACGAAAGGAATCTAAATAGGGAATAGAAAGTAAAGCTTTTTTCTTTCTTTCTGGGCTTAACAGCTCCAATGAGCACCTAAGAATATAAAAAGTAATCAGCCTCTGATTTAGAGCCACTGGTTCAAGGGAAGATCAGATGCAGTGCATTTTTGAGCATTGCTAAGCCTGAAATACAACAAGATATTGTTTATTGGGAAACAGAGCGTTGGTGTGCTTGTTGGCCATTTTTGTGATAGAAATCTTTGAAGAACATTTTGTTGCTGTGTTTTGTACCAATTTGTATGAAATTGCATGCTTTTGAGTCCCTTGAAGTGTGCCACCACCCTATTCATTCCATGAACACTTCGTACCTGTATTGTTGAGGGTTATGCACAGGTTTCATCCATGTATGAATCGGTGCAAGCATTCATATTTCAAAAATGCCAATTGCTCATTTTTGTGCGCATTAGTTTTTTTAATTGCCATAATTGTGAGTGATTATGTTATTTTGGCATTAACTCTTCTGTGAAGGTTTATCATAAAAACTGTTCTTACTATGTGCTCAAACTTTGAGAAGTTATTTCAACTGCATGTTTGCAGGTCTGCGAATTAAGTTGAAATTAGGATTGTTGATCTGGAGTTTTTCTTCAAATCAGAGTTTAAGGAAAATTTCCAAGACAAAAAAGGAACAAACGGTAAAGACTGAACAAGAATTTGAATGGAAAGTTTGAAAAACTGAAATATTGTGCTTCAGATTTAAGTAATTGCTGTTTTGATTACAATAAACAATTATCGTATTTTCCAAGAATAATGCAAGTATGACACTGCAGTTCTATTTATTCCCTTGCTTTGTTATTGGGAATAATGCTGCACTGAGTTTAAAACTGCAGATAAACATTCTACAAAGGAGTTTTTATTTGAGGACCATTCCGATCCCAACCCCCGCCAGTACTTAGATGCAATCAGCACTTAAAAAGAACTTCAGGAGACCTTGATATCCTGTTTGTTGAGATGAAATCACAATTCCTGACAGTGGTAATAGAGTACATTGTATTGCTTCCATTGAAGATAAATGATGCAGTAAATCGAGGTGTTAGGAAAAGTAACACAGCAACAAAACAGGTGCTTAAAAAGTTGCACGTTATCAATGAGGTCAGAGGCACCAAAACTTTACTGTGAAGAATTAGAAACAAATAATTTGGTCTGACGAGTCTCCTTCTTTGTACTTCAATGATCGCAGGCCCAGCGAAGCCTTTAATCCTGATTGTGTTGAAGGTGTTGTTCAAGCTGGAGGGGGTTCTGGGATGTTTTGAAGATGTTTTTTGTACCATGAAATGGGCCCTCATTGCAGTGACGATGAATTTGAACCAGCACACGTACCTCCGCATTCTGAATGATGAAGTGTTGCTCTTTGCCTTACATCTCCAGGAGCAGCATCACATTGCCACTCCTGTCTTCCAAGACAACAACTGCCATGTGCACAGGGTTAAAACTGTTTCTGAGTGGCACAACGAACAATCAGCAACACTGTCTCAGCTCAATGGCCCGCCAAATCACCAGATTTAAATCCTATTGAAAATATCTGGGATCATTTGGAACAGAAGGTGAAACGCTCAGAATAGACACCCACATACTCTGGTGGAACTTCAGGACCAGTTGACGCATGAGTGGCTGCAAATCAATGTTCAATACATCCACAACCTCGTAGTCTCAACCACACCGGATTCTTGCTGTTATCAAGGCAAGAGGCGTCGTCACCCGTTATTAGGTAAGTTATGTCAGGGGTGACTAATTTTTGTCTGGTGTGCTTACATCGCATTAGACGAACTTTCACATGCTCAGGGACATAACTACAAAACGGATAACATAGAAAGAGACCAGAGACAAGTCAGCCTCGAAAGCCATAGCAACAAGCGCTGGGCACTACCGGTGATAGAGGTGAACGCTACTGAGGATGACGAAGATAATGTGTGGTGCGAAATGCATCTATGAAAGATGTAGCCATAGAATTGTGATAAGAGATTTTGTGCTTCCTTAGGAAATTTTACTGTGTTCAACTCTTTTAAACTTCATTTTGTTCACTCCCTCATTCGCTTGTTCTTAGGAATATTGATGTTTTTAAGAACTTCAAATGTTAGACTGGCAAACATAGCCAACGGTCTGTAATAATTTATTGCTTCATATCCTGTAATTTTACCTTGTTCACCTCAATCCTGTATTTGTATTTTAAATACAATTTTATTTTCTCATCATTAGATTTTAGAACATCAATGTCGTTTCACATGCCCGAAAATTCAAATCAGGCTCTGAGTATTCCGACTTTATTCAAAATTTTATTCAACTTAAGTTTCGCAATACATAGCACATTGTCTATTATCCAAGAGCCCTCAAGTAACTATGGGCCCATGAAGTTTTTGATTACAACGACTGTGCTATGAAGTGGGAAGTTTAACATCAAGCAATGGTATGTGATGAAAACTTGATTTAATCAGCTTTGTAAACATTAATACCAGTGGATATATATGTATATATATATATACTAAAGAGCAAAGCCAAAAACATTGAAAAACTTTAGAATTTAAAACGAAAGTTGCAAAATAACCTGAAGATCAAAACGCGCAACGCAGCAGTTATGAAAATTCAGAATTCACATTCTATTAAGAAGAGACTAAAGCAAAAAAAAAATTTTTGACTCATACCAAGTACAACATAGAAAAGGTTATGTATTGACCAGTGTGAGTTAAAAGAGAAAAAAAAAGAACAACTGAATGCAGAAAGTGTCGAGAATACTGAGCCCTGGCTTTATCAAGGACCAGCAAAAACTCTGCATTTTCTCACTTCCACAAAGACCTATTTGGAAATGGGTTTCTGCAAAGTCATGGATGCAAGTAATAAGCCCACCAAAAAAATTTTTTTTTAAATATATATATATATATATATTCTATAAAGAAGATACCTAAGCAAAAAAAATACATATATAATTTTGACTCACACCTAGTACAACATAGAAAAGGTTATGTATCTACCTGTGTGAGTAAAAGGAGAAAAGATAAAAAAATAAAATAAAACAACTGAATGTAGAAGGTGTCGAGAATACTGAGCCTTGGCTTTATCAAGGACCAGCAAAAACTCTGCATTTTCTCACTTCCACAAAGACCTAGTTGGAAATGGGTTTCTGCAAGGCCATAGATGCAAGTAACATTCCCACCTAAAATAGTTTAAAAAATATATATATAAGTCATGTCCTCCGTAGAGTAGCATGACCTAGCACTAGTTAACAATTTCGCTTACATCCATTAACCTTCATGGCCCGACCCATGCTCTTTATCTGTTACTATTAAACAGAGAGAAGAAGATTAAAGAGAACTCAAGCTGTGAGAGTGACATAATAAATAGAAATGATTTTCAGCTATAACGAAATTCCAAGTTCGTTTGAGAGAGAATTTAAACCTGAAAAACAATGCAAAAGAAATCCAAATTTTACATTGCAATTAAAAAAGGAAATGTTAATTTATAACGAACAGATTTTTGAAAGAAAACTTGAGTCTAAAACCCCTACTCTACAACTTGTGACAGCACGAAAACGAGAATAAGTTAAAGATAATAATTAACTAAAGAAAACTTTGTGAAAGTTATATACCTTAAACAGTTAGTTGCAATATGTACAAAGTATTTCAGCAGTGCTTTAAGTGCATAATTAATTAGTTATTAAGAACTTAACTACTTTGAAAAAACAGCGCATAGACATTTGTGGAAGTGAGAAAATGCAGAGTTTTTGCTGGTCCTTGATAAAGCCAAGGCTCAGTATTCTCGACACCTTCTACATTCAGTTGTTTTATTTTATTTTTTTATCTTTTCTCCTTTTACTCGCACAGGTAGATACATAACCTTTTCTATGTTGTACTAGGTGTGAGTCAAAATTATATATGTATTTTTTTTGCTTAGTTATCTTCTTTATAGAATGTGAATTCTGAATTTTCAAAACTGCTGCGTTGCGCGTTTTGATTTTCAGGTTATTTTGCACCCTTCGTTTTAAATTCTAAAATTTTTTCCTTAGTCTTCAGTTTTGCTCTTAAGTATATATATATATATATATATATATATATATGTCATGACCTCCGCAGAGTTGTATGACCAAGCTTTAGTTAACAATTTAGCTTGCATCCATAACCTTCCTGGCCCGACCCATGCCCTTCATCTGTTACTATTAAACAGAAAGAAGATGATTATGGAAAACTCAAGTTGTAAGAGTGACATAATGAACCGGAAATAATGTTCAGTAATAACAAATTGCCAAGTTCGCCTGAGAGATAATTTAAACCTGAATAGCAATACAAAAGTATTACAAGTTCTTAACATTGCAATAAAAAAGGAAATATTAATTTTTTTCTAAAGCACAGATTCTTGAAAGAAAACTGGATTATAAAAACCCCCTATTCCACTACTTCTGACAACACAACGAGAATAAAATAAAGACAATAATAAACTAAAGAAATGCTTTGTGAAGGTTATGTGACATAAACAATTAGTTGCAATATGTACAAAGTATTTCAGAAGTGCTTTAAGTGCATAATTAAGTAGTTATTAAGACCTTAACTGCATTGAAAACACAGCGCAGACTACAAGAACAATGAAACGGCCGGCTGCTTGGCCTTAGTTCCCCTAAAAAAACGCGCAAAAATACCAAGAAAAGAAAGGGTTAAAATACACAAAAAGTTAATAGACTTGCTAGTGCCTAAATGCTTAAAAGCAAAAAAAGAAAAAATGTTCAAGAAGTTCAAATATTGAACCTGGAAAACCTAAAACCCAAAGAAAAAGAAGAGAGCTTACCTCTTATGCAACTTAACTTCCTCCACTCTTGAGGAAACATGGCCGACCTTTCAACCCAAACTTCCAAACACCCCTGCCACTCCCTAGTCACTGGGGGGCAGTGTGGGTGGGGCTGAAGGCCTCCACACACTGAAAAAATCCTACTCGCAGAGAATTTAACTGGAGAAAAAAATATAATTAAGATTGTGGACCTGTATGATCAGAAAGAGCAGAATAAACTCTCCAGAATACATGAGAAATATTATGAAATACACAAGTAGTGTATTTAATAATCTTTGCATGTATTTAATCACCTTAGTGAGCTTCTGTAGACTTCAGAATCCTATTAATTTTAATGTTAGTTTTACTGTTTTTAGTATAGCTATTCTAGTGAGTGAATAACTAGTTTTCTTTTATATTTATTTTTATTTTATTTTATAAATAGATTTTTAAGGGGTTTTTTTTTGTGATTTTATCTATATTATTTAATTTTTTATTTTTAATAGGACCTTCTTATCCATAGCACTAAAATTCCTTTTTGTAGTTAGTATCATCCTCTAGCCAACTTCCAAAAGGCTTTCATTGGTCAGAATCATATTATTAACTGTGTAGAAAATTAAAGCAGATCTGCCAACCTTACTCTATTATTCAGAATAATTTTTCTTAAAGTTCTTTTAATGAAAGAAGTAGGAATTTTGTTCTCTAGAAAACTGTCTAATAGTATATTAATGTGGTAGTTGAAGTCCAAATTGTTGCTGCAAATTCTTGAAATTCTAAGCACCTGAGAACTTAGTACATTCTCAATTACTTTGAAAGGAAAATTAACTCTTTTATCAAAGAGGCTAATAGATGGGTTACCTCTGTTAAGTTTAATGCTTAAGTCTAGGAACTCAAGTTCCTGATTACTGTGGTTGGTTTTACATAAGTTAAGAGAGAGCTAGGATAGATATTATCAAAATCACTCTCTATAACTTCTGAATTATTTATACACAGCAGATCGTCAATATATCTAAATGTGTAAAGGTAGTTATTGGAGCAAGTGGAGTGATTTTTAATGAATTTATATTCCATAAAGAACAAGAATAGATTAGCAATACTCGTGGATGTTGACGTTCCCATAGGGATACCGTTTACTTGCTTATAGAGAGTATTATTATATAAGATATGGTTATTTTTTATGCAGCAATTGAGATAAGAGTTCCAGGCTCCTACATTAACAAATTGGTTAAGTTTAAGGTAGTGATTATATCTGATAGAGGCAGATTAGTATATAGGTTCTCAAAATCATAACTATTAATATCTAAGGGATTTAATTCGAGTATAGTGGAAATTACTTCTGCATTATTATTAATTATCCAAAAGTCTCTGTACTTCAAATTAGTACAGTTACTAATGTGTTTCAAAACCTTCTTCAAGATTTCTTCAAAAGCTAGATCAATTTTCTTTTTATGACTCCTGGCTCCACTAGCTATGAATCTGAACTTCACTGGATCTTTATGAAACTTACCATTTGCAAAAAGAAATGGAAATTCAGGCTCATATCTCCTTATTTGTGGAATTTTAAGTTTCTTGAAGAATGCCTTAAAACGATTTTCTAACTGCTTGGTAGAATAACTTACGGGCTCGTAGGTTACTCTATTATTGAGTTCTATAGTTAACAATTCAAAATAGAACTTCTTACAGATAATTGCAAAATTATTGCTAGCTTTATCCGTAGTGGTAAAAATAAATAGGTCTTGTAGTTTGGAGAGTGACCTTTTAGCATCTCCAGAGAAAAATAGATTTCTATCAAAACAAAAGTCGAGACCTGCCAACTCATTAGTGAAGCCATTGATTATATTATATTTCCATTCTGCGAAGGCCTCAATAGGCTGATTGTATGTTAAACTGGTTTTGATAATGTACCTATTAACATCTTGAGTGAAGCTTTCAAGAATCCTCTCTTTGGAGATTTGGAAGGAAGGTCTAAATTTAGAACCATGCTCTAATAAATTCCTAAGCTTGTCATTTTCAACAAAACTCAAGTTTCCAGTGATAATATGCTTGTAATTCTTATCATAGTGAACTGTTTCTTTATGTTCATCACAAGAACATGTAGTAACTACAGGTATGGAACTCGAAGAATTAAGTTTGTAGTTTTTAACTATTGACCCTAAGGTCTTAACATATTTAAAACTTACAATAGACTGGTGCCTGTGGATGGGAAAAAAATTGCATTATTGTAGAACAGCTTCCTTACATTGAGATTATCGTAGGCTTTATTTAGGAACCTGATGGTAACAAAATTACTGGAAAATTCTTTAAGAGAAATTTTATCTTTAAGAATATGCTTAAGAATGTCTAGAACCAAAGCCAAAACATGTTTATCAACATGGTTAGCTGTTTCTTTCCAGAATTTGAAAAAACTTTTAAGGACAGAGTGCTTGAAGGACTTAAGTATTTTGTAAGTATTTTTAACAAAACTAGTACCATTTTTAAAACTTTCCAGAGTTATTTGCAAGTTAG
Organism: Macrothele yani; assembly: GCA_039090855.1. NCBI lineage: Eukaryota > Metazoa > Arthropoda > Arachnida > Araneae > Macrothelidae > Macrothele > Macrothele yani. The sequence goes on from JAYWMT010000058.1 coordinate 253,198, forward strand.
CAAAATCAACCTTGCTTGAAGTACGAAATAACCTCTGTCCTCTATTACCTCTAGTGCAGCTCTTGTTGTTAACAAGAAAAAAAGAGTTCACGTATAGAAAATTTATGCGGATTATGCTTATTGTCAGAAAGAGTGGAATTAAGACCATAGGGATAAAGAGACTGATGCTGCAAAATTTCAAGGGATTCAGTTTCAAGTCGAGCATAGAGGTCAGAGATAATATGCAGTACCTCTATTTTCACTTTGTCAAAACCATCACTATGGAAATGCTCTAATTCAAAGGTAGAGTACTGGCTAGCATTAGTGGAGGGGTTCACACCAGAAGTAGAGAACTTGTTAACTAGAGACCTGTGACCATTTATCCTAAGATGAAGAGGAATTTTGCTTTGGCCAATATAGCTAAGGCTGCAGATAGTACAGGTGAGCTTATAAATGGTATTGTAGGCTTTGCAAAACTTGTTGGAGCAATTATCCGCAATAGAAGAATACAGGTTAGGATCCGCATATTTACATGTCAAACAACGTTTGTCATTTCATAACTTTAGATTACCTTTGCCAGCGAGTTCATACACTATGGGAAAGGGTGCTAGCCTAACCGAGCGGGAGGACTTAAATTATCTGAGTTGACCTCCAATCCTTTCATCGTCCTTAGAACGCCACTTGGGCCAAACATACAAAATTCCGAGCAAACCAATTAGGAAAAAACTTTTTTGGAAATAAGCAGTCCAAGAAATTACCAAAACTCGAGTATTAACTACACTCCAAAAAGACATCAGCCAAAACACGTTAAAATAAAAATTAATAGTTAAATGAAAATAAATAAAAAATGAAAAAAAAAAGTAATAAAAAAAAAATAATAATAAAACATTTCAACTAGAATTTGCGCATAAGCTGCTAAATAGTAAGTTGAAATTAGTTACTAAAGAGCAAAGTTGAAAACATAAGAAAAACTTTAGAATTTAAAACGAAAGTTGCAAAATAACCTGAAGATCAAAACGCGCAACGCAGCAGTTATGAAAATTCAGAATTCACATTCTATTAAGAAGAGACTGAAGCAAAAAAAAAAATTTTGACTCATACCAAGTACAACATAGAAAAGGTTATGTATTGACCGGTGTGAGGAAAAAGAGAAAAAAAGAACAACTGAATGCAGAAAGTGTCGAGAATACTGAGCCCTGGCTTTATCAAGGACCAGCAAAAACTCTGCATTTTCTCACTTCCACAAAGACCTATTTGGCAATGGGTTTCTGCAAAGTCTAACATTAAAATTAATAGGATTCTGAATAGTCTGCAGAAGCTCACTAAGGTGATTAAATACATGCAAAGATTATTAAATACACTACTTGTGTATTTCATAATATTTCTCATGTATTCTGGAGAGTTTATTCTGCTCTTTCTGATCATACAGGTCCACAATCTTAATTATATTTTTTTCTCCAGTTAAATTCTCCGCGAGTAGGATTTTTTCAGTGTGTGGAGGCCTTTAGCCCCACCCACACTGCCCCCAGCGACTAGGGAGTGGCAGGGGTGTTTGGAAGTTTGGGTTGAAAGGTTGGCCATGTTTCCTCAAGAGTGGAGGAAGTTAAGTTGCATAAGAGGTAAGCTCTCTTCTTTTTCTTTGGGTTTTAGGTTTTCCAGGTTCAATATTTGAACTTCTTGAACATTTTTCTTTTTTTGCTTTAAGCATTTAGGCACTAGCAAGTCTATTAACTTTTTTGTGTATTTTAACCCTTTCTTTTCTTGGTATTTTTGCGCGTTTTTTAGGGAACTAAGGCCAAGCAGCCGGCCGTTTCATTGTTCTTGTAGTCTGCGCTGTGTTTTCAATGCAGTTAAGGTCTTAATAACTACTTAATTATGCACTTAAAGCACTTCTGAAATACTTTGTACATATTGCAACTACTTGTTTGTCACATAACCTTCACAAAGCATTTCTTTACTTTATTATTGTCTTTATTTTATTCTCGTTTTTGTGTTGTCAGAAGTAGTGGAGTAGGGGGTTTTTATAATCCAGTTTTCTTTCAAGAATCTGTGCTTTAGAAAAAAATTACTGTTTCCTTTTTTATTGCAATGTTAAGAACTTGTAATACTTTTGTATTGCTATTCAGGTTTAAATTCTCTCTCAGGCGAACTTGGCAATTTGTTATTACTGAACATTATTTCTGGTTCATTATGTCACTCTTACAACTTGAGTTTTCCATAATCATCTTCTTTCTGTTTAATAGTAACAGATGAAGAGCATGGGTCAGGCCAGGAAGGTTATGGATGCAAGCTAAATTGTTAACTAAAGCTTGGTCATACAACTCTGCAGAGGTCATGACATATATATATATTTAAAAAACAAAATTTTTGGTAGGCTTATTACTTGCATCCATGACTTTGCAGAAACCCATTTCCAAATAGGTCTTTGTGGAAGTGAGAAAATGCAGAGTTTTTGCTGGTCCTTGATAAAGCCAGGGCTCAGTATTCTCGACACTTTCTGCATTCAGTTGTTCTTTTTTTTTCTCTTTTTACTCACACCGGTCAATACATAACCTTTTCTATGTTGTACTTGGTATGAGTCAAAAAAAACTTTTTGCTTCAGTATCTTCTTAATAGAATATATATATATATATATATCTGTAACAAGAAATAGAGGTGAAATTTTGACAAGAGTGAAAGATTTCTACTCCATATTATATGAAAGGGATGATACATGTACTCCAGACATCATGAAAGGTACCAGAGTTCTTCCAGTCCTTCCAGCAGAAGTTGCACATGCAATCAAGAACATGAAGCGGGGAAAAGCTCCAGGAGAAGATGGAATTACTGTAGACATCATACAAGAAGCAAGTGGAGAAATCGAAACAGTACTCGCCCAAATTTTCACTCTATGCCTTAATGAAGGGAAAATTCCTGAGGATTGGAACAACACTACAATGATCTTGCTACATAAAAAAGGTGACATTGAGGATCTCAGGAACTACAGACCTATCAGCCTCCTATCAGTGGTTTATAAAATCTTCACTAAAGTTCTTTCACACCGCTTGAAGGTGACACTGGACATGGCTCAACCGAGAGAACAAGCTGGATTCAGGAGTGGCTACAGCACAATAGATCATATCCACGTACTGAAAGAACTAATTGAAAGAGTGAGGGAATATGAACTTCCATTGTGCATGGCTTTTATCGATTATGAAAAAGTCTTTGATTCGGTGAAACCATCAGCAGTTGCAATGGCTCTGAAATCCTGCGGTATTTAAGATGCATACATTAATATTATTAATAACATCTATGAAAATGCAAGTGCAAAGATTCGGCTGTTTGAAAATACAACACACATAAAAATTGGAAAAGGAGTGAGACAAGGTGACACCATATCTCCGAAGCTCTTTAATGCCACATTGAAAAATGTCTTTCAATCACTGAACTGGGAAAACAAAGGGATAAAGATTAATGGAGATTATCTAACCCACCTTCGTTTTGCTGATGACGTAGTCATTTTTGCAACAACCCCATCAGAGCTACAGAGTATGATCCAGGAACTTGCTGACAAGAGTAAAGAAGTGGGATTAAAAATGAACTTTCAGAAGACAAAAGTGATGTACAATGCTTTTACAAGAAATGAAGATTTATCGATTGATGGAGAAAAGCTGGAGATAACAGACACGTACGTTTATCTTGGACAGCAGATATCAAGTGAGGGTCACATTGGTGAAGAAATTAATCGGCGTACAAAACTTGCCTGGAGAGTTTTTGGAAGAAACAGCATAATTTTCAAGAGCAATATGCCATTATGTCTTAAAAGAAAAGTGTTTGATCAATGCATCCTTCCAGTGCTTACGTATGGTGCAGAGACGTGGACCTTAGCTAAAAGAGACAAAGGCTGCAGACAACTCAAAGTAGCATGGAGAGGTGCATGCTTGGTGTAACCAGGAGAGATAAGAAGAGGAACACGTGGATCCGAAAAATGACAAGAGTGGAAGACATCATGATCAGAGTTAAATCCCTGAAATGGCAATGGGCTGGACATACTGCCAGAAAAACAGACCATCGATAGACAGCCGAAATTTTAGATTGGATTCCAAGGGACAGGAGAAGACCACATGGAAGATGGATGAGTGGATGAAATTCGAAAGTATGTGGGAGTGACATGGAAGAGACTGGCACAAGACAGACCGTTGTGGAGGAAACTTGGGGAGACCTTCGTCCAGCAGTGGATTGATAATGGTTGACAATAATGATGATGATGATATATCACAGTAACTTGTGGCTGTGTATTCTAATATTAAACATGAGTAACAGATTTATTAAGTATGAGATAACTTTCGGTTATTTCACAAAATAGATGTTACGGCTGTGGTAGAATTGCTGTTGGCAATATCCTCCGAGCAATGAAACCTCAAAAATTAAAAAAAATAAAGAACTGTTAACAGAAACCCATGTCAGTTCCAAAAAAAAGGTCTAGTGGACATCTTGCCCCTTAGGATTTTACTTAGCTCTATCAGTACTTTATTAGGTCAGTAAGGAGACAACAATATTCCTAAAGGTACTGTGCCTTGGGCAGGATAGATTACATTATGGCTGGCACAGTGGAGTGCTTAAGGGGAAAACAAAAAGGGAGTTAAAGTTTAATTTGATGTGTGACAATAATTACTTGTGTTGAGCTCCAGTTCTCATTTATGTGTGTCTTCCACCAAAGCTGGTGGGAATAGATGCTGCTTCTGGAATATTAACAGACAAGGTTTCTTGCAGTGGTCCCTGGGCATTCCGTTCCTACCTCATTGTGTGCAGCCTCCTGACTATGCAGTTACACTTCATTTTCTTTAAAATTGTTCTGTTTCTCTTTTTTATAAAGTACCCTAATCCTTGTCTCCTAGCTTGCTAAATAGCAAGCTAGGAGACTAGACCCTTAGTTTTAAACAACCTTTAGAAAATGAATAAGTGACCATTGTTCATTTTCTAAAGGTTGTTAAAACTAAGGGTCTGATGCTGGCTCCCTGAAACTCTCTACACCAGGATTGTTAAAATTATGGTGTAGAGGGTTTTAGGAATTTCATCGTTTTTGTGAACATTAAATGAAGTTAACAAAACAACAAAAAAAAATGTGAATTTAAACTACTATTATTGGTTTAAAAAATCAGCTGCAAACAATCAGTTGTATTCAGGTTTCTGTAGACTAGCATTATACAGTCTGCGTTTTGATCTTCGCATTGCTACAAATTGCTGATCACATGTCTCTAATTCTGCATTGACTTCTAGGATTTGCTTAGCCCAAACACAACTGATAAGCAATATTAATATAGGCCTAACCTCTGAATTACTGCTACCTCCCAACAATGGTCCCTTTTTTTCTGGTCTGAGTGGTGACCATTATTAAGAAGTTTCACTGTATGTATATTGTAGATTGCTGTCTATCCAATGAAAAACTTTCAGTGAAAAATAGAACGTATCATTTAAACTTAATCACTCTTGTTGACTTCACAACATGAACCAAAGGCCTTTTGGTGGACTAGGACATTGATTGTGATCCAGTGTGTGTCGGAAATATGTGAAAGTATTCAGTCATATTTGAGCTATTGTTTAGTTCCTTTGGGAGTAGTTGTACAATATATTACTTAGGCGTTCATAATATATTGTTTAGGCAATATGTATGTGTCTCTGATTCATATGAAACTAAAATGGAGGATAGTGGCAGTGTAATTTGTTAATTACATTTATTTCATCTTCATGGGTACTAATTTTCATTTCTTTTTAGGTACATGGAGTACAACAAAAACATAACTCGTGGTAAACGAGAAGAGGTTAGGAAGTTAAAAGTTGAGAGAGACAAGCTTCAAACAAATTTGGAAAAGTAAGTGCAGTCTTGAGCATTTATTTCTTCTGCTTTCAAATGTGTAAAATATGTATATAAATTCAGAATGTGTTTGACTGTCGGTGTTTTTCCATTTTTTTTTTTTTTAAATGTTAGAAAAATGTTATTTACAATGCATTCTCGGTACTGATTGATTTATTGTTTGATATGTCAGTATTGGTGAATTTTTACTGTAAATATTCCATTATATAAAGGAATGGAGAAAATAACGAAATTGTGTAAGTTGAGTAAACAGAACATTTTCTGTGGAATTTAAAGTGTTTATACTTCAGCATGATTTGAAAAGTGCTGGTCAAGATTAAAAAAGCTTCATCAGTGCTAAGGAAGAATTATTTCGTGTTTCTTGCTGCAGTTAGCAAGCTTTAGATGCAGGAGGTAATCCACTTTTATAATAATTAAAAATCACTTTCGCACTAACAAGTATGTTAAATTGTATGTACTGTGAAGGTAAGTTCCATTTCAAAAAGAGAAGCAAAGTTTGTGATACACCCTGATTTTAAAAGTGTCGTGGATATACAGCATGGTCCAAAAGACTTGCTGTATTTTTAGAAAATTATTGAAAAATGACTGCATCACTTACAGGAATAAGATTTGCTGTGTTTGAATAGTAAACATCTAAAGTCTTTTTTATGATACAAACTAGTATACTTCTGTATATAACTAATATGCACTTTTGTGGTTGCATGGAGAATGTCCAGCCTGCACTCAATTTCTCACCATGTCCATTGTAATAAATCCACATGAACAGCAGCAATGGAGTTCCATGATTCATTTTTTAGGCCCTTATATCACTCACCTTTGTTTTTTATACTCCAGACCTTCCAGGTTTTACGATTTACCTGTAAAATTTGCAGAAATTCGGCTTGTTTTATACGGTTTTACGAGCAAGATGTTAATTTTACTGATTTAGCGTTTCACCCAGATTTATTTTTCTCCTAATGATTTTACACCCACACAATTAGAACTTTTTTTATTTAACTTAATCCATTTAAAATAAAGCACTGGTGTAAGTTAGGAATAAACTTCGTTTCAGCTACATGTGCTTATGTGGGAAAACTTTTTCAATAGTTTTCCCACATGTTTTAGGTTATTGTTTTACGTCACTTCAAACACTAAAGCTTGCACCATGTGTAAACTGAACTACAATACTTCAGCTGGGCTTGTCTGTCTCTCGCTATGTTTACCTCCTCCCCCTTTTCAAGTAATGCACTGTTCGTCCCCCAAGTTGCAATTTCTCAGTAGGCCAGCTTAGGGTGTCCAACATTGAAGCACTGGTCCCTATTAACCCCAGTTCAATATGCTATCTCAGAATGTAGTTATCGTAGAAAAAAATTCTAACGGATTTTAAATCTGCTAAATTTTTGAGCCCAAATTGATACCCCAACATGACAAAATTTCGGTATGCTATTCAAGATGCGTAGTTGACCAACGCTATTGCAGATGGTTATCAGCACTTGTGGGAACAGTGCACACATGCGTGTGGTTTGTTCGTCAGAATTTTCTCGCAATAACTTCCTTAAAAGTTGACCGATTTCTTGATGGAATTCCTAATTATAAAACTGCGCATGTGTGATAGCTTTTTATTTTAGAAATTAATGCGCAAAAATAATAATGCTCTGTTGTAAAGCAATAATTAAGAGTTAATACGTGATTTGTGTAACATATAGACTTTTAATCGATGTGTTGGCTACATTTAATCAGTATGTTAGATAAGTAATGTAATCGAAGATATTGATATTAAATTTTTCATCGACTATGTTGGTGAAATTTTTTTATGGATTTCAGTTTCTGGAAGGTGGCAGGTTTGATACTCTGTATTTGACAGATCCCATTTTAAAATAATCTAATGGGGTTATATCAAGTAAACTGGCTGGCCACAGAATAAGGCCATCTCAGCCAACCTGGGAACATGGTATTGAAGTAGTTGCAAATGCATGTTCTCCTGCAGGGAGGAATTCCATCTTGTTTGAAGGCCTTCAACTTGTGTCACATCAAAATTTTGAAGCATATCTAAGTAGGCATTTGGTTGTTAGATTTTTTTCATGAAGAAAAAAAGGGTAATGTGGTTGTGCATAAGTCTACACTAAACATTGACTTTAGTGCTATCATTAATGTGAGTAACATGTGGGCTTTCTTTACCCTGGTTGTTCATGTTTTGTTTATGAATTGCTCTTGATATGAAAAGTGTTGACTTATCGTTAAAAATCACACATTCAAAGAAGCTTTCATTATGATGCTGGTGATCCATTAACCATTTTAGTGCTACACGTAATGTGTGTGTATATGCAAAAAATGCTAACCCATTTTCTTAGAAATTGCATGCTTCAAGAAAAAAATGATGTACTTTCCATAAATTTTGATATTTTGGGCAAAAAAAAAATTTCTGAACTTTATATAAGATTTTTCTTAATATTTATACGTACATTAATTTACATTTCAGATAACCGATTTTTTTCTTAAATAACTTTACGTGAAATAGAATTTTTGAAATAGAAATTGCAAATTCAAAAACTATTCTTTTCTCTGCAAGAAAAAGGATGAAATATAATGATGAGCCCTTTAATTTTGAATATACTCTCACAGTTTGATGTTATTTTAAGGCAGAGTTTCATGGTTCTGCTAATATTATGGAAGCACAGCACAGGACAACACTGAAACATACTTATGCACTACACTTATGCAATGGGAAACATTCTCCATGAAGGCCCTTTTCACACTTTGCACATATTGTGTGGGACCTCTTCCACTTTCCTTTGTCATATTTAGACCGTTTGCTGCATACACAAGTCTTTTTCCTTTTTTCCAGGAAGTTTTCGGAGATATTTCCCGCTTTCTTGTTCTGTTGTTTCTGCAGTGCCTGAAGTTCCTGCTTGGTTACCTTTTTCCTAGAGCCACTCATCTGCCAGAGATTCTATAATCTGAATAATAAAATCTAATCTTGATACGACGTGGTTTGGTTAAGATATTATTCTATTACGATGATGAACTTACTTCTGAAAAAATGCAAATATTACCAATTTTATTTTTAAAAAGAAGAAAATGGCCGGTGATCAATCTAGGGACCCCAATTAAGAATTTTTTTTTTTTTTATCAACGACTAACACCCCAGGTACGATCCTTAAAAACTCCCAGTAAATGGAAGGTGATTCCACCACCACCGACAAGAGAAATTCACATACGACACAAAATAATTTGATTAAGCATATGTTCCAGGTTAACTATAAATTTATTTTGTGCTCCCAGGCACAGGTTGGAAAAACACTTGATACAAGGAAACTTTAGGTGGCTAGGCCGAATAAAAAAAAGAATTTAGCTATGAATTTTAGAGTCCAGAGTATGTTGACAGTCCTAAATAATCCTCTCAGAAACCCTGGTCTGCAAACCAAGTAGTTTTCACCTGTGTGGTTTAGAGGATGAAGGAGGTAAGTGGCACAATTTGGTTACCAGCCTGCCTTACAAAAAATCTTTAAAGAATGTGATCATTCACTCAAAGAGTGTTAAGAGCTTAATGCTCGATGTGCATATCTGATAACTGTTGAACTTTGAGCTAAATGCTCTTTACAATTTAGATTTAGATGGTTAAGAGTGACATTTTATTCTTTTTTTTTTCACAACACACTGATTTTGATCAGTTACCTGGAAAAATCTTTTTCTTACTTTACAGTACAGAAAACCAAACAAACAAAAATGTCAAGTCACTTTCCTCTCATTTGAGCTAACAAAAAAACCCTGTTCTAACAGAAAACCAAAATTAATATACTTCAATCCATTTCTTTGGTCACTGGCATTAACTAGACATTTTTTCAAAAAAAAACACAATGACATTATATTACATTTGTTAGTTCTGGCCAGACCATTAATTCCCAAACATACATTTGCATTTCTCTATTTTCCTCCCATTTTAATTTCACCTTCCCCCCATTTTTTTCTCTCACCCCTGAATTTTAACCTTTTACATCATTCCATTTCTGATCAAGACACATTTTTTTTTTTTTTTTTTCAATTTTAGGTGGTACTCATTTTTTTTCTCTTTGTTTCTCCTCCTCCTTAAATTTTCCTTTTGATGCCGAATTGGAATTGGTGTTTGTGCTGTCGCTACGAGAGCCGGCACGCCGTGGAAACGGGGCCTGATGCACTTATGATGACATGGTAGGATTTTCCCTCTTCTCCTTCCTTTCTTTTATTCTTTTTTCTTACTTACTCCCGATGCCGGCCTTTGAGGAGACTTTCTCTCTCTCACACGGCGACAGGCGGCAGCGATGTTACCGAGCGGGTTACGAGGCGTAATGCCCGCTATTGCCTCGGGACGATGTCAAGCACTTTTTCGCGCCATCTCGGCAGCAGAGTAAATTTTGAGCCATGGAAAAATTTGAAAAGAAAAGGATCGTTCCTACCGTTCTTGGGCCATCGCGGCCGCCGTTCCCGGTTCTGGAAGGTTAGGGCAGGTTCAGCATCCGGTCGTCCATCATTCGGACTCCCCTCCTTTACTCGATTTTTTTTTATTTTTTTTTATTGTGGGACTCTCCCTTACGAAGTCTGGTATCGAAGTGTCGAGCAGCACGCAAAAATTCTCCGCTCCTCGCCGAATCCCTTGCGCACGCGCCCGAAATGGCGGAAGGCAATTGGCCCGAAGTTAAGTCAGAAGGCGGAGAGAAAGACGCAATTCCCAGAAATCGCTGGCTCGCATCTTCTCGGAGTCTGGCTTGAACTTTGACCCACGAAAACGGGCGCTGCGGTGAACCTCGCAGAATTCCGCCCAAATCCTGACGTGTTCCATGTGCCAAGCGAAAAATGCCTTTTCGAAGTAAACAAGAGCATAAATAAATCGGACTTTCTGCACTGGTAAAGCTGGGAAAACGTCCTCCCAGATGCCATTCTACGAATTTATCGCTTTTAGAAAAGCGACACCAGAAACTGTAGCCATTTTCGTTCTTTCTTTCTGAACAAAGACTTTTAGAGACCACCTTTACAAAAATTCATTAAACAAATTAACTAACATTAACGAACATCGTTACAATTAACTTCGTAACGCATAAAAATCGAATTCTCTCTAGCTACAGGTACGACGATCGGAATTACGAAAAAATCGCGTAACGCAACGATGTGTTATTTTGCCCTGATGCATTAAGCCACAATTTTATTCTTTTACTAAATGACTATTAAATATCATTGACGATAGCGCACGCGCAATTAATTTACGAAAGTCACTTCGTTACGGAGCGATCGCCGACCCGCTTTTTCTATCAGTCGCTGAATTATACTATCACTAGTTAATACCAAGTAAGATTCATACTAAAACCAACTAAATATTAATACTAAGCAAGATTTTAATTACGAAAGGTTACTAAATTAAGCCCGATACACCCAACAATGATTTTAATTACACGCTACTGACATATGGCATAAACACGCGTTTTTTCTCATCAGATACAACTACAATACGATAAAATACCTCGTACACTATATGTTTACAAATTACTTTTCCATTATTAAAGCTTACATAATAATACAATAAAAGAAATCGCGATAACGACGGTAAATACGGAACTACAACCTTACAATTTTTCTTTTTATCGCTACGTTATCCCGACGATCAATAACGCCGAACGCCACGGCGTCGCCGATAATTTTAAACTGATACATCTAACACTATACATATTAAACTGCACTATACACTTAAGAAACTAAGGCAAATCAAAGTCATATACACTACATCATATACTGCACTAAAACAAACTTCACTAATATCTCTTCCCTGAAAGTAAACAGTGCACTAAAAAAATGCAATGGAAGGAAGAAAAAAACATTGCATGAAAGAAGAACAACAAAAGAACCAGCAATATAGCATGATGTCAAACTTTCTTAAATCTACTTCCCAGCTAGTTACGCCTCCCTTAACTAGCAACAGACATCACAAGGCTAACTTACCTAGACCTATTCACATAAATTTAACTACATACACAGAGATCAACACTTCACAGAGAAATCAGAAAGAAAATAAAATAAATGAAAAGAATTTACTTGATTTTTCTTGACTCTTAAATCTATTTATTTTTTCTAACTCCCTCCTTGCCAAAGGGATTTGAGATCATCTCATGACAAAAATTATCACTCTCATTGAGAGTGCGTGGATCTGGTGACGTGTTTTCCGATCCAAAAATATTGGCCCATTAATTTAGAGATCGGAAAAACGTCAACAGATCAATCTAGACATGGGTTTCTGGCTAGATGGAATGTTTTCTTTGTACAAAATATAACTATTCAGGACCATACGAGAAAAAACATTGAAGCACACCTTTTTCCAGTATTTCACTGTACTGTAAGCCTCTCATCTGGATATGAATACACCATCATATCAGAGGTGTCAATTCCACCCATGAAAGAATTGTACTGTTGAACAATTGATGGCTTAGTTATACTTTTACTCATTCCCTGACGTATACGTGTGCATGTAGTGTTTCCAGCAGTACAATGTGTTGGCAAAAGCAGAACAGGAAACCTCTGTGATTTTTTTCCCTTGAAGGCAGCAGCAAGAATAGGACCCATACGGAAATACTTCACTTCACCTATAGCAAATTTGCTATGAAAGGGTGCTGGTAGGAATTTTATGTTTTTCCGGATGCTTCCTGTTACAAATGTCCCTGCACTATATAGTGTTTTAGCCAGAAGAACACTTGTGAAAAAGTTATCCATAAAAACATGGTACCCTTTAGACAGAAAGTTTCCAATTTTCAACAATCTTGTTACAACAGAGTATGCCAGTCCATGTTCTTGAATATCTGCTTTCGAAGTGGTGTCTTTAGCTCCTCGATATATAAAAAATGACAGACAGTAGCTGGATACCGAATCACAGAGCATCCAAAATTTGATACTCCAACGTGTTGGTGATGTTTGTTGGGTAAGTACTGCATAAGTTGTGTATGGTTTTTTGTTCCTACTAGGCTTTTATCCACACTTAGCTGCTGATATGGAGTGTAATGAAGCCTAAAAAGCCTGTTTGCATGGTCAAGTAGCAGCTGAATTTTTGCACAAGGATCATATCCAGGTTCACCAAGAGCTGCTAAGTTGCTATTATCCACAAGATGAAAGAATTTCAAAATCATTTGAAAACGATCTCTTGAAAACATTTGTCGAAACCATGGCAAATTCTATGAAGAACTTGTGTACCAATAGGAAGCAATAGTTGATTGTCGTTTTACTCCCATATTTAGAAGGCACGCAAGGAAACCTTTTATTTCAGCATTTGTAACATTTTTCCATTTCTTAGCTTGACATTTGGGAGAAAGATTTGGATGCTCCTGGAGAAACCTCTTTGCATATTTATTTGTTTCAGAAACGATAATTCCAAGGATGAAATTAGTAAAAAACAAGTAAAAATATGCAATAGGTGCTGCATCAGTTGCAGGAGCATGTTTGGGCCCCTGCATTTCATGATGATCAAAAGGATGCTGAGGTTGTTCATCACTTCCCTCTATTACATCCTCCCATTCACTTTCAGAACTTTCATTAACTGAAGATTCACTAACAAGATCTTCACTTTCGGAATAAGATATTGTATGCATGGTTTGGTGGCTAGTTTTCTGTCTTGATGTTGCTTGGCCAATATCACTCTCAGATGTTTCAAAATCATCACTATCACTTGGCAAACTTTCACTTTCACTCTCACTACAACAAGCCATTTCAAATAACCTAACAAAAATTTCACGCAGTAGGAAAAAGCACATCTGCTAGTCTGAGGAACAAGCTGTCAATAAAGTCATCCTCTGCTAACAGGAGTTTGGAAAAAGAGGGGGATTCATAATTCACTGAGTTTTGCGATTGTGTCTGTTTGTTTGGAAAAAAAGAAATTAATAATGTGAAGAGTTTCTAATAATAAAACACCGCATTTCATTCTCCTGCGCTGCGAAAGTCCGCAAAAAAAAAAAAAGAAGAAGAAGAAGAAGAAGACACCCGTCATCGCAGAACCACGCTGTGCGGCAAGTGCGCTTTATTGCACTTCGAACGGGGCTCCAAAAACTGATTTCCAACAGTACGACGTTTTATAATTCACTAACAATGCCAAGTGAACAGCCATGCCTCAACTGCAGTAGGAAACGTTTTGGCTAAAGTGGCCTTTCTTCTGTCACACGGAGGAAGCGCGTGGGAAGCCCGATAGCAAGCACAAACTATTTCATAATACGATACGGCATATTACGATTCTTTCGATAATATCGCTGTTTGACAATATGATTCATGGAGATTCCATTTCAAAACGATATGATTGATAAATGATATGATCATCGACACTGATATCTGCCGTCTGATTCATAAAATACTCGGATCAAAATTGAAGGCCGATCGTTCGGCCCGCTGCACTTTTAGCATAAGACGTGCAGTCTGACAAATCGGCCATGTCGCACTAAAAGGGTTAAGTTACAGACAAATTTGAAATGGCAAAGTTTATAATTCTCCTTTAAATGTTAAATAATCTGAACTTGGTATGAGTATAACTGCAGTCTTTTTTTGTAGAATTTGCATCATTGTTGTGTATGGTCATTCCAGTTGTGTAGTAGCTTGTTGGGTGACTTCCTCAGGTTCCTGGAAAATACTTTCTATACTCATTCTGCATTGTCTTCTAAAACACTGGGACATCCACTTCATAGCTTGTGCAACACACTTCCAGTTTCTAAAAATTTATCTTTTCAATGTTTATTGCTTTGTAGCATCAGGAGGATTTTGGCCAAAACTTATATAAAAATTTCTTTGCACTTGAATTGCCAATTTCATTTCAAAATAGCGTGTCGCACAAATCACTTTTCTTTGCTCATTCACTATTGTAGCTATGAACAGGAAGAACAACTTGCATCATCTACCTTCAATGATGGACAACAAAGAGCGAAGTTGACAACAATGTACGAGGTTTGCATGAAATTCAAACTGAGTATAAATAAGGGAAAACCCGAAGTTGTAGTTTTTGAGCGAGGAACTGTTAGTACTGAATGTAAATGGCACAGTGATTTGACCAGGTGAAGGAGTTTATGTATTTAGGAAGCATGTTTGACAGAGAGAACAAATTAGATGGTGAAATTAGTAGGCGAGTGAATTCTTCATTGAAAGCCATATAGTGCGTCGCATAAATATAGAGACAAAACAAATTCAGGGTTCCCAATAGCGTGCGCAGATGCGCGTTTCGCACAAAGAAGTTTGAATTTGCGCAAGAAAAATAAAGTGACGCACGTTTCGCGGAAAGAAGTTTGAATTCGCGCAATAAAAATAAAGTGACTTGCGAAATCGGTGCGCGTGCAGAAAAATTTCACCCGTGAGCTATTAGCATGGGAAATATATGAAGGCGATGCCGTTTTAGATAAGTGTGCCGATTTCACGATGTCACGGTACAATCCTATTGTTCAGTCACATGTTCCGATTTCGTGACGTCACGGTACAATCCCAGTATTTCCCTTCCGGTCGTATATAAACGGATTACGGGATAATCCGCGTAGAATGCAACGAGACGAAAGCCCACGCGCTACTAAGGGTGCCAACCATTACTGTTTCAGCCACACGATTACCGAATTACGGACAAGTTGGAAGAATTGCAGATTTCAATGTATTTCGTAAAAGTTCTGAATTTTGTGTCCTTTTTTGTTAAAATCACGGTTTAAACTGCGATCGCATTTTGCGAATATATTTATAATTTTTTTCACACAAATGCGAAAACTATTAATTGGACCCGTTTCTAAGTAAGCTCCTTTAAAATTCAGATATTGGATACATCGGCAAAGCCAATATCAGACTGATATGGGGTGAAGAACGGCCAGAGGATGTTGGATGCATTGGTAAAGCCGATATCGGTGCAATGACGTCCGCATACCTGCCAAGTATTCCGGATTTCCCGAAAGTTTTTCGGAGTTTTGGATAGTTTTACAGTCGGAAGATAGTTTCTTCCGGATTTTCGCCAAAATGGCTCGTGAATTTTTTTTACTGATGGAAATTGATATCGTTGTTATTGTTGCTTAGTGTAAACTTCTGCTTTTGTTTTATTATGATCTCGTAGCGATTGAACCTTATGTTATCTCATGTTTCTAGCTGGGAGCGATCGCACACACCCTCTCCCGCCAATCCTTCCAAACTTGCTCTCCCTCAGTGTTTGGGATAGCTGCACTAATTGCGCGAAAGCGCGAATTTTTTAAAATTCTGTGCCATGCAGAGTTCGCCAAAATGCATAATTATGCGTCTAGTACGCATCAAAAAGTGTGTTTACGCATCGAAATTTTACCAACGCATAATAATATGCATCGGGACAGTATTTCGTCTTTCAAAAACGGAAGTAAACGAAATAAAGATTTCCATAATCGTAATTTCTTTTTCCTGCGATGTTGCCTCTGTCCAGTATTGTTGTTATACATCACTTTATTCCAAAAATATTAGTATTTCAGTTGGAAAATGGAGGGAAAATTTCTGAAAACGGAAATTCGACTGCGCAAAAATTTCACTGTAATCTTCTGTAAGCTTCAAGAAATTTCTCCTTTTCCATCATAATTGGAGTTTTTCCTCAAGATTGATGCATAACTGAACATAAATTTCAGGGCAATTGGTAGCGGAGGAGAATGCTTTTCGCTGGAAACTTTCGAAAATGGGAGTTTCGTCTTTCAAAACTTTCGAAAACGGAAGTTAGATGCAGTGAAGATTTCTTTCATAATCGTAATTTTATTTTTCATGCGATGTTTCCTCTGCCTAGTAGTGTTGTTAAATATCATTGTATTTTATAAATATTTGTATTTCAACTTGAAATGGAGGGAAACTGTCCGAAAACGAAAATTGGATGTAGCAAAGATTTCTCCCGTAATTGTATCCCCCCCCCCCAAACGATGTTCTGAACATGTATCCTGCTGTATTCTTAAATATTCCCCCACCCCCAAAATAAGGTTTGCATTTCAGCTGGACAAAGAGGGGGGGGATAAATATTTTCCCCGTAATAGTAATTCTTTTTCCTGAAAACGAAAGTGAAGAAGCTGAAAATTTGTAAGAATTGATGCATAGTGTTCAAAAGTATTCATATTCTCAAAATTACACTATTCATCCTTTATCTAAAATAGTGCTATCGTGCATTCGTGATGGATAAAATTGTTATCCAAGGGCATTAAAAAAAAGTCACTATCTTGTCATTGTTTAAATGAAATCAAGTTATTTCTAAAATTGCATCATTCAATTTAACAAAAAAAAATTCAAAACCTTGAAAATCATCACAATTTCTGAACTCCATCTACGAGTGACTGATCTGTCAGAAAAATAATTGAATACAAGTATCATCAAACATACTGCTAGCACATCCCATACATTACCGCTCTCCCCTAATAATAGATAATCATAAATTAACAGTTCTGGTACTGTCTCAAATGTTCTTGATTTTATAGTAAATCTTGATTTTTGCAAGCAATCTTCTTGATTTAGGAAAAAAAATTGGGGAGGGGGAGCAATTGTGGTAACATACTTCGATAATCATTGCAAGCGAGTGAGATGCATGCTGCTCTCTTTGCCATGCCTAGAAACCAGTTCAACAGGTGAAAATATTGCCAAACTTGTGTCTGAAGAATTTCAGTATCTTGGTATTCCGTGGATGAACTGTCTTGCCTTATGTGATAAGACTCCTGTTATGGTGGGGAGAAAAATTGGTGACTCTCTGAAAAAAATAGTGTCTCTCTAAAAATGAAACTCATTAACAAGGTTTGTTAATCTTATACTATACTTAAATATAAATTTTTTTGTAAATATTTCTTTATTTGTATTAAATAATTAACTGTAATAAAAATAGAGAAACCTATAATATATAATTTTATTATTTATAAAGTGTAAATACGCGCCGCTGAACGCGCGTTGATGTCCCAGTTTTTTATTTTGAAAAGTTGGCAGCTCTGATATTTGTTCTTACTATAACACAATGGAAAAGTTCCTCATTAGAAAGAGGAAGCGTTCTACTGACGATTCTGCTAGTTCAGCATAGAGTGCTATGATTTTAAACAGTGAAATATTGCCTGAGAAATGTAGTGAGGCTGTTCCTGCTGTACCTCCAACTAAATTTTAAAAGATCCTAACTTTCAAGAGAAATGGCGCTAAATGTACGACTGGCTTGAAGTCGAAACCGACGAAAATAAAACAATTTTGATGTTTTGTTCATTGTGCAAGGCGTCATCAAAACCAGCATTATTTGCAAAAGGTAAGTTAATGCCATTCATTATTTTATCAATGGTCTGTTTTATCTCATCTGAAGAACTCGTTTCTAAAATATGGCTCATGCTTGTATAGATACTGAGAATTTTTTTTTTTTTTATCCTGTCGTAATTTTTGGGCTAAAAGAAGCAGCTCATACAGTGTTAAAGGGTTTTTTTGTTTTCGACGTCGTGAAGGTCCCTATGTTTATTTTATTATTCATTGTTGTGAAAGGAGCCAATTCGCTCAAACGCTTTTGGGATGGGAAGTAAATATCCTCATCGGTGTCATGCAAATTCGTTTTGAAGTTGTTAGAACACTTCAAAGATTTTGAATATTTGAAATGTCTGTTGAGTGAATATCCATATATATTTATTCTGCTAAAAAATAGCTATGCTAGTTTTAAATTTGCAGATGTTGCAGAACTTTTCATTTGCAGGTATAAAGATGTGTATCCAAGCACAGTGTTGTTGTATGAAATTGCTTTGGTTGTGCAAATAAGTTCTGCATCAGTAGCGCGTTCTTTTAGCACACAAAATCGAATAAAAGATAAATTTCACAACAGACTGAAAGAATAAACTTTAAAAAATTTGAATTTGATTCAAATATCAGCAGCAAATGTAACACTAGAAAGCTTTCCATTTCACAAAGCTGCTGAAATATTTAATAACAAAATTAGAAGATATGTATAAAATATTTATATTATTTTTGTGTTTGTTTGCCCCCCCCCAATAAATGTAGCATTTTTCTCTAAGTTTAAAATTCACCCCTGATTTTTCAAAATCACCCCCAGAAAAAAGCCTGGGGGACATTTTCACCCCTGATTCTGGAACCCTGGCAAGAACCCTGAAATTCGCGAATAAAAAAGAAAGAACAACGAGCTGAAATGTACACCTCATATTAATAGCAAAAATAGCATAGGACACGCAGCTGCACAATAGTTTGATGGAAACATAACAATTCCAACGCCAAGTACAAGAAAAAACAGAAATATGCTGTCTCAAAAATATAAAAACTTGCTAGTTATGAGCACCTCCGGTACGAATAGTGGAGCTGTTGTTCCGAATAACACTGAAAACCCGATTGGGCATGCTGTCCACCAAGTGATGTAAGTGTTCTGGATGGAGTGTGCACCAGCTTCGTTCAATCTGCTCTTTCAAAGCCACCACACTTGAGAACTGCCATCCATTCGCATACACATCACGAGCGAGGATACCCCAGAGGTTCTCGATAGGGTTCATATCTGGCCTGAGTGCTGGCCAATCCATTACGGTCACATGATGAGTGTTAAACCAGCTTTTTGTTGATGCAGACCTATGGATAGAGGCATTATCTTGCTGGAACAGATAATCAACACCCGCTAGAATTCAAACGGTAGAAGCTGGCTGCTGAGTATGTCCTTATATGTTTTGGAGTTTTGCCTGCCTTGCAGGAAAGCGATATCCGTTGTCCTGTTGAACGCAAAAGTTCCCCAGACCATCACAGATCCCCCTCCTTTCTGTCTGCTAAAGAAGGTGCGTGGCTCACGTTGTAAATCATGCCAACAGCGGTTCCAACTGTCGGGGCAGTCCAGGTTGAACTTTTTCTCATCGGAGGAAATAGTTGTGACCTTTCGTCCATCAAGTGCATGTGGCTGCTTGCCCATAACAATCTAGCTTCCTTGTGGAACTGCATGAGGTGTGGCAGATGACGCATTTTACGGAGCACAATGTTGCGACTTTCCTTGATTCGTCGATGAACTGTGTCCTTTGAGACGGTGACACCAACAGTCCGAGAAACTTGACGTAGTGATAACCTTTGGGATGAAACTAAATACATGATGGCATGATAATCTCGTTTGGTTGTTGTTCGAGCCCTTCCAGGCCGTTTTCTGGCAGTTAACGCACCGTGTTTCGATAAAGTCTAATAAATGACTGCCGTACTCCTCCCCATGGCTTTACAAATTTTTGCTACAGGCAATCCATTTGCTCTCAGTCTCCAAATCTTTTGCACCTCCTCACCAGAAAGTTGACTGTTGCGTGGCATTTTGCCTAATAAATGTCTGACAGCAGGTTCGCTGTCTTTTGTAGGCTGGACTGAATTACGGCCCATGCACGTGCGTACAACATGCTAATTTGTACATTTCATTTTCATGTGGCTACTTTACATAGTTGTCTTTATATTTATGAGATACCTAACATTACACTATTTCACTTTGTGGTGTTCTTTTCGCACAATCCGATCATCTCGACGGATCGAAACGTTTGTTGTAGGGTTATGTCTAATTGGGTACCACTTCAGTTTCCTACCTATATCGGCATTGCGTTCATGGTGCAAATTATACTGTCTCTATATTTATGCGACGCACCTTAGCTGCTTTGGAAGATTTTCACATAAATGATGGGTTCTCAAGAGAGTCCTGCATGGCTGTGTATGAAAGTGTAATTATTCCTACTCTGATGTATGGCAGTGAAACCTGGGTACTGCAAAAAAAGTATGGAAGTTGTTTGGGTGCTAGAGAAATGCATTACTTACAGGGTGGTTTGTGGCAAGACACATTTTTATCATGTGAGGAATGAAGATGTGTTGCAGTTGTGTCATGTAAAGCAAAATGTTGTTAGCAAGGTGGAGACCAATATGCTTCGGTGGTTTGGCCATATTGAAAGAACGAGTGATGAGATGCTTACTAAGAAAAAATTTTTAGCCCAAGTGGCAGGAAGGGAAAGGCAGAGGAAAGCCAAGGAAATTCATGAGAGGATCAGATTTAGGAATGTCTGCATGAGAAAAATATTATGAGTGTGAAGTATAGAAGGTCTTGTGTACAAATATGTCATGTGATGGATGTCAGTGAAGTCCGAGTAGTGTGTCAAGATCGCTGTAAATGTAGAAGTTTGATATGGCAACAGTAAGTAAATAATCAGTTAAAAATTTATCTGGTAGTTTGTATTTCTTTATGGAGCTAACCTCTGAATTTCAGAGAACAGCTTAGTGATATGTATATGTGTATGCATATACACTCACGGACAATGAAATTTGTGCACCTAGAAGAAAGCATGCTACAACCTCTAAACTTTGCAAATAACTAGAGTGCATGCTGGTGTGACAATAATCCACATTTGGTGCGAGTGCGCATGACCATACACCCGTGGTGGTGCTGGAAGCACGAACTGGCAGCTTTATAAACCGGCATGTAGTCGATGCCCCATGAAAGCGAAAAGCACCTGCCGATACAAGCAGGTGTACAGAGGGAGAAGAATGCCGGGTAGACGCCAGAGACATCAATTTATGCAACTTACAGACTTTGAAAGAGGCCTGACCATCAGGCTGAAAACCACAAGTTGGTCGGCGCACCGTATATCCCGCCACATGAATCGTTCTGACCATACTGTCCGACTGTGTTGGGAGCAGTGGACACGTGACGGCACTGCCACACAGCAGAGCGGCTCTGGGCGTACCAGGAGGACCACCGATAGAGAGGATCAACGGATCCTGCGCCAGTCACGAACGGATCCCACGGGGACCCGGTCCACTATACAGGCAGAAGTAGCAGCTCCTGTATGCCTACGAGCCATTTCCCAAGGCTTTTGGAAGCGAATCTACGATCCAGCACCCCTTATGTGTGCTGCCATTAATACCAGAACATCACCAGCTCCGTCTGCAGTGGTGTCAGGCCAGAGCAACGTGGAACGCCACAGACTGGCGACGTGTGGTGTTTAGTGGTGAGTGCCGCTTCGTTTTGGGGACAGATGATCATGTCCGGGTGTGGAGATCCCTGGGTCAATGACACAATCCCAACCTCACTATTGAGAACCACACCTCCCCCACTGCAGGCATTATGGTCTGGGGAGCCTTAACCGACGATAGGCTATCAGCTCTAGTAGTGGTACAGGCATGTGATTTTTCCACTAATTAGTGGAATTTCGTGAATTCACTTTTTAGAAAAAACGAAATCCGCTAAACTTGGCATTTGCGATCTCAGGCTTTTGACAAAAGTTTGTGATTGTTGATATGTTGGGGGAAAATTCGGGGCAAAACAGAGAAATATTCGTTGGGTAGGTGGCGATATTTCAGTCATAAGGCGTAATCTTTCTGCTGCTTGCTGCTCAGCCAATGAGATAGCTGCGGGTTACGTCACATCAAACGTTCTCGGTTTGCTCGAAATTGTATTTTTTAGGTGAACACTCCGCTGTTTCAGTTCACCTCCGTCCTTTACATTGCTATTTGTTTTATTTATTTGCTGGGGGACAAAATCAGTTGAGAGATTGGGTGGAGGACTGAGCCATCGTACGCAAAGAAAAGAAAGAAAAGTTCTGTTCAGATGTTATTGGACATTTACGTTTCTTACCTTCTCACTCGCTGGTGGGCGAAAGTGTCATAGGCGTAAATGAGTGGTAGGCAATGAACGTAACTAACACACAAATTAAGAAGGTAGTGTAGAGCACGCTAAGTTACATATAAAAAAGTTTAATGCAAATATATTTCAGCCATTACAATGGCCTTCATCAGTGCGACTATGATTGGTTTTCGTTGCCAGACTGGAAAGGTAAGTTTTGTAATAGTAACTCCGGGTGACGTGATGCAATGAGGGATTTCCAGATGTAAGGAATGAAAATGGGAGCTCAGAGTTGATATTTTTGGAAGGGTGCCAACTTTTTAGTATTGGACCAAAGTGGAATAGCAGAAGTGTCAGCCATGGTAAGAAGAGACAAGGGAGATGAAGGTTTTCCAAATTTCACATCAGATTTGTGTTCCTGAAATCTTGAGGGAATTTTCCGGAATGAACTTCCTATGTACGCGGTTAATCCAACGTTAGTCTTGATCGGAATTTTATACATTCCAGGCGAAGAAAGCGGAGGTCTTAGGTCTCTCGTAATCCACCGGGATTATGGATAACTATTGAAAAATTATGGAAATTCAGGTTTTTGCTGTTTTTTAAGAATGTTTTACAGGTTTTGTAATTAATCAATGTAAAAACCTCTGAACAAAGTTCGTGACGCAGCTGCTTAATTCTTTTTTCCGAGGAGGAGGAGAAATTTGTTTTGCTTGTTTGAAAATTAAGTGGAAAGAAAGCACGGCGCCGGGCCGGTATTACGTCGGCCCTGCGTGTTTCTTTCGCCGTGGCATGGTTACATCGGCCAGAAGCCTCTGAACAAAGTTCCTGACACAGCACTTTTTTTTTTTTTTTTTTCTGAGGGGGGAATTTGTTTTGCTTGTTTAAAAGCTAAAGTGCACGGTGTCGGGCCGGGATTACATCGGCCGGAAGCCTCTAAACACAGTTCGTGACACAGCTCTTCTTTTCTTTCTTTTTCTTTTTTTCCCCTGAGGAGGAGGAATTTGTTTTGCTTGTTTGAAAGCTAAGTGGAAAAAAAGCTAGGTGCCGGGTCGGGATTATGTCAGTCCAGCGCGTTTCTTTCGCCGTGGCCCAGGATTACATCGGCCGGAAGCCTCTGAACAAATTATAATTAACACAGTAATTGGACATCGTTGAATTTGACTGTAATTACTGTTTCACACGTGAATTAAATCGCATCAGAAAACTTGAAAATTTCGCCGACGTGGAGCGGGAATCGAACCCGCATCTCCCGATTTACGTTCGAGCGCGCTATCCGTTGCACCACCCACAACGACAAATTCACAAGTTTCTGTGTGTTAAGAGCATCGGAAAATCATCCAACCGCGTTCAGATTCATGCAGATTCTGCTGTCATTTAGCGTTGTTAAGAAAATCTCCAGTTGTTTAGGTATTCAGAGTTGAAGAAATATTCTTCTCATAATACGTGGTAAATACGTCATGATAATTAACACAGCAATTGGGCATCGCCGAATTGACTGTTAATTACTGTTTCACACGTTCGAGTGCGCTATCCGTTGCACCACCCACAACTGCAAATTCACAAGTTTCTGTGTGTTAAGAGCATCGGAATATTAGCCGACCGCGTTCAGATTCATGCAGATTCTGCTGCCATCTAGCGTTGTTAAGAAAATCTCCAGTTGTTTAGGTATTCAGAGTTGAACAAATATTCTTCTCATAATACATGGTAAATATGTGATTGGGGAGCTCAGCGCATTTCTTTTGCCGTGGCCCAGGATTACATCGGCCGGAAGCCTCTGAACAAATGATAAGTAACACAGCAATCTGACATATTTACCACGTATTATGAGAAGAATATTTCTTCAACTCTGAATACCTAAACAACTGGAGATTTTCTTAACAACACTAGATGGCAGCAGAATCTGCATGAATCTGAACGTGGTCGGATCATATTCCGATGCTCTTAACACACAGAAACTTGTGAATTCGCCGTCTTGGGTGGTGCAACAGATAGCACACTCGAACGTAAATCGGGAGATGCGGGTTCGATTATTCCTGCTCCACGGCAGCGAAATTTTCAAGTTTTCTGATGCGATTTAATTTACGTGTGAAACAACAGTAATTACAGTCAAATTCGGCGATGTCCAATTGCTGTGTTAATTATCATGGCATATTTACCACATATTATGAGAAGAATATTTCTTCAACTCTGAATACCTCTGAACAAAGTTTGTTGTGACACAGCTCTTTGTTTCTTTCTTTGCTTTTTTTTTTTTTTTTTTGCTTTTTTTTTTGCCGAGGAGGAGGGATTTGTTTTGCTTCTTTTAAAGCTAAGTGGAAAGAAACCACGGCGCCAGGACTGTGATTATGTCGGCCGAAATTCTATGAACAAATCATAGTGTGAAGAATTGGCAGGAAAACACGTAACACACAAAACATTAAAAGAATTCTTGAAATTGTAATCGCACGCGTAAGTTACGTTGAAAAATTATGAGTGGGACGTTTCGGTAGCGACTTTTACCTTCATCAGCCATGGGCGGCTCTTTGTTTCTTTCCTATCTTTTTTCTATTATTTTTTTTTCGAGGAGGAGGAATGTGTTTTGCTTGTTTGAAAGCTAAGTGGAAGAAAGAATGTATGGCGCCGGGCCGAGATCAGGGCCCGATTTACACAGAGTGGGGCCCTAGGCACAGACAAGATGAGGCCCCTCCCCTCCCATCCACATTTTTGAAACAGTAAGTACATTTGTCACTACTAATATTATCAATTAATTTAAAAGTTGATTTAATAAATGGGATACTGTGCGTGGAAAAATAGTAAATGATATATACTTTTATTAAATCTTGATGTTAGCAAGTAAATTCCCACTTTAAAATGTAGATGGGTAAGTAAAACACTTTAATAGTTCAGTGTTGCTACTTTTTGCATTTAATTTTACTTGCTTTAAACACTTAGCAATTAATTTACTTTTGCATACTTTTTCATTTAATTTTACTAGCTTAAACACACACACACACACAATAAAATTAGCGATAATTTTTTATTTTTGCATTTGTCACATTCGTTTTATTTATATGTATCTCGGAACAGCTTTTGGTGTTTTCAGTTAATTGGATGCTTAGACAATCACATGCCTGGTGGTACGTGGATCATTGACGGGCCAGCGGTATGTGGATGAGATCCTACGGCCTCATGTGCTCCCATTCCTGGCCGGGATTCCAGGTGCGCTATACCAGCAGGATGATGGCCGCTCGGACACGGCTCCGGTTGCCCAGGACTGCCTACGTCATGTCCAGACACTTCCATGGCCTGCCCGCTCCTCGGACATGTCCCCTACTGAGCATGTGCGGGACCATTTGAAACGCCGGCTGCTACCGTGCCACACTATCCTGGATTTGGAGCACACCGTCTGACACGTGTGGTCAGTCTGCAGCAGACATCAGGCATCTGTTCGCCCCCATGCCGAACCGTACTGCAGCATACATCGCCGCACCAGGCGGTGCGATGCACTATTGAAGATGACCGGACTGCGTGCCACAGATCCCTCTGTATTTGTCCTACAGCTGTGTTTTTGCCATCATGTGTATCATTCATCTGTATCATTACGTCCATGGAATTTCCGTTCAATCCGATGCTTTTTTCTTGGTGTGCAAATTTCATTGTCCATGAGTGTATGTAGATTTACCATAAGTAAATTATTATTAAATGGGTTTGTTGTCACTGCAAAAAGTGAAAATCATATGTTAAAAGGGCAACAGAGTTTGTTATACACTGATCAGAGAAATACTAAATGAATTTATGAAGTCTCTTGCAACAAGGTCATTAATTATTATATTTGCACTTTTAAGGTATTAACCTCTTGCAAAGTGCGCATAGTTTACGTGCAATTCATAAATGAAAAAACCATGAGGAATAACCACTCACCATAAAGATCATGGTAACCTCCAATGGACCAAACACTTCCAACACGTCATTCATCGTGATGTAACTGGGCTTCCACAGGTTTACAGACCTCTTGCTTACGCTTCTTATTTTCGGGTGTGAAACATCGTTTTTTTTTTCCTTTGCCTTATAGTATGTTACTATAATGCTTGTCAATTCGATAAAAATCATACATACAACTCATTCATACAATTCAAGTAAAAACTATGTACATAAACCTTACATTCACAGGTGATTAAACCTTAGTCAACTCTAATTATGGAACTCCTCCTTCTGTTTCACAACCTCTGCTACTCCCACTGCAATTGTCACACCCATTCAGCCCCGCACATCCAATCCTCTAGTACTTTCGACAGATCGCTGTCATCTTCAGGAGGCAGGTGTGTCTCATCCGCCCACCGCAGCTCAAGTGAGCAGAGCCATCGAGGCCTGGGCTCCAGTCGCTATCTCTGAATCGTTGTGTCTCTGGCGCCATCTATTGTCCCTGCTGCTCTTTTTTCTCTCTTTCTTTTTATGCTGCTGTTCAATTTTTATTAGGGCTTTCCATTGTTCGTTTAAGTTATTTGGCTCATTAATGTTGCATAATCTTGATCTGTTTTTTTCAATTAACACTGATTCTGCAATTCTTAACTGCTTTTCGTTTTTACAGCTCTTAATAATTTTAATATCTTCAAACCTTGGACATTTTTGATTTTCCATACAGTATTGGGTCAATGCTGTCTTAGCCTCTTTTTTATTCCAATTATTAATATGCTGGTTCAATCTATACTTTAATTTATTCTTGGTGCTGCCTATATATGACACAGGTGGTTGCTGGTTTATTGGGATTTCATAAATTCCTGCTCTATCTAATTGGCTAATTTTTTCATTTTTAATCACTAAATTTTTTACAGTAAGTACCTGATTTCCTACTTGTATGCCATACTTGCCACAAACTTTATTAATTTCTGCTGAAACATTTTCTATATATGGTATTGCTCCCACATATTTTACAAGTTTTTTTATCACTCTTGACCTTATTGTAACCTTGAGTTACTTCATAAATCCATTTTTTTAATACCTGTTTAGGGTATCCAAAAGCATATGCAATTTTTTTAATATATTCAATTTCTTCCTTTCTATACTGTTCAATTGATGAATGTGTTAAACTTCTTTTAATTAGTGTTTTAACACTATTTCTTTTATGTGTTAATGGATGTGATGACTGAAATGGTATAAGTACTGGGATATATGAAGATTTTCTATGCACTCTGAATTGTAAACTCTCCTCTGTTTTAATAATCAAAACGTCCAAAAATGCCAAAGTATTGTCATGTTCTTGTTCTACTGTCAGTTCTATAGATGGATAAATTTCACTATACTTTTTTGTCAAGTCCTCAAGTTCATCATTTTTTAGCCTGGATAACAGAAAAATGTCATCAACATATCTGCAGTATATCAGTGGTGGATCCTCGAGTTTACTTATTATTTTTTCCTCAATGTCACTCATTATAATTTCAGCAAATAAAGTTGACAGTGGTGACCCCATAGGTCCACCATGATTTTGTTTGTACATCTTGTTGTTAAACTTAAAAATGTTATTTTCATATATGTACAATAAAATTTCTCTTAACTCCTCTATTTGTATTGCATTCATTGTCTGTAGCACATACAATTTTTCAATAATTATTTCTATTGCCTGAGGTACTGGTGTGCTAGGAAAAAGAGCTCTCACATCCATACTAGCCATATGATATTCACTTAAATCTTGTTTAATTACTTTAATTTTCTCAATAAATTCGTATGTATTCTTCACAGTGAACCTTGTCTTCATGAACACAGGTGCCAAAAATTTGTAGATATTCTTTTCTAGTTTTATTAGTGGGGAATTCCTTTTTGATACAATCACTCTCATAGGTGTATCAGGCTTATGAGTTTTTATTTTTGCAATCATTTTTGGTATTCCAGTACCCATTGGTGGGTATGCTTTCTTTATTTCATCAGGCAAGGTGCTGTGATTTCTTATTCTAGCTAAGTACCTTACTTGAGATTCTGTTGGGTCTTTTGTCAGAATGCTGCAATTTAGTTCTTCTATAGCTCTATTCATCTTTAGATCATATTCAGTTGTGTTTAATATTACAATTTGCCCTGTTTTATCAGCTTCACAGAATTTAATTGTTGGGTCATCTCTTAATTTAATCAGTTGTTCTTTCTCATACTGAATTTTATCTATATGATATTTCTTTTTCTTACTTTTTTCATTAAATTCTTTCAAAACACTTTTTTTTTTTTTTTATCTATATGATATTTCTTTTTCTTACTTTTTTCATTAAATTCTTTCAAGCAACCACCTGTGTCATATATAGGCAGCACCAAGAATAAATTAAAGTATAGATTGAACCAGCATATTAATAATTGGAATAAAAAAGAGGCTAAGACAGCATTGACCCAATACTGTATGGAAAATCAAAAATGTCCAAGGTTTGAAGATATTAAAATTATTAAGAGCTGTAAAAACGAAAAGCAGTTAAGAATTGCAGAATCAGTGTTAATTGAAAAAAACAGATCAAGATTATGCAACATTAATGAGCCAAATAACTTAAACGAACAATGGAAAGCCCTAATAAAAATTGAACAGCAGCGTAAAAAGAAAGAGAGAAAAAAGAGCAGCAGGGACAATAGATGGCGCCAGAGACACAACGATTCAGAGATAGCGACTGGAGCCCAGGCCTCGATGGCTCTGCTCACTTGAGCTGCGGTGGGCGGATGAGACACACCTGCCTCCTGAAGATGACAGCGATCTGTCGAAAGTACTAGAGGATTGGATGTGCGGGGCTGAATGGGTGTGACAATTGCAGTGGGAGTAGCAGAGGTTGTGAAACAGAAGGAGGAGTTCCATAATTAGAGTTGACTAAGGTTTAATCACCTGTGAATGTAAGGTTTATGTACATAGTTTTTACTTGAATTGTATGAATGAGTTGTATGTATGATTTTTATCGAATTGACAAGCATTATAGTAACATACTATAAGGCAAAGGAAAAAAAAACGATGTTTCACACCCGAAAATAAGAAGCGTAAGCAAGAGGTCTGTAAACCTGTGGAAGCCCAGTTACATCGCGATGAATGACGTGTTGGAAGTGTTTGGTCCATTGGAGGTTACCATGATCTTTATGGTGAGTGGTTATTCCTCATGGTTTTTTCAAGGTCATTAATAAAAATTCAGTCATTTTGGAGGCTGATATTTATTAGTTCTAATGTTACTTCCATATGCCTTTACTTGCAATAAGATATTTTTAAGAAAATCTGTCCTACAAAATTTCCTTGGTAAATTTTAAATAGTAAATGTCTGAAATTATAATCTTGTGAGTTATAATCTCTCATAAAAACACATTTTGCATATGATCAATATTACATCTTTTTGCTAGTGTGAAACACCAAGTGATACATGTACTTTCACCAAGAGCTCACCGTTGCAAAATAACACATTTTAATTAAAGTGTGACCAAGTTACATTTTTAGCAAAGATCAGAAATCACAGTCAGATGAAATTAAATATGTTTTCCACCTATAGGAGCAACGATCCCAGGTGTTATACACAAGATAAAAACACATAAAAACGATAAACCATGACGGTTGATTTTGGCAAAGGGGAAAGCACCATTGATTAATTTGGAAAAAAAAATATTTAAATTTCTACCAAATAGATGTATTACTAATAAGTATACCGTCAGTAATAGTTTGGAATTCATTGCATGTATAAGAGAGAGAAAAATGCAGACACAAAGTGTATATGGCTACAATGGATGTAATATCATAGTACCCGAGTACACCAGTTAATAGAGCCATTAAACTTATTGTAAAAAAGTTGAAAGAACAAGAATTGACAATAAAACAAATTGCAGAAATAAGCGATATATTGCAGTACATATCACAAAATAATGTTTTTAAATATAATGATGAGATTTATAGACAAAAAAGTGGAGGACCTGTGGGATCCCCATTGTCAGGCTTGTTTGCAGAGGTTGTCATGCAGGACATTGAAGAGCAAGTAATAACCAAACTAAATGAAAAACTTATAATATATGCTAGATGTGTTGATGACATTTATATTGTATCGCATATGCAAGAAGATGAGTTACAAGTGGTAGCTGATCGATTTACTGAGATTTACCCCACAATAAATCTAACTATGGAGCATGAAGACACAATTGCATTTTTAGATGTAAATGTTATAAAAACACAGGAATGTTTTCAATATCTAGTTTTTCGAAAAACACCATATGTACCAATTTTAATACCAAATGACTTCTATCATCCAGTAATGCAAAAGAAGAATGCATTAAATAACTTAATAAAAAGAGCTTTTACTCATACGAGTAATAAAAGATACGAACAAGATGAAATAGCATGGATTAGAAATATAGCTAGAACATATGGATATCCTAATAAGGTGATTAATAGCTTAGTTAAAAAAAAATTTGACATAAAAAAACAGAACAGAGACAACAAAAAGGGAAAAATAAGAGGAAATACAATGTGTGGGATCGTTCTCATACTTACAAGATGCCAGCCAAAAAATAAATAAGACTATTAAAAAGTATCAAATGGTAATAGGAACATCACATAACATTAGATAAATTAGTATGCCACACTAAACAAAAAACACTGCTAATGGAAAAGGCAAGTGTTTACAAAATACCAATAAAGCCAAAAATAGAAACAGATTTGCAGAAATGTTATTATGGTAGTACCAAGATTAGACTAAAAAAAAGAATTAACCAGCACAAAAATAATTGAAAAAAGCAGAAAGAAAAAACAGCAATGTTGCAACATTGCTTACAAGAAAGAACAAGCCCAGATTTTGAAAATGTATCAATAAGAGGAGCGTATAGAACAGAATGGGAGCTACGGTACACAGAGGCTGTAATGATTGAGAAAAATAAAGATAGTGCTTGCAATAGCAATGAACCACATATTTTACCAAAAGTGTGGAAAACATTAATAAAAACAGAAGCTGATTGTAAGAAGAAAGGGAGGGGGAAAAAAAAAAAAAAGATGCAACAGTCAAAATACAGATGGAGACACTGGTGTAAATGTTAGGTAAGAAGACAGACCACATGACGAAATACCCCACATGCCAAGTCAGGAGGCCCCGTGCATTCTGTCAAAATACAGCACAGGTTCAGTGTGCTATTTATTAGAACCGATAAGTGTGCTTCAGAAGATGAACATAGTTATGTTCGAAAACGTTAACGAATATGTACGTTGTTGGAGTGTTTCGACTACTTTGCTCGGGAGATTTTGTGCTATACATAAACTTTAAATCGACAGTAATATAGGAAATTATATGTGTAATTTGGACAGTGCTCATTTGTCTCACTCAAGCATTACATGGATACACATGGCGTGAGTGAACATAGAATTGTGCTGGTTTTTTCAGCTGCATGTGTAAATAGAAACTGACTAAGGAAGGACAAGTCCGTGACAAGAGTGTGAGATTTCCTAAGAACTTTGCAAGGAAACTGTATGTATATAACTAAATTTTAACTATTTTTCAGCAATAGATATCATTCCAGTAGAGTATGGGAATTTTTACTGTACTTGATAACATAGACAAAGTGTTACCAAAAAAAAACCCCCAATTAATTCGTACGTGTTTGTCAGTGTAATAAAATGTGTTCATTTTAACAGAAAAATAAGATATTGTAAAAAATTGTATCGTTAAAAGGGCTTTAGATATCTTTGGAAGTACATGGTGTAATTGTGAGATAGGACTAAATACAAACTATAATATGTGAACTGGAAAAGCATAAGTTTTTGAGTGAAGTGGGATGGGACCTCCAAAAACTTGGTCACACTTTAATTAAAGTGTGACCATTTTTGCAACGGTGAGCTCTTGGTGAAAGTACATGTATCACTTTGTGTCTCACACTAGCAAAAAGATGTAATATTAAATTTTAATTAGGTGTTGAATGTATGCATGGTTAGAATTTTTAAGGCCGAAACAAGAACTATTGCAATATGATCCTTCGATTGCAGTGTAGTTAAAAGTGACCACCTCACACATAAGCCAACACGTTTTTTTTTTTTTTTTGGGGGGGGGGGGGGGTGAGAAAGAAAAAAAGGTTAAACAGTTAGTTTATACATGAGTCAGTTGAAAGGATAAATAATTAAGCATTTTTTGCTCTCTGTGTACAATCTCAAGAGACGAACCATCTGCTCAGTCCTATGAGAATAGTTGTCTCTAGTATGTGAAGTGTGAAATCTAATCCTGGTTCATAATCAGACCATAGAATTTCTTGCTCCAAAAAGGGGGGGGGTAATTTTCTCATTGCTTCCCCAGCAGGACTTTGAGCATGTCTCCCCACTATATGGGGCAGGAGGGGTCAGTCACACATCAGATAAATCAGTTCGCTCTTGGGGAGGGGCACAACGAATCGTCCGTCTCCAATGTTTTCACATCGAGCATAGGTGTCTCTTTTTGCGATTGCCCTCAATGTTGTTACAGAAGTGCAAAGTAATGCTGTTTTCAAAAAGGGCCGCATAATTAATGCCATGGATGACATAAGAGAGGATTTAAATTGCAGTTCACATAAAGGAGAAAACAGCTGTAACGACTTTGATGGCAATGATGTTTATATTGGTGATGCAACTTTAATGGAAATAGACTTACGAAAACTATTTGAAAACTCCAATAGTGAATCAGATTTTGATGATTTTAAAGGAGATAATTTTAGAAATTTGCCTAATTTTATTTCAATAAATATCATGTTTTCCAAACTCTTGAAATTTAAATTCAACTTGTGTGCAGATCCCAGATTTTTGCCAATTTTAAGTTGTTTCACTAGTGAGTTTGACTTATACAAAGAACAGGGTTACATGCAATGGCGGATTCATTCAGCAGGAGGTGGCTGAGTTGACGATCCCTCTTCCTAAAGGTTTTTCCTTTTTAGGTGGCCAATGTTGTAAATTATTTATGTATTTATTTTTCACAAATTGTTGTGATAAATGCACAGATTTTCATAAAAGCTTTCGTGACAACTAAAATTTGCTGCAAATTTGGAAATGAGATGCTCTATTCTGGCTTCAGCAGAAAAAAAAAAAAAATCCCCAAAAAACGAAAAAACAAGAACAAAAAAAACTAGAACTTCAGAAACAGAGGAGGCTGATAGCGGAAGTGAGAAGAGATTTTGACTGATCGTAAAAATGAATCGGTGTGCTTTGTTATGTTCCTTAGTATTGTCTGGTATCATTAGTAACTGGACGCAGGGAAAGTCACTGTGCAGGTGGACTTTGTCGTGTGTGAGATAGTGTGTTTGACAGAGTGAAGTACGTACCTCGATTAGGCCACAAACAGAAACTCATAAAATATTTTCAAACTGGAAATTTTTCTATTAAATTAACCCATCTGAATAGAAGAGATAAAACTTTATTTTAAAAGATTTTATTCCGACATGAGATTTAAAAAGCATCCTGCTCATTTCCTTGAAAAGCAGGCAATTAAACACCATGAAAATAGTACTGGTTTTTTGGTTCTTGTTTTGCAGTTTGTGATTTAAAAAGTTTGGAACAATTATTTTAATGAAAAATGCTTAAAAAGCCTTGCAATGCCAGGAAGGGGCACAATGCATAGAAAGCAATGTAATGTCCAACAGTATGTCATAAAGGTAAGGATACTCCGCCCCAGTGGCGTAGTGGTCTAAGGCGCTGGCCTCTGATCATTCTTCCGTAAGGGGTCCGGGTTCAAATCCCGGTCAGGCATGGATGTTGTGTTTGTCTTACGGCACTGGCTCTCTCCCTTCCCTGGAACCAGTGACCCTAAGTTAGGGACGGGCGACTGCTTATTGCCCATTGAGTTGCTCACGGTGGTCGTTAAACCTCCAAAAAAAAAAAAAAAGGTAAGGATACTTTAAATACTATACAATATAAGCATTTAAAGTGTCTTGTGTCTTTTTTGTTAGAATAACTACTGCACAAATTCAAACAGTGAAGGAGAATAAAGGTGCCTGTAAAGTGTATATCATAAAATTAAAGTATACGCATCTCTAAAACTGAGACACAAGCTAAATTTCATCTATGTATGGTAAGTCGTAATATTTTAGTATAATGGAATTAACATACTTAATTTAAAAATATTGCCAATTGTATATTGGAGGGGGAAAAAACTTAATTGCAGTTGTTAGGGATTGACCACTTGTCAACTGTTTCATTTGTAAAATGGTGTTTCAGTGCTCAGAAAGTCTTCAATAATAGGCACCTGTGTAATTATTATGATAAGCATGTTCTAAAATATTTTATTACTTTAATATTTTCTTTAAATCAGATTTTTTTTTCTTGAATTTAAGTGCCACACAGACACACA
Organism: Macrothele yani; assembly: GCA_039090855.1. Classification (NCBI taxonomy): domain Eukaryota; kingdom Metazoa; phylum Arthropoda; class Arachnida; order Araneae; family Macrothelidae; genus Macrothele; species Macrothele yani. Next base: position 287,807 of record JAYWMT010000058.1, read on the forward strand.
CACAATCTGCCAATATGTGACTAGCAGTTGCGAAAAACTACTGGGGAAAAAAATAAATCTATTGTGCCAAAAGTGCTCACTTAAGCTGGAATGCATATAGAGAACACTGGGCTTCATGAAAGTAAAATCTCAACTTCTTGTTGTTTGATGGCTGTTTCTTTCATCTGGTAAAAAGAGAGAAAATTAATTCATCAGCCTCCGTACTTATCTCATAATTAAGAAAACATTATGAAACAAGAATATTTTGAGAAAATATTGTGAATATTATATTTGTGTACAATGTGTGCACATTGACATGCTCTTTTATAGTACCTGTAGACAAAATGTGGTTGAGATAAAACCAGCCTCATTTTGCTTACAGATACCATACCCTGAACTATCTAATCTGGCAAATCACAGATTTTGGAAAACATGAATAGTAAAAGGGAGAATTAGAGAGATGCCTTTTTACCCCTTCCTTTAATGCATTGATGTATGTATATATTTTCATATTAGTCTGTGTATGCAAGACAATTTATTAACCTGTTTAATAATCAAAATCATGAAAAAACATTTTGATTTTCCTGTGTCTGTCTTATTTTTAAAATTGTAGGAATGTCACATAAAGCCAAAAAATTTATATTTTATAGGTACTTAAGTTATGGGTCTGGACCAAAAAGGTTACCTCTTCATGATGTTCTGCAGTACACACTGGAATTTGTAGAAAGTAAGAGTGTATCTGAACATCATTCTCCTGCCGATACTTGTGATGATGTAGAGATGGCCTCACCTGCATCAGCTGCAAGGTGTTTATAGATGCCTTTTTTAAATAGTGCCTTTATAAATTTTTGTATGTGTTTTTTAAAAGCAGGAAAGAAATTCCTGAACAAGGGGCTTTTTCTGAAAATGACATAACAGCCCCCTCCCCCTTTTTCTTCCATGACATATTCTTAATGCATAGAGTAAAGCAGGTTATTTCAACTTTACACTACTTATGTTTTGAACTTTGAATGAACTGCATATTTTGCATTACACTGAAAAGACAAATTATTACGTACACTGCAGTGTAAATATGCAAAGCAGCAGGACAGCAACAATTCTGTGTGCAGAAAAACCGGTTGGTGAAATAAATAGAGTGGGTCGGTACACACAGGAATACATTCCATCAAGTGCCAGCATGGGTTGAGGACAAGACTTAAGTGAGTTTGATTTAAGTCAAGTCGTGTGAGCCGGAAAGGCCAGATGTTTAATCAGCGCAACGGCGAAACTGTTAAGAATTCTGCGACAAACCATAGCAAGTGTGAACCAGGGGTACGTAAAATCTGGCAAAACCGCTAACAGTCGGATGAAATATGGCCGTAAAAGTGCATTGGATGATCGAGGGTGCTGAGAATTGGCCTGCATCGTACAGATGAATCAGAAGGCTTGTTTGCAGCAAATCACTTCACAATTTAATGAAGGAGTATCCAGAAGCCTATGATCAAAGACAATCCGTCGATACATGGCACAACTCGGCTGGGGCAGTCGATGACCACATCGTATCCTGATGTTATGGCATAGCATTGCATGATTTAGCTACAGTTCCTGAAATCCCATCGAAACTGGAGCATGAATGATTGGAAATGCGTCGTATGGTTTGACGGATCCAGTTTCACACTGTATCGCACCAATGGAAGGCAGCGTGTATGGTGTAAACCACACGCAACTATTGACTCTGCATGCCAAGTTGGGGTACTACAAGCCGGTGGAGGCGGTAGAACTGTTTAGGCAGCTTTCACGTGCTCCGGCCTAGGTCCCTTAAGTACCTCTTGAGTCTTCCATCACTGGTTCCAGCTATGTGCAGCTCCTGGCCGACTATCTCCACCCTTTCATTATGTGCCTCTGTCTGAACCAAGTTCCGATCTTTCAACAGGACAACGCTCCACCCCATCGGTCCCAGCTAGAGACCGACTGGCTCCAGGAGCATAGCAGTGAACTTACCACACTCGCATGGCCCCCTCGCTCACCAGACATCAACCCCATAGAGAATGTATGGGACATATTGGAATGAGCTGTTTGTGATCAACCATCCCCACCTATATCTCTGCTTGCTTTACGCCAGTTACTCTTAATTGTTGTTCAGCAATACCTGAGTATGTGTTTCAGAACCACATTGTGTTCGTTAGAGATGAGTTCAGGCTCAATTTTAGGAGCCCAGGTCCAAAGGCCTAAAGCCCGGGCCCGAGTTCTGAGAAAATTTTTCTTAGCAAGACGTGTATTATGCACAGGCCAAAGCTATGGCCCAATCAAAGATTAGTTTAAAAAGTTTACTTCAGTTAATCTACTTCATCATAATATTAATATGTTCTTCAAAACACTATGCATAAAAGCAAATGTTCTAAAATGTGGACTAGAAAATAATCGATGCCCATGCCATTCGACTATGCCAGGGGAATCGGTAAGTTTGCCAAAAACTGAAGATAAGAAAATCTTTAAGAAACACAAAATATTCTATTCATTATTTCTTTTGGATTTCTAAACTTAATTTTATTTTGAATAAATTGCATTACAAACCGTAAAACTCTTTACAGACAGTCGCACATGTTTTAAATTTTGACTCTAGAATGCTAAACTTTGCAGTATAATTTACATATATGCTAACTGGTAAATATAGTTTACACTGATGTAGCAAAGTATAAAAGAAGCCTGTAAAAAAATTTCCAAAAGAAGAAGAAGAAAAAAAAAGAACGTATGAGCATTCCAGACCAGATTATTCTGCATTTTTTAACATTAACAAAGCTTTGCACTTAATAGTGTAATAACCACAATATTGTTCTATGTGTTTGCAATTTACAGCAAGCAGGGCACGCAGCATCATAAAATTCCTAAAATTTTTCAGAAAAGAGTAGCAAATCCTAAACATTTTTTGAATTCAGTATGGAAAGTAATAAAAAGCATTTTTCCCCTTCTGTATGAAGTAATCACTCTCTCCCCCATAAGTTGAGTCAGAATTCTGTTGCTGGCGATGACAGGTCATCAGCTATACTTACATATCTGGCCTGCGTCATCTGCTACAACGGAGCAAGTGCCGCTAGATGGCGCTTCCACTGCGTTGCTGCCGAGACCAATGGTGACACCAAGCACACCGAGGCTGCAAGCACTGCGTGCGTGAAGTCCGTTCGCTTACTTGTGTTGCCCTTAATGCGGTGCAGTCGCACAGGGCCCAGTGCCTAAAGGGGCCCCGTGTTTGTGCGATGTTTTTGAATTTTTCATAATTTTTTTCTTGTATTACAAATAAATTACACTTAATTAACGATGTAAAAATGGCATTTTTTTTATTTTTATATCATTACACTTTATTGTCTTAGTGAACAGAATTCAAGTATCTTGTGTACATTGGGATGATTCACTGTATCACCGAGAGAGAATTTGCATTAATGACATTATATATATAATCGCCCAGGTCTCTCTGGAACGCTGACGTCACAGCAACATCACAGTACGTCGGCATTCTGCGGCAATCAGACGTGGTCAGTTTTTCAGGTGCGTGGGCAGTAAATCAGATGGTTTATTAATAAAAAGTGAAAAAATTATCTTTGCTAATTTTTATGAAACTGGCTGAAATTTTAATGAATACCATAAATCGCTCATAGGAACATGACCCCAAATTTCGCCTCAATCGGTTAAAAACTTTTTAAATTAGCAGTCAAAATTTTAATTAACTGTTTCTGCGTATATATGTCTATTTAGCGATGAATTAAAAGTTCCATGCCTATTTTAAAAAGTTTTTAATCTATTCCAGTGAAAATTTGAGGGACTCTTCCTATTGCCACTTCATGGTCTTGATCAAAATTTCAGCCCGTTTCGTTAAGATTTCGCAACATTCGTTTTTTGCATTTTTTTTTTTTTATGCACAGTTCTGATTCAATATTAACCAAAGTGAGCAAAATTGCATCTAAAAACACGCGTCGCACCAGAAGCACATTGCTGATACTCGAAACCCCAATCAGGTGAAAGTTTACACGAAAACAACTGGACTGCAAGGAAAATTGTTAGACGACAGCAAACATTTTACACAGAATGTTTATGTATCGCAAGATCTTTTGAAAAATGGAAATAAATAGCGTATAATGAATCCGGCGTCTATTTGATTTGCTTTCAATCTGCTTTAATTAAAAATTTCACCTTGTCCTGGGACGGGTAACATTCCCTATATTTTAGAATTTATTTAAATTTTAGAAACAACCGTTTTAGGGCAGTTGCACTGTTTTTCTGGTCAAATTCGGAAATCTCTACCATTTCTCAAGTTTTCCTCCATTTCCGCGGACTGGTGGAAACCTCGTGACGGACCGGTTGTGTTTGGGAAACACTTCACTAGACTGCTATCACACTCGCGTCATTTGAGCTACAAAGCTGAAAGCTCCCACTACCCACTAAAACAAATTACAATGAACTGTCGAACGTGGCCAGCAAAAGAATATTTTTTCCTAGAAGTAAAGAGACAGAGTGATAAGGTACAAAGTGTTTTCTGAAAATTGCATTACTCATTTAGTATTGTATGGACGGTACATCTTTAGAACCTGAATATTTCAACCATGAATAATTGAAAATGATATTTCCCATGATCCTATCTTATTTGTTTAAACGATAGCTATTTTTTTTTTATTTTGGTTAAATTACATTAATTTTTGCCATCAGCACGCATTTCGACGAGGTGCGGAAGTTATATTTTGTCGCTTCACTTCAATCAACTGCAATTTGATCTGACAATGTAAATTAATATAGCATAATTTTAAAATGTCTATTTTTATTTTTTCATGAGTAATAATAACAGCTTATTATAAACTCATAAATAAATAATAATATTCCTTAGTACCACCATGTTTTATTAAGCAGCATGAGAAAATGAAAAAAAAAATGTGGTTCTCTAAGTGTTTCATATTAATTTTACTGTTCTTGTTTTGTTGTTTTCGGTTGTTGTTTTTTTCGAGAAAAGCAGTTGTCCTAAAATTTTGGAAAAAAAATCCTAAAATTCCGACTTAAAATTTCTCATTGGACTGCTGCACGCCCTGAGCAAGTTCATTATGAAAATTGCTTACCATTTAAGCCTCTCGAAACTCCTCAAAAAAAAAAAAAATGCATCTAATGCTTCAGCGTGTAACCTTGATCTTCTTTCCTCTAAAACTTTACCTGCTGCACTAAACATTCTCTCACTTGCAGAACTACTGGCTGGTATACATAGTGCACGTCTCACAATGGCAGCTAGCTTAGGAAATTGAGAATTCTTCCACCATGGTAACAAATCCACAGTTTCAAGGTGTGTTTCTCCCATGTGCAATTCCACATACTTACAATTTTCATCTGGTTCAGGATCATGGATTTCAAACTTCAAATAAACCTGCTGATTTTTCTCCGGAAGTCGGTTGACTCGATTTCTTCAGCAATGTCTCTCTCAGTCTCTTCCTCTCCCTCATGGGAAAGCTGACATTTTGTTGCAGCAATGCTCGCACTTGCAAATGCACATCTTTCCTTTCATCCTCCATTAGCATTCTCAGTTATTTAAAGTTCGGTTGAAGAAATGTTGCAATTTTATGCAAATCACTGACAGCCAGTTTAGTTTTTAATATTTTTTGAGTTTTTCTTTTTAACATGCTTTCCACTTCTGAATCCATTGGAGAAACATTGCAGCGCTTTAAGAGGTGGTGATACCATAAGAGCACCAAATGCAGAGTTGAACAATTCTCCCTCCAGTTGAATACTAGACTCCTGAAACTTTTTCAAAAACTGTATTAAAACCGTCAACATCAACATGCCAGTATTTATTCCTTCCATGCGATGGGTTTCATTTCTTTTACCCAGAATGTCACTGATGTCACTTAATTGTTCATACACTGATGGCTTTTATCGATTATGAAAAAGCCTTTGATTTGGTGAAACCATCAGCAGTTACAATGGCTCTGAAATCCTGCGGTATTGAAGATGCGTACATTAATATCATTAACATCTATGAAAATGCAAGTGCAAAGATTTGGCTGTTTGAAAATACAACACACATAAAAATTGGAAAAGGAGTGAGACAAGGTGACACCATATCTCCGAAGCTCTTTAATGCCACATTGAAAAATGTCTTTCAATCACTGCACTGGGAAAACAAAGGGATAAAGATTAATGGAGATTATCTAACCCACCTTCGTTTTGTTGATGACGTAGTCATTTTTGCAACTACCCCATCAGAGCTGCAGAGTATGATCCAAGAACTTGCTGACACGAGTAAAGAAATAGGATTAAAAATGAACTTTCAGAAGACAAAAGTGATGTTCAATGCTTTTACAAGAAATGAAGATTTATCGATTGATGGAGAAAAGTTGGAGATAACAGACACATACGTTTATCTTGGACAGCAGATATCAAGTGAGGGTCACATTGATGAAGAAATTAATCGGCGTTCAAAACTTGCCTGGAGAGCTTTTGGAAGAAACGGCATAATTTTAAAGAGTAATATGCCATTATGTCTTAAAAGAAAAGTGTTTGATCAATGCATCCTTCCAGTGCTTACGTATGGTGCAGAGACGTGGACCTTAACTAAAAGAGACATACAAAGGCTGCAGACAACTCAAAGTAGCATGGAGAGGTGCATGCTTAGTGTAACCAGGAGAGATAAGAAGAGGAACTCGTGGATCCGAAAAATGACTAGAGTGGAAGACATCATGATCAGAGCTAAATCCCTGAAATGGCAATGGGCTGGACATACTGCCAGAAGGACAGACCATCGATGGACAGCCGAAATTTTAGATTGGATTCCAAGGGACAGGAAAAGACCCTGAAGAAGACCACATGGGAGATGGGTTTGTGAAATTCGAAAGTATGCAGGAGTGACATGGAGGAGACTAGACAGACCGTTGTGGAGGAAACTTGGAGAGACCTTCGTCCAGCAGTGGATTGATAATGGTTGACAATGATGATGATGACACTGATTGTAACATTGTGCACAGCGTATTCCACCAAGTTTCCATTTCTTGGTAGACAGATTTTTTTAACGCTGTCACAGTACCTGATTTCTGTAAGAACGTAACTGACGATTTACAACTCTCCACAGTTGCTTTCATTTCAGGTAATTCCTCAGTTGTCTCCATAAAGCTGTGTTTTAAAGCAGTGTTCAGTGCGTGGCACGTACACGTCAACTGGCAGAAACATCATAACACTGAAATTATGTTGGCTCCTTCATCCGTTACAAACACAATATTTTTATCCAGAACTGAACAATCGAACCCAACATTTTCCAGGGACTGCAAAATTTCAGTTTGTTAGGTTTCTCCAGTTTTGGAAACTTGCAGAAATACCACTGTTAATGTAATGCCTCGTAAAACGAAATCGTTATACACGAAATGGCAGGGAATGGCCATATATGCTTCGTTACGATAAGGGGCTGTCCGTAGTCCACATATCTGTTGTAATTGCACCACCGTATTTCTGGATGACTGCGTTTACTTGTGTAACATATTCTATACGTACTGATTCAGCTGAATTGTTAATATGTTTAGATACAGTACTGCGATGTGGGATCACTTTGCCATCAGAAGCACCGACATCAATCAAACATTGAGCTAAGTCAAGGATGCCTTTACCTTCGGCAATATCGAAAGATCGAATGCCTTCAATGCACAATTTAACTCAACTTTTTAGAACTTTCGCTTTTACTGCAGACAACACGTTCCTCCTACCTTTAAACAACAATTTCTCGACTGAGCCTGAACTAGACTATTTGCTGCATTTTCCAGCATGTCTAGTAAGTCTGCTGGATCCTGTGGAATATTTTTACCTCCAGATTCCTTTACACCTCACACATTGAACATAATCGGTTTTTTCATTGGTTTTTGAATCTATTATTTCTTTGAAATATTTCCATACTTCTGACTTCCCGCGCTTGTTCGGTAAGGCAGCAAACTCCCTGACATCAATTTTTCTTTTTATATTGTTTACACTCATCTCATTCATGCTCGTGAACTATTGAAAAGGCTGCTTGTTGGGCCTACAAAGTTAGAAATACCTTTCTGTAGCTCCTCTGTGGTTAACAAGGTAAATAAATAGAATGTGGACCCTGACAGGACTGTCACAAAATCACATTACTTTAAGTTGTGGTTTCAATTGCGTTGGGCAGCTACTAACCGAAACCACAACCTAAAGTAATGTGGTAGTCCTGTCAGGGTCAGCACATCCTTCTTTTTTTTTTCTTACCTTGCTATCCACAGCTGACTGATGTCTCATAAATCACAACAAAGCAGTTGTAGAATGCGCCCGTACGGATGGGGAGAAGGGAGAGAGAGGGTTTCGGGAGAAAGGGTATGCTGTTCTCTGCTGAGTCTTTGACACTTGAGCATTATTGTGAACTCTGAACTGCCCGATTGAATGTAGAGGACACTCCTGTGCATTTCATGTTCTGTCTCTCTGCTCATCAGTCAGCAACAATTCACTTCGCATTCGCTGTTTGCCGCCCCAAGTAATGACTCCTTTTGTCACTACACACATGAATGGTGTATTAACGGAGCATCAGTCAGTGATGAAAGCATCTCTATTCTCTACGGCTATGACCTAAGTACGCTGGTTTCCAAAAATTAGGGATTTTATGTCACTACAATCCCTGTAGCTTGAGAAACAGCAGTTTGTTAAAAATGCAGGATAGAAGCAAACCTCTATGCATCAAAAGACCATCTAAATCACATAGTTTTTATGCAGCCTTTTCATTTGATTACAGGAATCTTGAAGTTTAAAGATATGGAGGGTATTTCTTGAAATCAATACTTCTCTGTAAATGCTACTTCACCCTACAGTTTTGCTGCTTTGAAACCAGTCAACATAACATAAAAATATATCCAGTGAAACAATTTTTACAGGAATTTGTTCTTTTTGATTGAGTCATATTCTCAACTCTGGTTGCCAAGGGAGCTTATAATATGGCAGAGATGCTATGACAAGATAGTGTGTATTTGATAATCTTTAGTTTCATAGGTTTTTATTACTTCTATATCATGCAGTTTTATCAAACTGTTATTTATCAAGCTACAGATCTAGTGGTGGCACTACCCATGCACTTACCACTAGAAATTCTTTAATTTTTGGTAACCAGTTTATAACGATAATATCCAAGGAATTATTCCTTAATACGTTTTTTTTTTTTTTGAAGGTAACTTATAAACAACGAAATTGGAGAATATGGTGAATTTACATCTATTTATAAATGAAATTGGATATATATAAATAATTCAGTAATGGAATTTAACATGTGTAATGCCAAGCCTGGGCCCTCATTTTTTGGCTCTTAATGAAGCCTGTGCCTGGAATGGGCCCGGTTTCCGTAGACGAGCCCAGGCTCGAACTCATATCTAGTGTCCAAACCATGACATTTGTTGTTGCTACAGATACGGTTGTTGTTGTATCCATCCACAGTGCGGTTCGATGGGCAGTCAAAAGAAAGGGCAACTTCATCCATATTAATAATTTGATTCAGGCATGAACTTCCCTCTGAGATTAATTATTTTGTGAATTGTAAAAAGTCTTCCACTTTCTTTTCCCAATCATCTGGAAGTCTCTGGCCAATGGTGGTTCTGTTCCGTATTCTTAAATTTTTACGCTGCATAAACCTATAACAGCACGTTGGCCCACCTTTGAAATCATGAAGGCCCAACTCTTCTGCCATTACACGAGCCTTGATGCGAATTTTTACAGTTGATATAAGCAATCTGGCTCCTCGTTGTGCAATTACCCATTGCACTAAGTTTTCTTCTAATACTGGTGAGCTTGGGATGCAGTGACGATCAGCTCTGCTGTGTTTGTCACCTTCACCAAGACGCTCTTTGTTTTTTCTCCAGAGTCTAACATTGCTCTCATCTACTTCAAAAAACCTTCCTGCTTCATGATTCCCCACTTCCTTGGCTTTCAAGACAACTTTCAACTTTAATTCTGCTGGGGAACTTATGCATTTTCTTTTAGAAGATATAACTGAGAAACACAAATGACCAAAAAGAGCAAAGAACCAAACGACAAAGTATGAATGGGATCTGAGTCACTGGGCATGGTAAGAGTGCATGCGATGGTATAGGTGGCATATGCAAGCACTATGCTACAAGATTTAATCTACAAAAAGAATCTGTGGAAGCCATAAGAGACGCAGCTTCATTTGTTTGTACAATTTCAAATCTTATAGGTAATACGAAAATACTACACCTCAAAAGTGAAGTTGTTCAAAAATTCAGGTCTTGTAAAGAAAAAGAATGGATCACTGTAAAACCGGTTTGTTGTATGATTACAATCTCAGCATTATTGGTTGGTGCAAAATAATGAAGCTTATATGGCAAGAACAATTAAACATAATGTGCAGAAAGTAGAAATAACAAGCCAAGTAAAAAACAGGTACTCTTTGAGTGATTTCATAGTAGGTCAATTTGTTGGGTGTGTATATAATGATTATTGGTGGATGGGACAGATAAAGAGCATATCTCTAGAGCTCGAAGACATTACTGTGTCGTTTATGCATCCCCATGGCCCAGCTAAAGGGTTCCAATGGCCAGAGGAATGTGGAAAGAGAGAGAATGTATGTGCAGTGCCATTAAACAATGTAGTGCTAAAGGTAAAGGAACCCATTTCCAAATAGGTCTTTGTGGAAGTGAGAAAATGCAGAGTTTTTGCTGGTCCTTGATAAAGCCAAGGCTCAGTATTCTCGACACTTTCTACATTCAGTTGTTCTAATTTTTTTCTCTTTTTACTCACACCGGTCAATACATAACCTTTTCTATGTTGTACTTGGTATGAGTCAAAAATTTTTTTGCTTCACTCTCTTCTTAATAGAATATTTTAGTATAATGTTTATAGATCTCAGCTAACATGGAATTGTTTACGATTATTTGTTTTAGTGTTACAGAAATCAGAAAATTGTAAAAAGACAAACAGTTCAATGAGTCTCGGTTTTCGACATTTTCTATGTTTTTCTTTTTGTTCTTTTTGCATTATTTTTTTCTAAATGAGTAACTTAAGTTTACTTATAAAAGTGTTCAGTGGAGCTTAAAATCAGGGTGGCTTTAAAATTTCATTGTAAAGAACAATTGTATATGTTTTTGTATCGTTTCTATTTGCGACCCGCAAATGCTGGAGAAGTGTCATTTTCAAAAAACGTTCAAAATTTACGAGGCAAAAACACACAATTCTGCCCCCACCAATTGATAATATACTAATAGGACAACATAAGGTCAAGTTTCAAGATTTAAAAAAAATGGGGTTTTTGAGTTATTGCTACTTGAAAATAGTGCATTTTCGTACTTTTGCATATTTTGAAATTGAATTGTATAGACTGTATATATGTTAGGCAATAAATAAAATTTTCTGTAAAACTACCATTGGTGGACTACACATTGCCATCTTTATTTATTTAAAAAAAACTTTTCTTAGTGTAAGAAAAAAAATCGTTAAATGTCAGAAAAACCAAAATTTTGTACCTAAAAAGTGGATTTTTTTTAATTACTAATAATTATAACATGCATATTTAAAGTATGTCAAGTTAAAAATCAATTCATTAGCTACAAAACAAAACAAAAATGAACTGAATCGCCCAAATAGTTTAAACGCAATAATATTTTTAAAATATGCCGTTTTTGACATTCCTTTCAAAAAACACGTTTTTCACCAAATTTCAAAATGGCGCAGCAAGTGATATAAATTTTTTTGGAGCAAATCCATTTGGAATATCTTATATCTGTAGTAGGAGTAGCTACTGTAATTTTTTGGAACAAATCTAAGGGGGTCAACTGACACATGTTGGTATTCTCTGCCTGAATTGAATGGGCCTTTGATGAATTTAATTTGCGTCAGAACGCATTCAACAGACGTATTCATTACACCCGAAAATTCGGCGTCATCTTTCTTGTTCTTCTTGCATTGAATATATTGCATTATAGATGTGGTATTTAGTATGTATATTATCATGGAGTTATACATAATCTGTAAATTTTACCTGAAATTTCTCACAAAATTGTCTTCTGGAAAACTCGGAATTTTTAAAGCCAATATGAGTGGCAACCCTGCTCTGTCTCTTCACAGGGAACCAGCTCCCCTAAGGATGGGCGATTGCTTACAGTCCAATGTGTTGCTCACAGTTGTTGTCAACCCCCCACCCGTAAAAAATAAAAAAAAATATTGTTACCTACATGTCTTATGATTTTCTAGATGTACTGTTTTCCCTCTGGGGGAATGTTACAGTATGTTTGCGTCTGTGTGTCTAAAAGTGCTATTTCAAAAGAATTAAGTTCCAGTAGTTGGAACAATAATTGTTTGAAAATCTTAGATTTCTCTGTTAAAAAATGCTTATCTCTCACTTCAGAGTAATGCGTTGGAGTATCTTTAGCATTCTAGTGTGCTGGGTTTGAGCATTATTTCAAAAGATATGTACATCACATGCAAGAAGTTGGTGGTTGGTGTCTTTCCTATTAACTCTGTTAGTTGATTTAAAATCGGTGTAAAAACTCGAAATAGAATAAAATAAAATTAATTTTGAATACAGTGTTTTCAGTAAACTCACTAGCTCCTTTGCCCTGCAGAACCAAGATGAGCAGGTGGTTTTACTTTTCAAGAAATTACATTAATGTCATAATTTGATGCAAGGCAAGGTCAGGTAAGAATTAAGAAAGCTGAGAATTTACAAGAGCTTTTCAGACCAGCAGAATATCTTTAAAACTAAGGTTAATCTGAATAAAACTGCTATGCAAGCTAGTGTTTGTGATGTGAAATAAGGAGCTTGAGAACAAATACAATTGATAAAGGAAAGCCCTGAAATGATGTTTATGGTGTTGCAGAACCTTTTTCAGTTAAAAAATGTTACTTCTTTCTTTCTTGCTTTGTCACTAGGATAATTCAAGATATTGATAAGTTCAGAGTTCCAGGTTTAAAGACATGTATCAGACAATGACTCACAGCAACGAGATTGTGATACTGAATTGCTTGTAGTTTGCTGTTCACCACATAGCATCTCATCGCAAAACTAGAAAATTTCGTTAACCTGGAGCAGAAAACAAACTCGCATCTCCTGATATCTTTTTTCAAGCATGCCACCATTACATAATCCTGGGCAATGAAGTTCCAAGCTGCTGAAGTTACAGTTTTCAAGTTTTCGAATGGGGTGGATATTACATAGTGAACTGCAGACTATGAGGGCTGTTCCGAAAGTAGATGGACTCAGGTCACTGTTCTGTGTCACTTGGAGATTTGGTGTGGGCTTCCTTTCCAAAATAGTGACCTTCACATGCTGTACACCATTTACAGCAGTCCACAAGTTTCTGAAACACATGTTGCAGTCCACTTTGTGAAAATCGCTTCAAGGTAGCAGATGTGGCAGCTTTCACTTCCTTCCTCTCAACTCTCTTAAGTGTTGGAAAAAAATAGAAATTGCTGAGTGTGAGGTCTGAGCTGTATGGAAGATGTGATAGATGTTGGCCATCTATTTTTGCCAAAGCTTGCATTGTTACTTGGGCCATGTAGACTCGCTTTATCTTGAAGAAACCAGTCTTAATTAAGCAGTTTGTCCTTTCCTGCTCATTGCTTCCTTTAGGTGGACTCAAAGTTTGAGCATAATGTTGTGAATTAACTGTTTGTTGCTCAGGCACCCAATGCTGCAGTACTATTTCATTGGCATCAAAAAACAAAATCAATCTCAATTTCTGTGAAGAACCACGAACTCAGAATTTCTTGGGTGACGGTAAGTCAGTGTGTTTCCATATGCTTGACTATCGTTTTGATTCTGGGTCAAAATGTTTTATCAAGACATGTCTACAGTGACTATTCGATTAAACAAGTCAATCTGTTTCCACTTTTTGAAGAAAAGCATGACAAAGTTCAATGTGGCATTGTTTGTTCTTCAGTAAGATTACATGGCACCCATCTTGCACAAACACAAGACATCTTCAGGTGCAACTTTAAAATTTCATGACATTTTGCTACACCAGTATTCAACTGCAGTGCCAAATCACGAATCAGTAAATGTCTATTGTCTTTCAATAATCTTTTGGCTGGCTTTCGCAATGTTTCCACCAGTCACTGATGTTGACAAACGCCCACTTTGCAGGTTATCCTGTACACTGCATTTGCCATCCTTGAAATTCTTCCACCACTTGTATACAGCCTACCTGCCCAGTGCTTCTGCACCATACACTTCTTGAAAACATCAAACATCTCCTGGCCACTTTTGCACAACTTTACATAAAATTCAATCGCAGTTCTTTGTCTGGTAATTAGAGGTATATTGTGTTCATTTGCCATTGTAATACACACTTCGTGTGAACTATTACACTACATCAACAAAGAAAGACTGCGTATTGCCTTCACTCAAACTAATACAGCACAGATTGGAAAATTTCCCTCCAGAAACACACGACTTGCTTCCATAGCAGCGGCACGATGCTGCCAATCCACATGCTTTCAGAATAGCCTACATACATACAATTCATCATTGCAGTCTGATTGCTGTGAAAAATCTTGAGTTTTGCATTTATTTGTGAAAAATATCTGTTCCTTAGCTCACATATGCACTAAGTTTTTGATGCTTGATGAAAGCAGTAATTCATGTGACACTGCTTAGATGTTATTTGTTAAATGAAATAGCACAGAATTTGGGATCTCTGAAGAATTAGTTGGAATCAGAGTTTGAAGGGAAGAATGAGTGAAGTGGATAGTTTGGCTGGCTTTAACAAAACTACCTAAGCATTCATTTAAGTTGAGCGTAACTTCGTAATTTGACCACTGATGTGTACATGGAAGTAATTTGTGTGGTGTGAGATTCATCAATGCTAACATATAAAGGTCTTAGATTCAAATATCAATATTTTACATCAGTACTTAAATAGGAGAATTCTTTCAGTTCAAGTGTTAATGAATTAAGGGGATGAATTTCAGATATTTCCCCTGTTTCATACTGAAAGGAGTTCAGAAACAAGCAAACATTGTGGAAGTTATGAAAATCTTGGAAAACCTCTTCCCTGTTCACAAAATTCCTACTGCAACAAATTCCAACCTCACTAAATCTTTTGCATAGAACTAAGCTGTTTTTTTTTTTTTTTTTTTTTTTTGTTGTTGTTTGTTTTTCCGGTGCAATAATATTGTGGGAACTTGAATTCTCTAAGCAAGTTCACTGTTTCTCTTAATATTAAGTATGCATTATTCAGAAAAGTTATGAATTAGAAACCTAGATGTTGTGCCAGTTCTAAATGTCATGAATGTGAAATCTTTCAAGTTCCCACAATATAACACCAAAAAGAAACAAAAACAACTGGCAAGAGCATATATATGATGACACAGGGAAGAGATACGACAACCACAAAAAGTCCATCATGCATTATGACAAGTCAGTCGGAAATATACATGTGGTAAATGTTGAAAAGGGACAACAACCTTTTAGATGAGTTTCCATTAATGAATTTAAGTATACAATTTGCACGTAAAATAGGAACAATTTTCTGGAATATTAATTTATGTTTGAGGTGTGTTCTTTCTTTATTAGAAAGAAACAGTTCTATGCAAAAGATTTAGTGAGAAATTGGAATTTTTGCAGAAGGAATTCCGAGAACGAGAAAGGGGTCTTCAAGATTTTCATAACTTCCGCAATGTCTGCTTGTTTCTGAACTCCTTTCAGTATGAAACGGGAAATATCTGATGCCGCCCCTGTGACGCAGTGATCTAAGCGATGGCTTCTGATCATTCGTCTAACGTGGGTCTGGGTTCGAATCCCAGTGACGCATGGATGTTGTGTTAGTCTTACAGCATTGGCTCTCTCTCTCTCTTCCCTGGAACCAGTGGCCTTAAATTAGGGACGACAACTGCTTATAGCCTATTGAGTTGCTCACTGTGGTTGTTAAACCCTCAATCAAATATATAGATATTTGGGGTAATTAAATGAATTTAGAATGAGCCCCAAATATATTCCATATCTCTTTAATAATAAGAATCTAAATTGATATATACATCTCGCATCAGTGCGTTTACAGTAACGAACTTCTTCGAATAGCTAACAGATCATGAACTAAACATCACAAAGTGCAAGTCTCTTCTCTCTACTGCTGAGCGCGAGAGCTGTTTACATTTTACACCTACCTTGCAGGTGACGTAGGTGGACAGATCCAAGCGCCATCTGCTGGCCGGCGGCCTCAGGACTCCCCACCAGTGTCAACGATATATATATATAAAAAAATACTCCAGGTGTTTATACATGTTTGTTAAATCTTACCTGGCGACCAGATCGAGTTCGATATGGTATAATATGTTGTAAGGGGGAGCCTGCAGAGCTCGGTACAGGAGAAAGTCTGGAGAATGTCGTGGTATCACTGAATTTGGAGAAGTCCGTTCTCGATCGGCAGAGTTCAAAGGAACTTCTGGAGGAGACACAAAAGGTGAAGACACTTCTGTAGTTGGAGATTGTTGTGATGTGGTGGTAGACTGTCGAGGAACAGTTGAGGCGTGTTCATCAAAGAACATAAATGCTGGTTTAAGCTGATCAATATTGATCACCCTTGGTTTGATGTTAATAAGGAGACGAAAGGTTTTCTCGTTGCGGGAAAGCACTGAAAATAAACCATCGTACGGTGACTTGAAGTGGTTTCTTGACGGCGTCACGACGTACGAATACATGTGAACAATTGTGCAGGTCCCGATGAACAAAAATTTGTGGTTTGCAGTGATGCTTAACAGGCACTGGGGTGACACTGGCCATATACTGCCGAAGCTGCCCGACGAATGTTGCAGGATCCATAGACTCTGTGGTTTCTTGCAGGAACTGTCCTGGCAAGCGAAGGGTAGAGCCATATAAAAGTTCAGCACAGGTAGCTTGCAGGTCTGGCTTCAAAGTAGTACGTAAGCCCAGAAGCATGGTCGGAAGAATATCGACCCACTGGGGCGTAGCATGACATTTAATGGCAGCTTTAAGAACACGATGAAAACGCTCTACCATGCCATTTGCCGAGGGATTATACGGTGTTGTGCGAATTCTTTGTACTCCTAGCAAGTTGGAAAATGAGCGAAAAAGTTGAGATTCGAATTGTCGTTCTTGATCTGTAGTAACTTTAGCGGAGCGCCAAAGCGAGAAATCCAACCACTGTAGAAAGCTTTAGCGACCGTGTCTGCTGTGATGTCAGGAATGGGAATGGCTTCAGGTCATCTGGAAAATCTGTCTATCATGGTGAGACAGTAAGAAAAACCTTGTGATACAGGTAGTGGACCAACAATGTCAAGGTGAACATGTTCAAAGCGTGCTGACGGTGTAACGAAAGTACCAGGTGGAGAAAAGGTATGTCGTGTCACCTTAGATTTCTGACATGCCAGGCATGATCTACCCCAGGAGGAAATTTCTGATTTCATGGACGGCCATACAAAAAACGTTGCTGGATAGCTTTGATAGTTGATCGTATGCTGGGATGTGCTAGGTTATGCACGCTGTCAAAGATAGATCGACGGAAACTCTTCGGCACAAATGGGCGAACTACAGCTGTCGAGACATCACAATAAAGCTGAGTGGATGAGTCAGCGACCTGCATGTGCTTAAGGACTAAGCTTGATGTTATTTTGCTTGAAAGTATGGTCTGTAGTTCAGGATCACTGTTTTGCGCTATCGCCATGTCAATGAAGTTAACTGAAGATGGTAAATTAATCGTGTTGATCCTGGAGAAAGAATCAGCAATCAGGTTTGCAGAACCAGGAATATACTGAATATCTGTGGTGAATTGTGCAATGTAATCCAGATGACGCATCTGTCTAGGTGAAGTTTTATGCGATTTCTGCTGAAAAGCATAGATTAGTGGCTTGTGATCGGTGAAAATGGTGAAGTGTGTGCCTTCCAGCATGTGACGAAAATGCTTCACTGTTGAGTATGCGCCCAAGAGTTCACGATCATAGGCACTGTAATTTTGCTGTGCTGTATTTAACTTTTTGGAGAAGAATGCAAGTGGTTGCCAACCTTATTGAGTGTGTTGTTGTAAAACAGCACCAAGTGCAGTATCCGAGGCGTCGACCATTAGACCTAACCTAGCATCAGGCATCGGATGTGCTAGAAGAGCCACCTGTGCCAGAGCTTGCTTACATTTTGTGAAGGAATAACATGCGTCATCAGAAAAGGTGATTGATCTGCTGGGTTTTTTATTTGAACCTTTAAGATACTCATGCAGTGGTTCCTGCACCTGAGCTGCGTGCAGAACAAATCTGCGATAAAAGTTCATGATACCTAGAAACCGACGAAGGTCATGAATGGTGGTAGGTTCAGGGTAAGCTAATAGTGTCCACTCGCTCTTGAAGGGGCATGATACTTTCAGGTGAGATAGTATGACCAAGGAATACTATAGTGGACTGACCCAACACACATTTGGAGGGATTGAGCTGAATACCGTAGTCAGCAAGTCTTTGGAAAACTAAGCTCAAATGATGTTGATGTTCTTCTGCATTAGTCGAAGCGATAAGAATATCGTCAAGATATGCGGTACAAAAATTCAGATCCTGTAGGACAGTGTTGATGAAACGTTGAAAGGTTTGGCCTGCATTTCTGAGTCCGAATGGCATGTAAAGGAACTCGAACAAGCCAAATGGCGTAATGACAGCCGTCTTCGGAACATCCTCTGTCTTTACAGGGATCTGATGATATGCCCTGATTAAATCAAGTTTGGAGAATATTGTCTTAGATGCTAAAAATTGGGTAACATCTTGTATATGTGGTACAGGGTACCTGTCTGGTACAGTAAACGCATTCAGGCGCCTGTAGTCTCCACAGGGTCTCCAGTCTCCGGAATTTTTAGGAACCATGTGTAAGGGACTGGCCCAACAGCTTTTAGAGGGACGACAAATACCTTGCGAGAGCAAGAATTGAAATTCCTTCTTGGCGCATGCAAGTTTTCCAGGAGGTAACCGCCTAGGCTTAGAAAAGACTGGTGTTCCGGTAGTCTCGATGTGGTGAAAAACGCTGTGATCTTTATGTTTAGGCATACCATCTGTACTTACGAGCTGTGGAAACGTTTTTAATAATTCGTGGAAATCTGAAATGCCAGAGACAGCGGTAATTCCAGTAGCGGATTGCGAAGTAGCGTGGCCTAAAGATTTTAGCTTTGTTAACGTATCGATCAGACAATGATGTTTCATATCCACCAACAAACCAAAGTGCTGAAGAAAATCAGCTCCGATAATAGGAAGAGAAACTGACAAATGGCCAGGAAAATTTTCGACGCAAATTGAGATCTAAGGACAGTAGACGTGTGCCGTACGTGTTAATAACAGAACGATTTGCAGAAAATAATTTCAACTTCTCCGGCTGTTTCGGTTTGGGTGAAGAGACTGGAATAACAGAGACATCTGCCCCAGTATCGATCAAAAGTTTTAGACCAGTAGATCTATCGGCCAACATGAGTCTGTGCTGTTTTAGGCCTTCACCACTTGCGGCCATAACGGGCGGCGCTTCTAGTTTCCCCGACTGAAAAGAACAAGGTGATTTACACTTGGTAGCAGCATCCTTAAAGGTTCTGTGATACCAGCAAACTTGAGATGTTGGCTTGTCATGGTTCTGTCTTCGAACTGCGGGAGAATATCTGCGACTCTCGCGATGTCGAACGTGTTCGAGTGGAAGATTCTAACTGTGCAGAAAGTTTTGCTACTTGTGATGTGAGGTGTTCGATTTGTTTCTGAAGCATAGGAGCATGACAAATATGCTGTAAGGTATCAACAACGTTCACTTCAGAAGATACATCAGCAATTTCATAAATTTTGTCAGCTATTGCTGCTAATTGTGTTAAATCGTCACCGCTGACTGTTAAGATCTGTTGCATTCGCTTAGGCAAATGCTGAAGCCATAGGGACTTAAGTATCGCTGCATCTAATCGCTGATGAGCAAGATCTTTCATTCTATGTAATAGCTGCGATGGTTTAGAATCGCCCAATTCTAATTCTTGCAATAAAAGTCTGGGTGTCCGATCCTCAGAGTCAGCAAACTGAGCAATAAGACGTTTTTTCAAAGTAATATATTTATCTGCAGGTGGGGGCTGCAATATAATGTCGCTGATTTGCTCAAGAATATAACTTTCAATTGATGCTACAACATGATGAAACTTAGTATTATTGTTGGAAATGCCTGCCGTGGAAAACTGTGACTCAATCTGAAGCGAACCACAGAGCAGGGTTATTCTTCCAAAATGGAGGACATTTCAATGTCACGCGCGCCACTGAGGCCTCAGCATTTTCAGAATCCGGCATTATGAAACGATTCGAAAACCGTTGAATCAGGCATGCAACGCTTTAGAAATAATTAATTTCCTACCTTCGCCAAGAAAAATAGCAGAATCCACAGTGTGTATCGCTGCGCTGTGTCCAGTTCAGAAACAGGCGGGAGCCATTACGCCAGAACGAAAGATGAAGCGAAATAGTTGAAAGCAGCCATGTTGAAAAAAAATGAACCACTAAACAACTCGCAGGTCAAAGTAGAAAAGCGAACATACTTTGAGCAACGTTCGGCGTCGAGATCACTTCCAGTTGACTTCTGTGCTTCGTACGCAGTCCGGGTCACAACTTTGGGGTAATTAAATGAATTTAGAATGAGCCCCAAATATATTCCATATTTCTTTAATAATAAAAATCTAAATTGATATATACATCTCACATCAGTGCGTCTTCAGTAACGAACTTCTTCGAATAGCTAACAGATCATGAACAAAGTGCAAGTTTCTTCTCTCTGCTGCTGAGCGCGAGAGCTGTTTACATTTTATACCTACCTTGCAGGGGACGTAGGTGGACAGATCCAAGCGCCATCTGCCGACCGGCGGCCACAGATATATAGTTGTGTGAATAATAGCATTGGGGAAATGATATGGGAGCCCAATGAGTTAAGTGAAAGATGGGGTGAATATTTCTGTGAGTTATTAGATCAGGAAAGCAAAAATGATTCTGAGAAAGTCACAGATGATGTCACAGTGAGGGATGGAAGCACAGGAGGGATCTCAAGAGAAGAAGTGTGTAAAGCTCTAAAATATCTTCAGAATGGTAAGGCTCCGGGAGTTGATGGCATAACTGCCGAGATGTGTAAATATGGTGGTGACTCTGTAATTGACTGGTTAACTGAAATTTACCAGTTGTGCTGGGAGTTAGGAATGGTCCCTTGGGATTGGAAGGATGCTATTATTGTTCCATTGTATAAGGGAAAAAGGTGATCAGACTGAATGCAAGAACTATCGTGGTATTAGCCTACTAAGTGTGCCAGGGAAAGTGTTTGGTAAGGTTGTTATTGAAAAGGTATGGGATCTTACATCATTGAAAGTGTGGGGTGTTCAGAGTGGTTTTATGCCTGGTAAAGGCTGCACTAATCAGATTTTTGCATTGTGCACGATGATTGAAAAGTATCTGGCTGTTGGTAAGAAAGTTTTTGCTGCCTTCATAGATTTAGAGAAAGCTTACGACCGAGTAAATAGGACACTTTTGTGGAAGGTATTAAATGAATATGGTGTTACTGGGAATCTACTTAATAGTGTAAAAGCCATGTATGCTGGTAGTAGAGCCTGTGTGCGAGTGAATGGTGTTTTATCAAAATGGTTTTCTATTGGTGCAGGAGTTAGACCAGGTTGTGTAATGTCACCATGGCTGTTTAATATATTTATGGACACGTGCATGCATGATGCCAAAATAGATTATAGTGGTTTATGTCTTGGTGATATCCCTGTGTGTGCAGATTGCTGTATGCTGATGACACTGTCTTGTTGGCAGAGAGCAAACGTGATTTGCAAATTATGTTGTCTCGGATGTACGAAGTTTGCATGAATTTCGAACTGAGTATAAATAAGGGAAAACCCAAAGTTATGGTGTTTGAGAGAGGAACTGGTAGCACTGAATGTAATGTAAGTATAAACTGCACTGTGATTGGCCAGGTGAGTTGAGTTTTTGTATTTAGGAAGCATGTTTGACAGAGAGAACAAATTGGGTGGTAAAATTAGTAGGTGAGTGAATTCTTCATTTCGAAAGTCATAGCTGCTCTGGGAGGTTTTCACAGGAATGATGGGTTCTCAAGAGAGTCCCGCATGGCTGTGTGTGAAAGTGTAATTGTTCCTACTCTGATGTATGGCAGTGAAACCTCGGTACTGCAGAAGAAATATAGGAGTCGTTTGTGTGCTGGAGAAACGCGTTACTTATGGGGGGGGGGGGGCAAGACACGGTCTGATTGTGTGAGGAATGAAGATGTGTTGCAGTTGTGTGATGTGAAGCAAAATGTTGATAGCAAGGTGGAGACCAATATGCTTCGGTGGTTTGGCCATGTTGAAAGAATGAGTGATGAGATGCTTACTAAGAAAATCTTTTTAGCCCAAGAGTGGCAGGAAGGAAAGGCAGAGGAAGGCCAAGGAAGATATGGGTGGATCAGATTCAGAAGTGTCTGCATGAGAAAAAGATTATGAATATGAAGTATAAAAGATCTTGTGTACGGCATGTAATGGTTATCAGTGAAGCTCGAGTCGTATGTCAATATTGCTGTAAATGGAGAAGTTTGATATGACAACACTAAGTAAAAATATCTGGTAGTTGTATTTCTTTTTGGGGCTAACCTCTGAATCTCAGAGAGCACCTTAGTGATATGTATGTATGTATGTATGTATGTATGTATGTATGTATGTATGTATGTGGGGGGGTGTAGGCAGGTAAGTAGGTAGGTATTTGAGGTGAACAAAACACGTTGTTGGAGAACGGAAACAATATTTTAATATTCATCGAAGTATGCTCCCTCTGAAGCTACAACTTTACCCCATCTTTCGGGCAGTGAACGTATGCCCCAAAGGAAGAATTCCGGTTCCTTGGAAGAGAACCAGTTGTCCAGCCAATTTTTGATGTCTTCATAAGAACTAAATCGTTCTCCAGAAAGTGCTGACTGCATTGACAGCAACAAATGGTAATCCAATGGTGCAATATCTGGCGAACATGGCGGCTGGGGTAGAACTTCCCAGTCGGATCCTTCCAAGTACTTTTTCACAGGTCTAGAAACATGTGGTTTTGCATTGTCGTGCTGTAAGAGGACTTTTTTGTGTCTATTCTCCCATTCCAGCTGTTTTTGCGTGAGAGCTCATTTTAAATGCATTAATTGGGTTCGATACCGATCACCAGTAATATTTTCTGACGGTTTCAGCAGTTCATAGTAGATCACACCCTTCTGGTCCCTTTAGATACACAGCATTACCTTTGAACCATGGATATTGCATTTTGGATTTGAAGGACCTGCTTCACCCATGCTTTCTGCCGCTTAAGGTTATCATATCATATCCATTTCTCGTCGGCAGTAATAATACGATGCAAAAAAAACTTTTTTTTTTTTTTGCCTTTGAAGCAGCGATTTGCAAATGGTTTTTCGACGTTCAAGGTCTCTTTCCCGCAAAGCATGTGGAAACCAATTCCTTTCTTTTTGCACCATTCAAATGGCAGCTAAATGTTGTGAAATGTATGGTTGACTAACATTTAATGCTGCTGCTAGTTCTTTTTTGGTCTGTAACCGATCCTCGTCGAGTAAAGCTTCCAATTCGGCATCAACAATTTTTTTGGGCGGTCCAGAACGTTCTTTATAACTGACATCGAAATCGTTCCTTTTGAATCCTCTAAACTAATACTCATGTTTTTATGGATGGGGAATATTCACCATAGATTTCTGACATTAAGCAATAGCTGTCAGCATCACTTTTCTTGACAATAAAGTAATGCACTAACACTTCCCGCAAATGCTGTTTTGTCGGGACGAAAATTGCCATTTTCCATCAAGTAAAACAAATACGTCTTCGCACCTCAATCGCACGTCGTATACTGACTCTGACAGCTGGCATCTCGTACTGCGATATCGCAGTGTTGCCACCGTAAAATACATGCGAGCAGTAATAAGTACGACACTGAACGGAAATCCCTTAAAACTTATTTATATACCGAATATGTATGTATATATGATATTTATCCCCTTGATTCATCAACACTTGAAAAAATGAACTTGCAAGAATCATTCTAAAAGTACTGATCTGAAGTATTAATATCTAAATTTCCTTATTTTCTAATATAAAACAGCTTGGAACATAAATGTAGATTGTTTTTGAAAGCACTAGCATTTGTGTGTAAGCATTTTCAAAAACAAAACATGCCAATCCAAAATTTCTCTCAAGAATGACTGATGACCATTTGTGCCATTATTTATGTCATCATTGTCAACCATTATCAATCCACTGCCAGACGAAGGTCTCTCCAAGTCTCTTCCACAATGGTCTATGTTGTGCCGATCTCCTCCATGTTACTTCCACATACTTTCGAGTTTCATCCACCCATTTCCCATGTGGTCTTCTTCTGGGTCTTTTCCTGTCCCTTGGAATCCAATCTAAAATTTCGACTGTCCATCGATGGTCTGTCCTTCTGACAGTATGTGCAGCCCATTGCCATTTCAGGGATTTTACTTTGATCATGATGTCTTCCACTCTTGTCATTTTTCTAATCCACAAGTTCCTCTTCTTATCTCTCCTGATTGCACCAAGCATGCGCCTCTCCATGCTGCTTTGAGTTGTCTGCAGCCTTTGTA
This sequence comes from Macrothele yani, assembly GCA_039090855.1. Lineage (NCBI taxonomy): Eukaryota > Metazoa > Arthropoda > Arachnida > Araneae > Macrothelidae > Macrothele > Macrothele yani. The sequence continues at coordinate 312,342 of JAYWMT010000058.1, forward strand.
TGTCTCTTGTAGTTAAGGTCCACGTCTCTGCACCATACGTAAGCACTGGAAGGATGCACTGATCAAACACTTTTCTTTTAAGACATAATGGCATATTGCTCTTGAAAATTATGCTGTTTCTTCCAAAAGCTCTCCAGGCAAGTTTTATACGCCGATTAATTTCTTCATCAATGTGACCCTCACTTGATATCTGCTGTCCAAGGTAAACGTATGCATCTGTTATCTCCAGCTTTTCTCCATCAATCGATAAATCTTCATTTCTTGTAAAAGTATTGTACATAACTTTTGTCTTCTGAAAGTTCATTTTTAATCCCACTTCTTTACTCTTGTCAGCAAGTTCCTGGATCATACTCTGCAACTCTGATGGGGTAGTTGCAAAAAATGACTACATCATCAGGAAAACAAAGGTGAGTTAGATAATCTCCATTAATCTTTATGCCTTTGTTTTCCCAGTGCAGTGATTGAAAGACATTTTCCAATGTGGCATTAAAGAGCTTGGGAGATATGGTGTCACCTTGTCTCACTCCCTTTCCAATTTTGATGTGTGCTATTTTCTCAAATAGCCGAATCTTTGCGCATATATTTTCATAGATGTTATTAATAATATTAATGTACGCATCTTCAATACCGCAGGATTTCAGAGCCATTGCAACTGCTGATGGTTCCACCGAATCAAAGGCTTTTTCATAATCGATAAAAGCCATGCACAATGGAAGTTCAAATTCCCTCGCTCTTTCAATTAGTTCTCTCAGTACGTGGTTATGATCTATAGTGCTGTAGCCACTCCTGAATCCAGCTTTTTCTCTCGGTTGAGCCATGTCCATTGTCACCGTCGAGTGGTGTGAAAGAACTTCAGTGAAGATTTTATAAACCACTGATAGGAGGCTGATAGGTCTGTAGTTCCTGAGATCCTCAATGTCACCTTTTTTATGTAGCAGGATCATTGTAGCATTGTTCCAATCCTCAGGAATCTTCCCTTCATTAAGGCATCGAGTGAAAACTTGGGAGAATACTGTCTCAATTTCTCCACTTGCTTCTTGTACGATGTCCACAGTAATTCCATCTTCTCCTGGAGCTTTTCCCCGCTTCATGTTCTTGATTGAATGTGCAACTTCTGCTGGGAGGACTGGAAGAACTCAGGTACTGGTACCTTTCATGATGTCTGGAGTACATGTATCATCCCTTTCATATAATTTGGAGTAGAAATCTTTCACTCCTGTCAAAGTTTTGCCTCTATTTCTTGTTACAGAATATTTATGTATATGTCATTAACTTTGCTCCAAATATTTACATGCTTGCTGCTAAAATTTGGCCTCTAGCTTATGAAAATCAAAAGTCAGGATTTTAATTTTTTTCTTTCAGACACCAAATGTTATTTCAATTTTTAAACTATCTAAATTTCAATGTTGTAGAAGTGAAATATTGGGACATTGCTAAGTGTTTTTATGATACTACTATGACTGCATCAAACTCATAAAAATTGTTTAAAAGGCTTTACTTGTCTCTTCATTTTGTGTTATTAATCATGTGTAATTTATTTATTTCATGAAATTATCCATGCATTGCCGTTAACATACTTAAGAGGAAAAATAAATATGCACAATATGCCATATTCCTGAGTGTAATATATTATTTTGCCTGAAATAACTTTATAGAAACAGTGCGCATATTATACATCTTGATTTGCACAAAAAAATTTTATGAGCAAAACTGGTTATAATTTAGGCAGTGTGAAAGAAAAAATCATGTTTAGTATGATATCACGTTAGGTTTCTGAAACCAAAATATTCATAAAAAGTGTGAAAACAAAGTTTCATTTTTCCTGTCATTTAAAAATTGATGTCAAGATTTTGGGTCTTATCATATATGAACTGAAATGGTATTTGAGTGTATTTACTACTTCAGTTGAAGTTAATATTGTATACAATTTTCACCAACTGCTCTTTCTAATAGTGTATCCCATTCTCATGGAAAACTTGCCAGAAATAGTTTTAATCATATTGCTATTTGTTGTAGTGAGAAATTTGTGGCACTCTCAGAGTGAAATTCATTCTCTGGTTTCTCAGAATTCATGTAAAAAAGAAGAATTTCAGTTTCTCTTATAACTAAAGGTGCATGTTATAATGCTAATCATTGATGTGACATCATGGTACAAGGTGAATGGTGTGGGGTGCAATGAATGTAAATATGGTATTGTGGAATGTGACTAATGGAAGTGTGGATTTATGTGATGTGAGCTTTAAGTCACAAATTTCATGAAATAATAGCATGAATGCATTTCTTGAAAAGAAAAAAATATTAATAGGCTTAAATCTTAGTAAACATACTATATGAGCTCTTGGCATTTGCAGCTGCTCAGTCAGTGCATTCCATTTTTACTTGAATATGTTTGAAGAGAGAGAGTGTCTGTAAACTGCTGAAGGTGGCAAATGAGTTTTGTCAGTTATATTTCAACTCACCCCAACATGCTTACTAATCTTTTGGTATGCCCATATACACCAACCATTTCACCCCAAGAATCATTTGGTAAGCAGATGTGAAAGGAAAATGTATGTATTTTGTGCAAGATTTCTTAAAACAAGCATGCTAGCATAAGAACCATAGAAACACGTTCAGGTCATTATTCAGATTTGGTTATTTTGTTCATTGCCCATTTCCTTTATAGTTATCAGCCAGTGGTTTCACAAATTTTCACAAGTTTTTCATTCAGTTAAGCAATTTTGAATTGACTCAGTTATTTCCACCAGGATGGAGGTTCACATCTCTGTCACATATGCAAGTTAGGCAGAAATTGCAAACTTTTTTAGGTGGTTTGGCCATGTTGAATGAGTGATGAGGTGCTGACTCAGAAAATTGATTCAGCCGAAGCAGGTAGAAAGTTATAGGAAGAAGTGAGAAAACATGAAATTCACTGATTTAAAAATACCAGGAACAGAAAAAGGTTGTGTGTATTATGTACAAAAGGTCTTATGTGAGACATGTGCATGAAGCTAGGGTAGTGTGCCAAGATTACTACAAATGGAGATGCTTGATACATATTCTTTGAGAAGATAACCTCTGAATTTCAATAGAAGTTGGTGATATATGTATCTTGCAGTTACTATCAAAGTATTTTGATTAGTTAACATAAATTAATCAGTGGCACTGAAACAGTCTTCTAGTAATCTTGCTGAAAATAGTCATTCTTGAAGAGTAAAAATGCATATGTTATGATTTATATACATTTTATTTTTTTTACTATACGGTATAAAAAATATCGGGACAAAAGTAAAGTGAAATGAAATGTCTGATTGCAGTGGAATTATTGCAAGAACTTTCAAGGAAAACGGAGGGGGGGGGAATGACTGAACAATGCAGAATGGGCAGTTTGAAAAATGAGGAGATAAAAATTGTGTGATCACAAACACTGCATGCGTACCTGTAATGGATACAGTGAATTCAATTTTTGCACACACCCCTCCCCCTCCGCATCTTCCTCTGCTTCTTTGTGTGATAGCTGTAAAGTAGTGCAAGCAAAAGTAATGTCACATTTCCATATTTCCATTTCTTGAGAAAACTGAAAAAAAAAAAAATCCCTGTTTTGGGTCTCCTGATTTCTTTCCACATAGTTCTTTATCTAGGACAGAATATTTGCAAACACATGAAGGAATTAATCCGTACAGTTTCACTTTTTCACCTTCATAGCAGAGAATCCTTCAGTTTCTGAGCAACTTAGATTTTGTACTGATTTTTTTTTTTTTTTTTTTTTTGTGCTTGCAAAAATGTTGCCTTAGGTAATGTATTTGCTATACGCTTAGACATAAGGGCCAAGAAATACACAAATATTTTATAAGAGCTGTAAATCTGAACCAAAAAAATTGCAATATTATTTTTCCCCCATTGGATTTTTACTTAATTTGTTTGTCATCTCTTATTTTTTGTAGCATGGGTAATGAATCGCCTTGCAATTCTCCTAATAAAGTTCCTGTATCTGAATTCACATTGTCAACTCCCACATCAGTTTCAAACTTTTGCCATGGTCCTGGAAATCCTTCACCATCTACAGAGGACTGTGAACAAATGCAAGAGGGTGAGCCTACACTGGAGGCCATACCATCTCCTCAGCATGTTTCTGACGTAGAATTTAGAGTACTACAAAGCTGCCTTAAAAGGTGGAGAATGGAAGTGGAAAATGATGTCAAAGGTAAGTTTCTGATCATATTTCCTCATGTGTGTCCTAAAACCTTAATGAAATAAATTTTTATTGCACTCAAAAAATACAAAAAACAAACAAACTTGTGTGTGGTGTTTTGACACCTTTAATTAATCAGTAAATAGTTGTAATTTTATGACTAACAACCGTCTTTAAATAAAAAGAACCTTCAATATGCTAAACATGTGAGATAAATATGAAATTGGCATTATTAGAAATTTTGTGGAATACCCTACCATTAATATTGACACACTTCAATTGATAGTGAATTAGGTCCTACACAAGCATCACATTATAGACCCAATACCAATATAAATATGTCCGTATGTCTATGACATAAATGAGATTCTTCCGCAAATTCGTGGAAATCCGTTTTTTTTTTTTTTTTTTTTTTCATTCTCGAGATCGATGCAAATCTGAGAATGGTATTTCATCGACCAAAACTTTCAAAAACGGAAGTTAAATGGAGTGAAGATTTTTTCTGTAATCTTAAATTTTTTCTCGCGATGTTGCCTCTGCCCAGTATTGTTGTTAAATATAATTTTATTGCATAAATGTTTGTATACATCCTGAAACTGTGGGCAACCATTTCGGAAAACGGAACGCAAGTTGCCTCTGCCCAGTATTGTTGTTAAATATAATTTTATTGCATAAATGTTTGTATACATTCTGAAACTGTGGGCAACAATTTCGGGAAACGGAACGCAAGATGGCTCAAATATTTCCCTGTAGTCTGTTTTCAGGCATGAGCTTCTTCCACAGATTCGAGGAATTCCGCCATTTTCATTATCATTTGGGGCATGCTTGAGATCAAAGCACAACTGAGCAGAAATTTTGGTGGTGGTGGGGATTCATTTTCCGTTTCAGGACGGACTTCTGTCTTCCGAAACCTTCAAAAATGGAAGTTAGATGGAGTGAAAGTTTCTCTTGTAATCATAATTTTTCTCTCGTGGTGTTTCTTCTGCCAGTATTGTTGTTCGATATCCTTTTATTCCATAAATATTTGCATTACAGCTTATTTTGAGGGGAAAAGTTCCTGAAAACCAAAGTCGGACGAAGCTAAGGTTTATCCTGTAATCGTAATTTTTAATTTGTCCGTGATGTTCTCACTATCCTGTGTTGTTGTTAAATCTTACTTTTCCTCATAAATGTTTGCATTTAAAATTGATAAGGGAGAGGGAATTTTTAAGAATTGATGCATGGTTTTCAAAGTAGTCAGATTCTCAAAGTAATCTGAAATAGTGAAATCATGCATTCATGATTCTCAAACTGAAAGTTCTTTCAGCATGGTTGACAAAATTGTCATCTGAGGGAATTAAAAAAAGAAAAGAAAAGAGCGACAATGAAGAAATGGGAAGGAGAATAATATCAACAGAAAACAAAATTAAGCAGCGAATTCTGTGCAGCTCTAGAGTCAACAAAAGACAAACGTGGCCGTGGAACTTGCTGAGAAGAAAGCAATACAAGAGGAAACTTGAGTTGATGCTCTAGCAAGTACAACAACAAAAAAAAACTGGTTTTGAAGCAATGTCTTTTAAAACCATATTTTGTTTTGAATTCAATAATTTTTATTGTGAATGTAAAGTAGTGTGCTCCAGTTTAATACAGTGTTTATATAAATAAATTACCGTAATTTTCAGACTAAGAGCCGCAGGTGAGAAACTTTGCAATCTTGGAAGCAAAAGTTGCCGTAAGGGCCACACCTGTGAAGTCGTGGTGCTGCTCAGAAAACTAAATTGTCTTCCTTATTTTCAAGAATTAACTCTCACCCAACGTGATTATATGTATACTTCAAAGGTTAATTCTGCAACTCAGTGTCGATCTGCTTTATGCACTTATTTTTTCATACTGGCAAAAGCTTTTATTTATACATTTTTTATTAATCATGCTAATGATGTTATTTGTTTGCCTTTATCAAATCCTCAAAACCATTTATGTAATCATATAAATTACAGTTAATCTTAAGACTTCCGTTAGAATATTGCATTGCTCGTAAACCCACACAATTGTCTGAATTCCAGTCAATGTGGATGTCTGCTACAGGATGGTTCACTGCAATAGAATCTATCTTAGAAGTAATTAACTTATAAATTATCACTTGTAATGCTTTTGATTAATATTTTCTTTAATATGTTCCTTCCATGTTTGTTATGCTTTTTTCTCTCATCTACAGATGTTTTTGTTAGAATGAAGTTGCTTTACGTTTCCTTTTCCCCAGCTGCCTCGCGCGTGTTCGCGGATCTCACCGCCAACACTTCGAAACAGCGGTGTCTCTGCTTTCTCTCTTTCAAGTGGTTTGACCTACTTTAATTTACTGCAGACTGATCCTTCACATTGAGCTCTGCTTTTATATGAATGGGAAAGCTCTCCCGTCTTTTTTTCTTTTACGCTTGTGAAGATTTTATCTTCAGCTAAATATTAAATTAATTACCCATTGTTAACATCAGATGATAATGCTACAGCGCTTATTAGTGAGAAAGCATTTCCAGCCGAAACCTTCAACTTTCACTATTGCCAGTCAATAAAAAAAAAAAAAAAATTAAAGTCTGAAGCAAAACGCAGGAGCACATAGCCAAGAAACATCTGTATCGCATGCCAGATTAACCAAGAAGAGTGAGCAGAATTTGTCTTTCCGTCCCGCTAGTATTGTTTGGAATAAGTCGCTGCTAATGGAATCATCCTGGAGCAGGCTTTTGCATTGTTCATGTTCTTAAGCTTTTCTTCAGGGAAGTGCCCATCAAACTGGTTTTCCCACCCCAGTGAAAATCAACGTTCCTTCCCTTGGTCGCATCGCACCTTCCTGCATGATGTATGCTGCAGCCAACGGAAGAGATACCCTGCATCACACTACTGGTCTGTGTGCTTATGTCCCCATTCCATCCCCCACACAAAGGGCATTTGACCTTAAGACCTACACGATTATTTCCCCCTTCTCCCCCACTTTCCCTCCTAAACCAACATCAGGACAGCGGAGTTATCGTTTAAATAAATGTGTCTAACGTATGAGTGGGGGGGGGGGCGATCACAGTCGAGTTTGTGAAAAAAAGACGACGTTGTTTGAAATAATTTACTAATCATCTGCATGAAAAAAAAAGGGAGGGAAGAAACAACTTTAGCGAAAACAAATTCGGCATAAGAGCCGCACACCCGAAAAATTTCACTTTTAGTAACGTAAGAGCCGCAGCTCTTAGCCCAAAAATTACGGTACATTGAACAATTCCATCTCTTGCTACATTATATTCACACTTTCTCGTCACGCATTCTGATTTTTCATCCGGTTAAAAGGTTCAGCTTTATTTTGTTTCTTGGTCAGTCTCAGGTATGCTATGATCATGATGAGACAATAGCATGACTGTAAAGGCAAGTTGCCTTGATCAGCACAGTTAACTGATGTTCAATGCAGATTGATAATGGGTACCACATAAGCATTTGTACCGCATGTGACATTTGAATGGCTTTGAAGATCATTAAGTCATTGGTTGATGATGTGATGTGAAAATTGGAAACAACTGGAGCCAAATCTGCTAAGAGAAGAACCAATAAGCCTCTGAAGCTAACAGAGTGCGACAGGAGAGCTATGCAAAGGACTGTCCTCTCAGAATGCAAATTAACACTGTCTAAAGTCAAGTAGACTATTGAAGTTAGCACCAATAAAGTGCACAGGATGCTGCACAATATAGGTTGCCATGATCAAGCAGCCATCCACCAGCTAATAATCACTTTGACTAATGCTGCACTTCTATTAGCATGGTGTAAGAAACTTCAATCTTGGACTTGTAGACCAGTGGAAAACTATGCTTTGAACTGACAAGTCATGGTAAACAAGACTGTTTAGCATGACAGTCTGTAATCATTGACGAGTCTTGTGGTCATTCCTGCATGTGGCTGATGCTGGGAGAAAGGTACCTTCTGGACTACTGTATCGAAAATGCAGTTTGGTAGAGGCAGCTTGATGGTATAGAGTTGTTTTTCATGGTTAAGATTTGGCCCATAAATGCTGAGCTCTACCTAGACATCTGGGAAAATTATGCTCTACCAATGTCATGACTCACTTTGTTGCAGATTGGTTTGAGGACATGGGTGCCAAAAAGTTGGACTGGCCAGCACAGAGTCCTGACCTGAACCCTAGGAGGAATCCCTGGGATGAACATAGTTTACATGGATGAAGAGGTCACCCAAGAAACAAAGCTGAACTGGTCACTGCTTTGATGGCCGAAGGGTAGAACATATCAGTAGACATTTACAAAAACCTGTATAGGGTTATTCCATGAAGAGCAGAAGCCGTCATAAGGGCCAACCCCGCACGGGGATAACTGGTTTTCCAGTTATTTGGGGAGCGGCACCCCACGGCCCGAGCTCACCTTGTGACGGTTTCTATTGCCTCTGCGGCTTTGACGGTTACATCACCGAAGGGACAGCTGTTCATCCAGCTGATGGGGGATGGCGTCCCCACGGCCCGAGCCGATTTTCTCTTATTGTTTTGCTTTTTTCGTCTTAAGTTCATATTTTGACATGTACCCGCCTCAGTTGTAGGCTGCTGAGGTTGTGATGAGGTGCCAGCTCCGGGTTTTGTTCCTCGTTCTTTTCCTTGTCTTTTCTCTTTTATGTTACATTTTCTGTTTTTCCGGAGCTGGTTAGCTTAGACCTACCTGCATGTTTGCCGTGTGCGGTGACCCGTACAGGTGGAAAAGGGGATGCTGGAGGCTGAGGTATTTGGGGGCTGGGTTGTAGTGTCTCCAGATGCCAACACTCTTCTTTGCCCTCTGCTTCACCCTAAATGGGAGGCTGGGAGCTAACCCACTCCTGGTCAGGAAGTCTGTGGCCGAGTTGCGTCCAGACTTCTAGCGGCTTGTCGTTCTGTTCGGCTGGGTGAGTTGGGGGGTAGGGTGGGCATGCCAAAGGGGTGTTCTCCGGGCATGGGAAAGTCTGGGTGCACGCTGAGCGTGTGTCTGCCCTACCAACTTGCTATATCCGCTGACTATCCCTAGAGCCGTGTCCTGCGTCCTCTTGGGCTTGCGGACCTCCGGCTCTCCCTCGTTGGGCTCGGTAGTGGGTGGGGAGGTCGGCGGACGAATCTTTTCTCTTCTTAATGGCAACCAAAAGTGTTTCCCATGCTGTACCTTTGAAGCGCCGTGTGGAGGATGGGTCGCCCTCCTCCACTAAGAAACTACTCAGTTCCAACTGCAATGCTCTGTTTCTTCTGATTCATTCTGTTGATCCAGCACAATCCCTCAGTTCGAAGAGTCCTTTCTGGATTAATAAGGCTCTTCAGGCCGTTGCGGGCTCACCAAAGAGTGTCAAGAAGCTCCCGTCAGGGGATCTTCTTGTGGAGACTTCTAATCCTCGTCACAGTGCCACCTTGCTGGAGACGACCGTTCTGCTGGACGTTCCAGTCCAAATATCCCCACATGGTTACCTCAATTCCTCTCGCGGTGTTATCAACTCCCGCGACCTGCTGGAATGCAGCGATGAGGAATTGCTGGAAGAACTTGGGGAACAACATGTCACTGGGGTTCGCCGCATTCTTTTCCGGCGGGATGGGAAGTCTATTCCCTCCAGGAACATTGTGCTCACATTTGACTCCCCTACCCTGCCAACTTCCATCAAGGCGGGGTACTTGCGGCTCGATGTTCGACCATACATTCCGAACCCCTTGAGATGTTTCAAGTGCCAGCATTACGGTCACTCCCAGCAGTCTTGCCGTAATGTAGCGAAGTGTGGATGCTGTGGGTCGCCAGAACACTCTTTGGCGGACTGCTCCGCTGAGGCAGATCATTGTGTAAATTGCGAGGGTTCTCACCCGGCTTCTTCTAAGCAGTGCCCAAAGTGGATCGAGGAGCAGGCTATCCAACGCCTGAAGATGACAGAACATCTGTCTTATCCTGAAGCCAGACGGCGGATAGCTCCTCAACCAACAGGCCGGTGCTCCTATGCATCGGTTGTGGTCCAGAAGGCTACTGTTGCGGTGCAGACTGAAGTGACCATCTCAGCGCGGTGTCCTTATGATTTTGAGGACATCGTTGCTGCCGGATTAGAGGCACTGAAGTCTCGCCGCATTGAATCCAAGGCGCCATCAACATCGACGCCTAAAACATCCTCTGTGCAGACAACATCCTCTGCCAGCACTGGGACCCAGTCCCAGGGCGCATCTAAGAAGAAGCCGGCAAAAGTAAAACCAGGATCGTCCCCCTCGAAACAGAGCAGGGTAAAACCACAAAAACCCCCGGTAGCACAGCCCTGTGTTGCCTCCGGACATTGCAGATGGTCAGGAGCTGATGGACGACTCGGAGACATTCTAGTCGTCTGTCATTTTCGTTTTTCATCCTTTCCTTTTATTTTTCATTATGGCTACACTCGTTCAGTGGAATTGCCGAGGTCTGCGACCACGAATTGATGATCTGAAAGGCTTACTGTCTTCGCACACACCTCTGTGCGTTTGCCTCCAGGAGACAAAGCTTCGAACAACGGACACTTTTCCGCTGCGCAGATATTCATTTTTCGGCAAAGATCATGAGGAAGGTGTTATCGCCTGCAGAGGAGTGGCCGTTGTTGTTCCTCATGATATTCCTGTCACTGCAGTTGTCCTTCGGACAACTCTGCAGGCAGTGGCAGTGAGACTGTCTGTGAACACACTGTTCACAGTGTGTTCCATTTACATGCCACCAAATGCAGCTGTGAGCCTTTCGGATCTGGAAGATTTAGTCGACCAGCTGCCGCCTCCTTTCTTCATCTTAGGAGATTTTAATGCACACAATCCGTTGTGGGGCTCTACCACTCGTGACTCCAGGGGCCGTGTTGTTGAGTCCCTTCTCTCCAACACGTCCCTCTGTCTCCACAACACCGGGGTAGTCACTTATTTTCATGAACCCACCCGCTCATACTCAGCCATTGATCTGTCCTTGAGTTCGCCATCGTTATATCCTGACTGGTCCTGGAGCGTGTCTGATGATCCCCTTGGCAGTGATCATTTTCCCATCTTTCTCCGTCTAGCAGGTGACGGGTACCGTCGTCCTACTCGCCCTGCTAGATGGGCTATCGATCGAGCCAAGTGGGACTCATTCACGGCTTCAGCGATCATTACTCCAGTCATGGTGACCTCGGGTACAATCGATGAAGCTGTTGCGGTGGTAACGGATTGTATTGTGCACGCGGCAGACTTTACCATCCCCAAGTCTTCGACTAAACTTCCATGTTGTCCGAGACCTTGGTGGAATTCCACTTGCAAGGCAGCTCGTCAGGCCCAACATCGGGCTTGGGGTAGGTTTCGTCGGTACCCCACCGACGCGAACCTACTTGCTTTCAAGAGAGCCAAATCTTACGCGCGTTTGGTACGTCGTCGTAGCCAACGGGAATCTTGGATACGATACGTATCCGGGATTAACACCACTACCAGCTCTAAGATCGTTTGGGACAGGATCCGCAAGATTCGGGGTAAGTACAATTCTGGGGAAATCTCCATTCTTGAGAGTGGTGGAGGAACGGTTGCTGACGCTCAGGGTATTGCTGCCTGTCTGGGCGCCGCATTTTCTTCGGTGTCCAGCAGCCGCAATTACGCTGCTTCGTTCCGGGAGGAACAACCGCAGCTTGAACGGTCCAAGGTTTCCTTTGGACCGTTTTCCGCTACCGATTATAACAGCCCGCTGACTGCCGTCGAACTGAAGATTGCCCTGAATCGGTCCGGCCGAACATCTGTCGGACCGGATAACATCCATTATGAAATGCTGAAGCACCTTTCTCCGTCCTCTCTTGAATGTCTGCTGGTCCTGTTTAACAGGATCTGGCACGAGCGTGACTTTCCCGAATCTTGGCGCACTGCCATTGTCGTTCCTGTTCTCAAACCTGGTAAAGATCCCGCTAACCCGTTGAACTACCGACCAATTGCTATGACGAGCTGCCTCTGCAAAGTTCTAGAGCGCATCATCAATTTTCGTTTAGGTTTTTATTTGGAATCACGTCACATTCTTTCACCTCATCAGAGTGGATTTGGGAAATTCCGATCCACCTCAGATCATCATCTACGCCTTGAGACATCTGTCAGAGAGGCGTTTGTCCGGCGTCAGCACATGGTCTCCGTGTTCTTGGATATGGAGAAAGCTTACGACCGCACCTGGAGATACGGCATTCTCCGTGATCTGCACGAGTGCGGATTGCGGGGAAACTTACCATCTTTCATCGCCGGATTTCTCCAGGACCGGAGTTTCCGTGTGCGCGTCGGGTCGACCCTCTCTGCGTTCTACCCACAAGAGCAGGGTGTCCCTCAAGGCTCCATTCTTTCTGTGACATTGTTCATCCTTCGTGTAAATCATATTTTCACTCTACTTCCTCCGTCGGTTCGTGGCTCCATGTACGTGGATGATCTGCAGATTTCTTGCGCATCTGTCAACATGCGCACTATTGAGCGGCAGCTGCAGTCGGCCATTAATAAGATCTCTACCTGGGCCTCCCACAATGGATTTGGCTTCTCGACCCAGAAGACCGTTTGCGTGCATTTTTGCCGCAAACGGGGTCTTCACACAGACCCCAGCCTCCGTCTGGGGTGTTCTACCATCCCTGTGGTGTCAGAAGTCAAGTTCCTTGGGCTAACTTTTGACCGAGCACTCACCTTCCGACCTCACATCCAGTCTTTGAAGGTGAAGTGCACGAAGTCATTGAGTATCCTGAAGGTCCTCTCTAGAACATCTTGGGGGCTGACAGGTGCTCAATGCTTCGCATTTACCATTCTCTGATTCGGTCAAAGTTAGACTTCGGTTGCATAACGTACGGTTCGGCTCGTCCTTCCGTGTTGCGGCCTCTGGATCCTGTCCATCACCAGGCTCTGCGGCTATGCACTGGTGCTTTCCGTACCTCTCCCGTGCATAGCCTGTATGTCGAGGCCCATGAACCGCCGTTGTGCATCCGTCGTAAGCAGCTGTCTCTTCATTTCTTCACCAAGTTGAAGTCTCTTCCTGATCATCCACTGCACGGTTCTATTTTCCAACCACAATGTGTCCGCCTATTCTCACACCGGCCTTCCTGTGTTCCGACGTTTGGGATTCGGTTGTCGAACTTGGTGCGCGATGCTGGTCTAGACTTGTCCAGAATTGGTTTGACCACCCTTTTTAACCAACCTCCTTGGCATCCCGTTCAAGCAACGGCTGACCTTTCTCTTTGTGTGTGGCCAAAGTCTTCCACTCCTGCTCTGGTGTACCAGCAGCTCTTTGCTGAAATACAGTCTGTCTACCCGGATTCCGTGCCTGTGTTCACCGATGGCTCGAAATCCGGGGATGTCGTTGGATCCGCTTTTGTGTGTGGCGATGCCTCACATGCAGAGAGGCTTCCGCCTGAATCCACCATCTTTTCGGCAGAGATGCTTGCGGTACACCTTGCTTTGTGCCACATACAGTCTCGATCACATCGTCGCGCTATGGTTTGCTCTGATTCCCAGTCCGTCATCCAAGTTTTATCTTCTCCAGAGGACACGGACTCACCTGTCATCCGTGATGTCCGTCGTCTTCTTGGAACTTTGGAGGGTGATGGCTTCCTGGTCCGATTCTGTTGGGTTCCTGGCCATGTTGGGATCCGGGGTAACGAGCTGGCAGATCTCTCTGCCAGGTCTGTTTCCTCCATGTCGCCAGCTCGGCTGCCACTGTCTTTCCGAGATTATCGGCCATTGATCCGGAAATTTGTTATGGATGAGTGGCAGTCCCTGTGGTCTCAGCAGGGCAGCAATAACCTCTATGCCATCAAACCACAGATCGGACTATGGAAGTCTAGTTTGCGGAAGAACCGTCGTGAGGAAGTTGTTCTTGCGCGTCTCCGCATTGGGCACTGTCGTTTTACTCACCACTTTTTGCTGTGTGGCGAAAGTGTCCCGGTGTGTGAGGCGTGCAACTGTCGTCTCACTGTCCTTCATGTTTTGTGTACTTGTGTTCGTTTTTGTGATCATCGTTTTCGTCATTTTCACTCTCATCTGTTGGACGAAGGAGCAGCCACGCTGCAAACCATTATTGGCGAAGCCTGCGACATGAAAGCAGTGTTTTCGTTTTTACAAGATATTGACTTTTTTAAACTTATCTAGCTTTTAACTTGTTCACTATCATATATCATTTTTACCACATCAGCCTGTTTTTAACCTTGTGTACGTTTTTTATTGATTTTGTTTTGTTTTGATGTCTTTTGTTTGGCGCTCTTTGGCCAACCATGGCCCTTGCGCCATTAACATCAATTAACCAACCAACCATAAGGGCCAAAGATTTCGGCACACAATAAATTTTGTGTAAATAAAGTTCATTTGTGGACATGCAGTGTCCGGATACTAATGGTAGGGCATGGTATTTTAAAGTGCAAAGGGAAAGAAATGCCTAAGTGGTAAACTGATCAAGACATCAAACTTGTTATAAATTATAGTAGAAAATGCAACAAATGGCATAACATTGTTGTTTATGAGAAGATATGTGATTCATTGTAAGCACAATGTCTAATTTAAGAACTTGTTTACTAAACCTGATATCCACAAAATATGTTGTAACTTTTTGAAAAGTTGCACCTCATTTTTATGATGTCATTTTTTCTGTGGTGCTTGCACCAAATCTACAGCAAATGTTTGGAGTGACCTGCTTCTTCCCAATTCAGCAGGGAAGTACAACTGCTTGTATTTTTAAATTTGCAACATTTCTTTGAAAGTGCCATCAGTTTTCATGGTAATGTTTTTCTGGTGTTCCCATTAGTGGGCAGGATTATTGGCCAAACCTGCCAGCTTAAAGTAATTGTACTGAAGTAGTAGGGCAAAGTTAGCCTTGAGATGACCTTGGCCAGGTTTATTTTATTTTCATAAAGCATGTAACATTGTAGGCTGTTGCACTGTGGTGTCCTGTTAAAGTTCCATGTCATCCAACTGTAGTACAGATTACTAGCACATATTGCAAAAATGTGCAACTGTGACATTTTGACTAAGAAAAATAACAGTTTAGTGGTGTGGCTTCACGATTTATGCACCAAACACCTATTCCCTTTGCTTTGAAGGCCTGCTTCAGCAGGAGATGTCCTTTATTCTCTTAACTTGGAATTCTACATCAAATATTGTGAATGTTGTTTTCCATAGGTTTCAATGAGTTCAAAAACTGCTCTGCAAACTCGCACATTGCATGCTTTTGCGAGTGGTATTGTATTAAATAATACTCAGTAACAAATCAATGCTTTACTGATGTCAATCACAGGTTGTACAATATACAGAGGGTGAGTCGAAAGTTTTGTAATATTTGCATAAATGCATGTGTTGCGGGTATGCCAGTTGCTTACCCTAGTTTAAGTTGCGCACTGCAGTCAGTCGAAAGGGATATAAATTGGTAGTCATTGCTATGAACAGCATTGCTTGTCATCGTTCTGTCTGTGGTTGGGACACCTAAAAGATGAGCAGCCACAACCGGCTAATTGGGGAACTTTTGCTTTACGAGTTTGAACTCGGCCATAACGCCGCCGCTCAAGCAACACGAAACATTTGTCATGCAAAAGGGGAAGGTTCCGTGGACCATAGCACCACAATCAGATGGTTCAAGAAATTTCGCTCAGGTGACAGAAACCTTTATGATCAGCCAAGGTCAGATAGGGCGCGAACTGTGGATTTGGAGGCCGTAAAGGGAAATCCGACAACCAGCACTCGGAGTTTATCAGGTGAGCTGGACATGTCACAGACCACTGTGGTTTATCACCTTCAGGACTTCGGCAAGGTCTACAGGAGTTGCCATATTATCCCTCGTGAACTGATGCCAGCTGAAGCAAATTACTCAGTGGAAGTGTGAATGAAACTCCTAGAAAACCTGTGCGAAGTACGTTTCATCACGAGAATTGTTACATGTGATGAAAAGTGGGTCTGTTTCCGTAATCTTAACACACAACGGCAGTGGTTGAACCCAGGCTGGCTTCCTGAACCTGTTGCCAAATGTGGGCACTTCAAGCACAAGGTGATGCTCTGCATCTTGTGAAATTTCTAGGGGATAATCCATTACGAATTTGTTCCAGACGGTCGGACCATCAACGCTAACCTGTTCTCTGAACAGCTGGAGCAGGTGTATGCGGTTTCGGAGGAGAAGTACCTGTCACTGGGGAACAGAAAGTGCGCTCTCCTACAACAGGACAACGCTTGGCCTCATACCGTGCGAACGACCCAGGCAAAACTCCGGGAATTTGAGGACATCGAACTGATGCCCCCCCCCTCCCATTGGATTGTTACTCGTTTCGGTCCATGGCCTACTTCCTTTGTGGGCGGCAATTCAATAACGAGGTGGCAACTGGGGGAAGGAGTTCTTCACCTCGAAGGACAAGAACTGGTACTTCCGCGGAATCGAAGAACTGGCAGATAAATGGGTAAAGACAGTGCAACATCATGACAGGCTATTCTTTGAATACTAGTCCGCTTTTGTCGTAAAGATACAAATGAAGAGGTAAAGTGATCCAAATGTTGCAAAACATTTAACTCAGCCTCTTTAAATGGCCTTCATCACCCTGTTTCATGGAACACATTTTGCAATGTGAGAGCCAGGATTATTGTCTTGTACTGATCAATAAGCCGCCCCGTTGGTGCAGTGGTCTAAGCAATGGCTTTTGATCATTCGTCCGAGAGGGTCCGGGTTCGAATCCCGGTGAGGCATGAATGTTGTGTTTGTCTTACGGCACTGACTCTCTCCCTTCCTTGGAGTCAGTGGCCATAAATTAGGAATAAACAACTGCTTATAGCCCATTGAGTTGCTCACGGTGGTCGTTAAATTCCCAATAAAATAAAAAGAACTGATCAAAAACAGTAGGGCATTAACCATAGAATTGAGTTAGGTGACTCTTTGGTTTTGTAAAAAAGTAATAAATGATCCTGTGAGTATTGTGATGTGTTAATTCTGTGTATGTGTGTGTGGTGTGATGTTCTTTCAGGGCTGTATAAGAGATTTATCGAAGATGTTGGGTAGGCAAATGAGCAGTAACAACTGGCAATGGACTACTGCCCAGTTTGAAACAGAAGCAAACTTTTCTGTGATATAATGTAGCAGTTTCACCCCCCCCCCCCTCCTTTTTCCCAGCTGAACAAAGTGTTGAAAATCTTGTGTATATGTAAGAAATCGTATTAACAGGGGTCACACTGCTGATTGCATTCTTCGCAATTTGTGAAAAAAAAAAAAAAATTCTTTGGCGAAGGGGGAAAAAAACTTTTGGCGAAAACGTTGATTACCTTTTTGTACTATTACGACACTTCAGCAAAAAAAAAAAAAAAAATTTGAATTTGGCAAATGGGTTGGCGAAAACTAAAAAAGCCAGAGCTACCGCTGTATTAATACAACATCATCTTCATACACTGTAAAAAGTTTAGGACTGACTTCAGTCCTGTAAAGCTGGAGCATCAGAAATGATTCTCCTGCCCTCCCCTTAAAAAGTTATGTCAGGAACATCTGATTTTGCCTATATTAATTGGAAATATATATGCAACTCTGTTTTCCCACATAATGCATTCTTAAGTATACAGAAGTTAAGTGAATGCTCAAAAGTCAAACAAGACTTACATAAGGGAAGTTCCATTCCCAATGCATAAATGTACAGGGTGCACCATATAAAAGAGGCCCCGTGGCCAGACGTTGTTAGGCGGGTTAAAGTTGTTAGGCAGGTTTCTAGTTAAAACCGCTTTGTTCCACTTCTAACTGGTTTCAGCGTGTACAACTGCAAACGAATTCTCCGGAGTGGTTAGTCACAACCAGAGCAGTGTAGGTACGCAGTCATAAGTGTAAGTGAAGAGAGAACAAAGGCAACGGAAATGGTTTGAAGTACGTAACAGCGGATTTTTATTGTAGAACAGTATTTCAGAAATAACTCATACAAGATTTTAAATGAGTTCTTTACAGAAAAATTTCCATATTGTGCAGCACCGGCAAAATCAGTGGTACAGAAGTTAGTGCGGAAATTTTGTGAAACCGGCATGGTGTGCAACAGGAAAAGAAACAAACCCAAGAGAATTTGTACTGAAGACAATACCAAGGATGTGTGCACAATGATGTTACAAAGCCCTTGGAAGTCGATTCGGCGATTATAGTCTGCAATGGGAATATCTGCCACGTCATGCCGACGCATACTTAAGGTGGATTTCCATTTTTGGCTGGGCCTTTTTTATATGGCACACCCTGTATATGGAAATATCTGACTGTAGGCAACAAATGAAATGTTCAGTGTTTTGTTTTTTCAATAATTGCTGTACTTGATTCAACTGAAGCAGTTACATATTTTCCGATGTTTATTTCACAGGGCAATGACCACGTCATTCAATATGCACAGTAGGATGAAATAATAGTCACAATTATTATTTTAGTTCAACTATCATCCAACCAATTAGTTACCAGATTAGGAAGCCAGGGAAATTTTGTGAAACTAATCACACATCATCTAAATTCATTCATCCCTGCCAATGAAGTTGGCAGTTGGATTGCTAAATAAAAACAGTGCAGATAAAAAAATTTTATAAAGTTCGTTTTTGCTTCAAATTCTAGTTATTTCAGCTTACTTTTCATGGTATTTAGTAGACACTCGGGCAATCACACACATAAGTGCTGTTTTTGTTGTTAAGAAATATTGGCCAATGATGTCTTACCAGCTTTCTTGAACAATTTGGCAAGAGAAAGTTGAACATCAGCCTCCTTCGCACGATAAAGGTTTCTGCAATGAGCTATACCCTTGTCAGTAGCTCTGCATTTAGATTACATCTTCCCATGATGATTAAGTACTTATTGTGCAAAGTACAACAAAGGTGCATTCACCTTCTTCACTGTCAGTATTCTTATGTGTCATTAGATTTTCACTGGATAAATGCTGTGAATGAGAAGCAGTCAGTCCACATCTTCAGTGCTGACACCTAAGTTCAGTTCATTCACAAGCTGAATAACGTCCTCCAAAGTTATTTACAGATATTTCCTGACATTTTAAGTATCCTTTAAGCCATTCACGTGCTATTGATCAGTTGATAATTTTTTGTTGAGTTCTGTACCCTTCAGAGATGTATTGCACATGTTTTCTTTTTTCTCTTGTGCAAAAGTTGGAAATATTTCTTTGCCAGCAAATACGTGCAAGTCGGAATTTGATGTACAGCACGCCGTTTAGGAATGCAAAAGTATTTAAAGTGTGATGCATGAAAAAGCACGAGTTGTAGAGAAGTGGAATGTATGAAAGTAGAGGACTGCTTGTATGGAGTGATGCTGCAGAATGCAGAATATTGCATATGCCTTTTCTCACTGCATGGAATTACATAAAAATACTAGTAGCCTACATGAGGTCATGCCATTTAAATGGATTTGTCCAAGCTTATGTGACAAATGTAAGCAAGTGAGCTGAACACTAGGCTTTAGTGTGTGATTTCAAGTCCATGCAATGTGAACATAACTGAAGAGTGTGCATGCACTGTATAGAAATGTTGGATGTCTGTCATTTAGATACATCCAGAAGTCCTTTTAAGAGCAGGTTTTGAGATGAGAAAAAAAACATTGAAAGTGCTATTTATAACATGGTTTTGCAAGTGGAAAGCCATGGAAGTTGACTGAGTGCAAATGTCACAGAAAACTGCCCATGTCAACGAGGGAAGCACTGATGAACTGATCCAGAGAGCCATTAAATCAGATTTGGCAAGAAGCCAGTGCATTATAAACAGTGTACCAAAGAGCTGGCAAGAAAGTCAACTGCAACATTGCACTCTTACCACATGTAAGAAAGTTTCATGATCTGTAGCATGGTGGTGAGGGAAAAGCATGATGCTTATTGTAGCAAATTTCAGTTGTTTGTCCTTGCTGGAATTCTCAAACTGAGGTGTGTTTCGGATGAAGTATGGTTTCATCTTAACGTACAGTTGAGAAAACACACACATAATCGTCTGTAGGCAATTCTTATTCATTTCGTGAGAAGTTGCTGAATTCTCGCAAAAATCAATATTTAGTGTGTAATTCCCAGACCTGCATTATGAGGCCCATTTCCTTTTCCCTCCTCACAATTTTTCGTAACTTACCCATTTCCTGTACACTTTTTCACAAGTTCCTGAGTCATTTAAATGATGTTAAAATTGACAGTTATTTTTCCATCAGGATTGAGGTACATGTCTTGCACATCATTTGTAAGTTATAGGGTAATTAGCAGAGATACATAGCAGCCCAGTCCTCCATATTCATCTCTGCCTGACCTCTGTCAAGCAGATGCAAGGGGATGTGCATAAGGGAATGTGTGGGGAAATGATTTACATCATGGACAGCTTGGAAAAGAAAAAATTGCCATGCACTTTGAATTATTTGCAAAAGCAAAAGCAGTATTTTTTTACAAATGTGAAACATTATCTCTTCCATGTTATGTCATGGTCTTTATCTGCAGTCAGTATGGTTTATATTGAACCTAAAGAAATCAGGTCCTCATAGTGACTTCTTTAATTCCAACATGTGCTAACATGATTCAAGTAGCCATTTGAAAGCTTTTTACACTTATACTAGCCAGCCAGTACATTTTCATTTTGCTTTTAGTTACAGACCTGAGGACTGCCTACCTTAGAAATGTAGGTATATTTGTTGTGTCGTACACATTATTGTTAAAGGTAAGCATTTAGTACAGTGTTGTAAGCATGAAATATTTGTTAAAATATTATGTGCATCATGAAAATATTAAAACCTAGGGAGGTTTGGGACATAAGATGAATATTTCATATTTTGGTACCCACCCTGCACTTCTGTATAAAACTGTTGCACTAAAAAAAATTTTTTTTTTTTTATTTTCTTGTTCTTCACTTTGACCTTTTGTCATTTTCCCTCTTTTAGAACTTCAAGATCATATAAATAGGATAGACAGCAAAATTAGAGAAATATATTCCGAACAGACACTACAAAAGGTAAGTGCATTCAGTCAATTAGGAAATACTAAGAATTTATGGTTCAAAATATTTGGATTTTTTTTTTTTTTCCCCAACTATCAACCATTTAGGGCATTCAAAAAGTTTTTAGATACTTCCAAGGGTCTTTTTTTTTTGTGTGTGTGTGTGTGTGTGTGTGTGTGTGTGTGTGTGTGTGTGTGTGTTGTTTTTAAAGAAAAACGTAAAGATATTGTATTATAAGAATCCATGTGTGGTGTGAAGTCATTGTGATGTAATGTCTATTGCCGCTATTGTCCTCTTTGAGAGACTGAAATGCGTAACCATGATGAGGTAGGTATGAGATAGACTGGTGTTGACACAGAAGATCAGTAGGTAGCCATTTGGAGGTTGTGTGTTTATGAGCTGCTTGTACATAGTATGTAAACAATATTGAAAGATGTATGTAATGAATATTGTTAAAAACTAATCTCATTTGTAATTAAATGCATATCTAGTTTTTAACTATACTGCAACACCATGACCATGTATTTTCATTAGGAAATACTATATAGTAGCACTGTTTCTGCATGTGCAGCTGAAGGAGTGATGGTCATCCACATTTGAGAGTGCTCCAATGGACCTCAAGAGAAGAGCTTTTCATGCAATTTTTTTTTATTATTCCAAAAAAAAAAAAAAGGTTTAAAACCAGAAGACTGCATCCAAAGCTTGCTCTGTCATTCACTTTTCCATACCAAAAGCTTTCCCAAGCTATAATTTTCAACTGGTTTGCCGAATTTATAAGGAGTAAAACATCTCTAGATGATGATACTCATTCTAGGTGATCTTCAAGGTATGTTTGCTGGAAAACATTGCTGCCATGGAGGAACTAGTGAGACAAGACCTACACATTACACATCTTCAAACAGTGGACATTCTAAAGATTCATTCAGGGAGTGTGAATGGTATCCTGCACAAACTCCTGCATCTAAGCAAATGATGTTCAACATGGATGCTTTATCTTCTAATGGATGAGCAAAATCTCGCCATCATAGATTAGTACCATTTTATGATGAACAAATTTTAAAAATGACAAGCCAACATATTTTGGACATTATAGCTGGAGATCAAATATGGATTCACGTGTACGAGCCTGAAACCGTGCAATTATCTGCTGTGTGGTGCTTTGTAGATCAGACTCCACCTAAAAGAAAAAACAGTAGAAAAACACTTAGGGGAAAAAAAAAAAAAAGTTGCTTCCTTTACCAAAAGTAGTCATGTAGCTACTATTTTTGTAAATAGTAAATGTACAGTGACAGCAGAATGCTATACATCCACGTGTTTCACCAAAGTGCTAGGAAAGTGGTGTGAAAGGCATCCAAAATTGGCACTTGTGGTTTGCTTCTGTACTAGATAATGCAACTGCCCATGCGACAACTTGAACTGTGGACTTCATTACCTTGAAATCTGTCAAAATTTTACCACATCTGCCATATTCGCCAGTCTTATGCGGCTTTTTATTTTTTATTTCCACATTTCAGAAATCAGATGTGCGAGAAATCAGGTTTGTCACCTCAGAAGAGGCAAAAAACATTTATGAAGAACTTGTAAAAGCCATACCTAAAAAACCAAAGGTCTGCATGCTTCAAAACACTGTTCCAAAGAATACAAAAGTATATAACAGTTATGGGTGAATGCTTAGAAACAAAATGACTGTTACATTTCTTTCAATCATTCTTTGTATTCAGGTATCTAAAAACTTTTGAACCACTATCGTGTGCAACAGTCTTTTGAAATTGATGCCTTTCAGCCAACAAGGGGACACGATGTAGACATTGACTTCCATCTAGTCTGTTTTTTCTATGGTACAATGGATAGTCTTTGTGCATAAGCCTGTGGATGCATCCTAGTTAAATTCCATTGTTATCTGCTCTACATGTGATATGCAATTCCTTGTAATAATGCAGGACAATCTGCACTCGCCTGGAAAATCAATTGCATGTTTAGGGCCACATTTATACCATCGGTTGGAAGTTTTGCCATATTTCACATAGTCTTGGTATACCCGTTCGACTGTCTGACATAGAAATCCCTACAATTCAGCGGTTGCAGTGACTGAACAACTGGTCTTTCTTGCAGCTACTATCTGGCCAAGGTCAAACTCACTCCTCTGCATTTACCCATGATCACTTTTCCATGACTGGTTTCCAATGCATGGGAACCTGCTCTGTTTATTGGCATTGCCAGATTCAGCATCTTACATGAGTGGATGTGATACTTCTTTGCATATTGTTATCAGAGTGTATATAATAATTTGTCCATTCAGTATGTATCAAATAATTTTGTTATCGGATTCAGTGAATCTGATGAGCTACATTTGGAATTGAATGGAAACCCCTATAGGCCTTCCAGAGCTGAACTGATCTTCATAGATTGCCCAAGTAATCTGAAGTGTAAAATCGTAGTGCATGGTTCGTACACTCCTTGAAAACCTTAAATAGTCCTTGAAAAATTAAAGTTAATTTTCAAGTCCTTGAAAGTACTTGAAAAAGTATGATTCCATAAATAGTACCTGAAATCATCTTGTTTTGTTCTGTTTTTTGAGTAATGATATGAAAGAGCATGTATAAAATAATTCTTTGTGCTAAAAAGTTATACAGGAGATTTCTGTGTAGTTCCGATAAAAACCACGAAGCTGATCAAATAGTGCAGAACGTGCGTTCAACTCAAGGGAGAGTGTGGGCAGGCTGGTACCTTGGCTATGACATTACTAGAAAGTAAAATGCCAGCCATGGGAATAAAATAAGTGGAATGATGTATTCGTGAATTATGATGGTCTTCCGTTGACTGGGGTAAGGGTCGCGTTCTTGCTGGAGGGTGAAAAAGAAAATAATGTGCCCTTTCAAAATATTACACAAGATAAAATTATTTCAAAAAACACCAAAACTGAGGGCAATTCAAAGTTAATAAAATAAACCAACAGGAAACAGGGGATTACAGGCAGGTTGTTGAAGGTGCGCCCGTCCCTGCTAAGTTTAATTGTTTGAACTTACCTACTGACCAACCGACAGCACACACATGTGTAAATTTGGTTTTAAAAAGTTCCTGAAAAGTGCTTGAATTTATTTTGTTTGGAAGAACACTAACCTAGTACTGTATAAATTAAATTTTTAAAGGATTTTTAACATACTGAAAATAAAATGGGTTCTGAAAAGGGTGTGAAGTTAAACTGTACAGGCTCCAGTGACTATTTGTTGTACATACATACATCCATTCATGGCCAAAAGTCCTGCATTAGTAAACCGAAAGTCAATTTTTGATGTCCGAAGTCAACTTATACAGCGTAATGGTAAAGTCAGGAATACATATTATACATCATTTTAAAGGAAATTTTATGCTGAATTCAAATATTTTTACTGAATGTTATTACCAGCAATAGAAGTGAAGTTATAAGCAAAAGTACAGCATCTAGTCATAAAAAGCAAAAAATAGTGGAATTTGTGAAATTAGTGTACAATGCATTTAATGTGAAATTATTTTACAGTACATTATTGAAACGTGCAGGACACTTGAAATAACTTACCAACAAGCAGAATACACTTTAATATTTAATTGGATAACCACGGTTTCTTAGTAACAAAGTGCACCTTCTTGGCATGGAACTAATGAGCTTTTCTAGTTGTCCATTGGCGATAACACGGTGCCATATAGCCTTTAGAGACTCAATTAATGCTGCTTTAGATGTGTGTCCTTGTTGATGGATCTTTTGCTTCAATCTCACACACAGATTCTCAATGGGATTAATATCTGGTGACTGTGCAGGCTACCGAATTTTTTTATAACTTTTCGATTAAACCATTTGTCAACTAACTTTGATTGATGGCATAGCTTGTATCGTCCTGAAAGATAAAATTTCGCAAACTCATGTCTTTTCCAGATCGTAGCAGTTTGGACTCCAAACCATCCTCATATTTCGATCCATTCAATATGCCATCAACAATGTGCAGACGGCCAACACCACTGGCCGAAATACAGGACCATAACATCACCGAATGTGGGTACTTAATTGTTGGCTGGGTGCAGCATGCCTTATATATTTCACCAGCCCGACGATGTACATAATTATTTCCATTATTAGCACAAATAGTAACAGTTGTTTCATCACTGAAAATAACATTTTTCCATTCATCAACAGTCCAATTCTTGTGTGCCTTTGCCCAAGCAATTCTTCTGAGCCAGTTATCAGTGTTTGTTTTAAACCTTGATTTTTAAGGAACGACAAATCAACATGTGATCATCACCTTTAGTACACAGCTTTGGTCTAACTGTTCTTTTTCTGTTTTGCACACATCCAGTTTCTGCAACTCTTTTAATGGTGCACGAGACAATGGAATGATCACAGCCACGTTTAACAGCAATTTTGACACCGTATTATCACCAATGGACAACTAGAGAAGCTCATTAGTTCCATACAAAAAAGGTGCACTTTATGGTTATCCAATTAAATATTAAAGCATATTTTGCTTTGTAACTCATTTATTTCTTTGTGCTTTGCAATCAAGATGATTTCTTTTTCAAGACTGTTCGTTTTTTTAAATTTCGGCAAAGTTGTAATTCGTTTTCATGTTTCGTTGTCGTGGTGCTTCGCAGTCAAGATGATTTCCTCTTCAAAATTATAGTTCATTTTAAAAAAAAAAAAATTGTCAAGGTTTTATTTCAGTTTTATATTTCGTTGTTGTTAAAGGAATTATTTAGCTTCATTGTAAAAATTCATCTTGTTCAGTTTTATCTGGTGTAGATTTTACAATATCGTGAATTTTAATTTTTTTAAACTTCACAATTGAAAAAAGTTCACATTCTTTGAATGAGTCGAATACTTACGGCAATGTCTTGTGAATAAACACATTATAGGCGTACATATGAAGCCCCGACAGTCGCTACGAATATTGTAAGTACATATATAGTTCATTGTTTCTTGATTTTAATTGCCGATACTATGCCCCATACGTATCTAACATCACTTAATAATCTTCTGATTGCAGAACTTGCATAACGTGTGAAACAGTAATGACGGTCATTTAATGTAGTTACATTATCGTGGCCACGTAAAAAGTATGTTCATCGCAAATTGGCAAAATTTGAAAAACAATATATAGCATATTTTTGCTTGTTGGTAAATTATTTCAAGTGTCCTGCAAGTTTCAATAATGTACTGTACAGTAATTTTACATTAAATGCATTGTACACTAATTTCAAAAATTCCGCTATTTTTTTGCTTTTTATGACAAGATGCTGTACTTTTGCTTGTAACTTCACTTCTATTACTGGTAATAACATTCTGAAAAAATATTTGAATTCAGCATAAAATTTCCTTTAAAGCGATGTATAATATGTATTCCTGACTTTACCATTACGCTTTATTAGTTGAC
This sequence comes from Macrothele yani, assembly GCA_039090855.1. NCBI lineage: Eukaryota > Metazoa > Arthropoda > Arachnida > Araneae > Macrothelidae > Macrothele > Macrothele yani. The sequence continues at coordinate 338,785 of JAYWMT010000058.1, forward strand.
TTCAAACATCAAAAATTGACTTTTGGTCTACTGGTGCAGGACTACAATTGCACATGTGCGCACACATGCTACGGAATTATCTTCAAACCACGCTGTAACAGTCCTTGCTTTATGGTTTCAAAATCGCTTTATTCTAATTTATCATAAGAAAACATAAGAGGGAGACGTACAGTATTGGGCATCTCACTGGGAAATAATACAAAACTGTTAAAAACATGATGGTATATACACTGCAATGACAATGGGGATGAATAACAAATGCTGCAAGCAAAGCTTATTGAATAAAAAATTGCAGAAGTGACAGAGAAACACATCGTGTCACATGACATTGGCTGGGCATGATTTACAGGATAACACAGGCGAAACAATAGTACACAATTAGAAAAAGAACTGCATTTTCCTGCTGGTTCCAACAAGTCTCGGTTACATAGTAGTGCCACAGAGTTGATTCTGCACAATTGTCCAGAATAACGAGTTAGACTTGCTGGTTAACAGGTTTGTCAACGATAACCAATGAGTCGTGACCATACCATGAAAAACACCCGCACACAAGTACACTGCCAGCTCCAAACTTGACTGTAGGAACAGTACACTGTAGTAAATAGCATTCCACCGGCTGCCGCCGTACCCACACACACGGCCATCAGACTGATGGATCATGTATCTGGATTCATCAGTCCATAGGACCTCATTTTTTATTGATCTACAGTTCACGATAAACGTTCTTTACACCTTGTTAAACGACGAGTAGCATTCTGAATGGAGATGAAAGGCTTATGAGCAGCCGCACGACCATGGTAACCCATTGAGTGAAGTTTTCTGTGAATGGTACGTGTGCATACCGAGGTTCCAGCATTTTTACTCACCTGTACACTGAGGTCTTGTGCAATAAGTACTCTGCCGATTAGCTGTAATGACTCCTGAGGCTTCGACGTTCTCTATCACTGATTTTCTTTGTTTTTCCAGTATGTTTTGCTGCTTCAGGCATGCCATGTGTCTTCCACTTATTCAGTACATTTGAAACAGTTGATTTGGTATGTTTAAACACCTTAAGAAGAAGGTAGTGTAGAACACGCTAAGTTATGTATAGAGCACGTAACTTAGCATGTTCTACACTACCTTCTTCTTAATTTGCTTGTTAGTTATGTGCATTGCCTACCACTCATTTATTTAAACGCCTCTCGGTTTCTCTTACGGGCAACCCACTAATATAACATGCAACAATCTTTCCTTTCTCAAAGTCAGTTCTCTCCTGCCGCGACATTTTCACTCATCCTCACAGTGCAATATGATCGCAGTCAGCTGCAGGCTTGTTTTTATACCATTTGCAGCTGTACCACGCATCTTAACAATGCAGCAGATCCGTTCATTTGCTTTCGAAGGGGTGTCTGGTGACTTTTATCAATATAGTGTACATACATATTGCTAAGCTGTTCTCTGATATTCAGAGGTTAGAACTCACACACACAGCTCGAGATTCATTGGCATCCATCACATGCTGCACACAAGATCTTTAAGTGTACTTCATACTCATTATCATTTTCTCATGCAGACACTCCTGAATCTGGTCCTTCCATGATTTCCTTGGCCTTTTTCTACCTTTCTTACCTGCCACTTGGGCTGAATAAATTGTCTTTGTAAGCATCTCATCACTCAGTCTTTTCAACATGGCTAAACCATCTAAGAATATTAGTCTTCACCTTACTAACAAAAATTTTTCCTCACAATTACACATCTGCAACACATCTTCATTCCTCGCATAATCGCAGTGAGTCTTGCCACCCCACACCCCCACCCTTCCCCCATAAGTAGCTCATCTCTCCAGCACACAAACGACTCTTTAGGTCTCTTCTCCAGTACCCAGACTTCATTACTGTACATCACAGTAGAAACAATTACACTTTCATACACAGCCATTCAGGATTTAGTTGAGAAATTACATATATGGAATAGCGAGCGATTGTAGTGAGAGATGGGTTTGCCTCAGGCCACTCCGCTGGGTAACAACGGCACACATGACAGCAACAAGGGCCTCTATGAATCTTGGAAGCTGACACAAATTTAAGCTTCAGTATAAATATTTTTGTGGTACCAGCTAGTTCTGTGTAACATTGGTGAAAAGACCGCAACTCACTGCGTTTTGTTCCAGAATCCTTAGTAGGTGGGATGACCGACTGAAACCATCAGCTGTGGGCTTATCCCCCACACTGGTGTACTTCTCTGATTAAAAAGACTCAAAGTAAATATATAAATTTTATACAGAGCAATTTTTATATGTGGAGAAATTTTGCCATTCCATTTAAAGATGTAACACACACACACAAACACACACACACTAAAGAGCATTATTTAACAGCGGAACCCATAGGATTTCATAATTATTCTAAATGCATAATAAATTCCACCCCAATTTGTAAGATATTAAAACAAAGCACTATGATTCTAGCAAAAATTTAACAACCAGTACAGATTTTCCATAATATTACAAATTTTTGGTTAAAATTGTGGAAGTACAGAAATGACGATGAAATTACAAAAAATTGCCATTTTATTTTTCTGTTTTGGAAACAAGCATGAGATTCTTCTGTGGAATCTCTGAACTCCGCTTTCTCATCATCATTTAGGTTATTCTCGAGATCAGTGCTATGCTGAATGGAGTTTGAAGGAGGGTTAATTGGAGATCGTTTTCCATCGTGGGAAAAATTCTGTCTTTCGGAATTTTCGAAATCTGAAGTTAGATTGAATGAAGATTTCTCCTATAATCATATTGTTTTTTTATTCACATAAATGTATTGACAGGTATGACGGGCTGATGTCCTATAATCATTGTTTTTTTATTCGCATAAATGCATTGACGGGTATGATGGATTGACGTGTATGACGGGCTGAATGAGGTTGGCACATGCAATAGGGTTAACACGGAGTTTGAAATGGATTGAGCACTTTTTTAATCACAGTTGACAAAGGGTTTAACTGCCTTGGGAATGTAGATAGTGTAGATATGTACATAGTGTTTTTAACGGAATGTATGAATGAGTGGTATAGTGTGTGTATGTGTGAAGTTTTTATCGTGATGACGAGCTATGGTTACGTTTCATATGGCAGAAGGAAACCTGCGTGTGTTGTCCAGTAAATAAAAAAAAAAAAAAAAAAAAAGGATAGTACGATGTTTCATCCCCGGAAGAAGGAATGTTATAGGCAAGGAGTCAGTTCAACCTCAGAAAGCCAACAACAGTACAATTGACGTGCTTTTGAAGTGTTACAAGATAGAACAAAATGACCAAGATCTTTCGGGTAAGTAATGGTTGTTTTGATAGTATATCATTAATGAATTGCACGTAAATATACGCACTTTGCTGGTGATTGATACCTAAGAAGGGCAAATATTATGATAAATGTATTTATTCAATAAGTATATGTAATTCAGTTTGAAAATGGGGAGGGTGTCTGAAAACGGAAGTTGGACAGAGCACGAATTTCTCTCAAGATCATAATTTTTTTTTCCCCCATGACGATTCCACTGCTGTGTATTGTTGTTAAACATTCCCCCCCCCCTATAAATGTTTGTATTTCAGCTTGAACGGAAGGGAAAGTTTTTCTGAAAACGAAAGTGATTAAGTTAAATTTGTAAGAAATGATGCATGGTGTTCAAAATCATTTATTTAAAATAGTGAAAGCTTCTTTATTATGTATTTATGGTCCTCAGGCTGAAATTATAGTCGTAAAGTCAGGAAGAAAGAACATCAAAACCTATTTAGCTATACAAACTATGAACTACAAACTTAAAACACAGAGTAAGTCTACCATTCAGTTCTTCAGTAAAATGGATTGTACAAGAGAAGCAGTTGATTTTGACTCTGCCAAAATTTGAAGGCATTAAGAAAGAGAAAAGAAAAAATCTAATAAATTTCTGAAGATAATCCTTTAGATTTTAGACAGTATTTTTAATTCTATTATAAGGGTCGCCCAAATGAAACTGAGACTGTCGGTTTTTTGCCATAGGCGTTTATAGGTTGGAATATATGAACATACTGGAAGTAAGAGTGATACATGGGCTACATACCCGCTGCACATGGTCCCCTTGTCGGTTCAAGCAAGTGTCCCAGCGCATCACGAGATTGTGGATACTTTGAGCGAAGAACGTTCATTTGGCTGTAGAACCAATCTTCAACGGTGTCCCGGACCTCAGCGTCATTAGCAAACCAAAGGCCCTTGAGAAAAAAATTTCAGTGGCCCCAATATGTGGTAATCACAGGTTGACAGATTGGGGCTATAGGGGGATGATCAAGGACCTCCCAGCGGAAGCTCCGCAGCAAATCTTGGCACACTGTCGCCACGTTCACACATGCATTGTTGTGCAGCAGAATAACCCTATTTGACAACATACCGGGTTGCTTACACTTGATGGCCGTTTTGAGGTTGAGTAACGTATTGCAGTATGTGGTTGCCTTGACCATACTGCTCTGCGTCCAGCCAATCCACCAGCAATGGGCCATTCTCCTCAAAGAAAACTGTGAGCATCACCTTTCCAGCTCTTAAGGAGGACTGAGCTTTTGGATTGGAGGAGGGGGGGGCATGAAGAGTTGGGATGCCACCATTCCATACTCATCCATTTCGTGGTCGGATCGAAGTGGTGGCACCAAGTTTCATCTGCGGCCACAATCTTGGAAAGAAACTGTTCCCTCTCTGTGTGATAATGATGCAGATGCTCCAGGCAAGCACCCATTCGCCGAGTCTTCTGCTCCTCGGATGCTTGGGGACCCATTGTGTGCAAACCTTGCTGTATCCCAATCAGCGATGGAGAATAGTGTTAACTGTTCCCTTACTCACGGACAATGTTGCCGTAAGCTCACGGGGGTGATTTGGCAATTCTCCTTCACAAGGTTGTGCACAGCAGCAATCGATTCCATGGTGATGGCCATGTGTGTTTGCCCAGGTCTCGACATGTCTTCCATGCTCACATGTCCTTTACGAAATTCACTACACCTGAAGAACACTGAACACAGTGACTGACACTCATTTCCATACACATCCTTCATACGATGATAAATTTCAGCTCAACTAACACCTTCTGCGATCAAAAATTGTATAGCTGCCCACTGGGCCTGTTTGGATGAATCCATGTCATGACCCTATGTAGTAAACTTGCCTGCACATGTGCAAACAGCACACTGACACATGCCACTGATAACAGCATGCTTTCTGACATGACACGCCATCTACCGGTGCAAATGCATGGCTCTGTGTAATTATACAATGATGTTATTACACAAGTCTCACTTTCATTTGGGCGACCCTTATATTATTTTTTATTTATTTTTATCTAAAACTTGTTGTGACAGACTGGACTTTGTTGGCATATTAGGTACCCCGATTTGCCACTGTATGCTGGATTACTGAAAAAAGACATGTTTATTACTGAAAACAACTTCCAGAAGTTGGCCTCTGTGCTCGTGGCATTTTTTGATGAACTCGTGAAAAACCCTTGCAAAAGTCCTGAAATTTGTTTTCTGTAAGGGTGTATGAACCCTATATAAGTAATGTGCATGTATGTATTATATGCAATGGCACTGTGAGCTCTGAGTATTCAGGTCATTAGTTTCACCTCACAATCACCCCCGTTTTCTGCAGTTAAATTTAATATTTCAATAGTTTTTACTATAAATATTATTTTGAAAGTTTAGTTACTTTGTTTCCTAAATTGTTGTAGGTCATTTTTTCCCCACCCTATAATATTTTTTTTCACCTTCTTAGAAACCATATAGGTTACATGCTGTGTTGGTGCACGAGGGCCAGGCAGCGTCTGGTCACTACTGGGCGTATGTGTATTGTCCCCGCCGAGGATTATGGCTGAAATTCAATGATGTTACTGTAACCGATGCAACTTGGGTGGAATTGCAAAAAGACTCCATGGGAGGACACCACTATGCATCTGCATATTGCCTTATGTACTTAGATAAGCAAAGACCAGAATTATTTGAAGGTATGTATTTCTTTTTTTTTTTCGCAGTTGTTCCATTTTAAAATTTTTATTTGTATGTGAATCATCCTTTACACAAAATAACGTCTTATGTGATTTTCATACGAATATTAGTTATCTGTACTAAACAAATATTCTACAATATGCAATCACTCATTAAACTGTTCTCTGAGATTCAGGGGTTAGTTCCACAAAGAAATACAAACTACCAGATAATTTTTACTTACTGTTGCCATATCAAAATCTCCATTTGCAGTGATCATGAAACACAACTCGGTCTTCACTGACATCCATCACACGCCATACTAAAGATCTTCTATACTTCATACTCATAATCTTTTTCTCATGCAGACATTCCTGAATCTGATCCTCCCATAACTTCCTTGGTGTTCCTCTGTCTTTCCTTCATGCCACTTGGGCTAAAAAGATTTTCTTAGTAAGCATCTCATCACTCATTCTTTCAACATGGCCAAACCACTGAAGTATATTAGTCTCCACCTCGCTGACAACATTTTGCTTCACATTACACAACTGCAACAAATCCTTCATTCCTCACACGATCAGAACGTGTTTTGCCACATAACTCATTTCCCCAGCACACAAAGAACTCCTATGTTTCTTCTGTAGTACCCAGGTTTCACAGCCATACATCAGAGTAGGAACAATTACACTTCCATACATAAACCAGTATTATTATCTATGTTGGCATCATGTATGCATACATCCATAAATATGTTAAACAGCCATGATGACATTACACAACCTTGTCTGACTCCTGCACCAATAGAAAACCATTTTGATAAAACACCATTCACTCATACACAAGCTCTACTGCCAGCATACATACCTTTTACACTATTAAGTAGAGCTCCAGTAACACCATATCCATTCAATACTTTCCACAAAATTGTCCTATTTACTCGGTCATAAGCTTTCTCTAAATCTATGAAGGCAGCAAAACTTTCTTATCAACAGCCAGATACTTTTCAATCATCATGCGTAATGCAAAAATTTGGTTAACACAGCTTTCACCAGGCCTAACACCACTCTGAACATCCCACACTTTCTCTGATGTAAGACCTGGTACTTTTTCATTAACAATCTTATCAAACACTTTCCCTGGCACACTGAGTTGGTGAATACCACGATGGTCTTGCATTCAGTTTGATCACCTTTTTCCGTATACAAGGGAACAATGATAGATAGCATCCTTCCAATCCTGAGGGACCATTCCTAACTCCCAGCACAACTGGCAAATTTCAGTTAACCAGTCAATTGTAGAGTCACGATCATATTTCTACATCTCAGCAGTTATGTCATCAACTCCTGAAGCCTTATCATTCTAAAGAGATTTTAGGGCTTTACACCCCTCTTCTCTGGAGATCCCTCCTTTGCTTTCTGGATCTAATAACTCACAGAAGTATTTACCCCATCTTTCACTTAACTCATTGGGCTCCCATGTCATTTCCCCGATCCTATTCTTCACAAAACTTACAACTTTATTTCCCCTATTTTTCCTGAGTCTCGTGTACTTCCAGAGAGTTTTTCTATCTTTCCAGAAAGCTAATTCATGCCTTTACACATTCTCCTTCCTATCTTTTGCCTTACTCTGGCAAACCAGCTTAGCTGCTTCATGTTTCTTGCAGCGATATTCAACCACAGAAACCCTACCTTGCAACATCCCCAAATAGGCTTTCTTCTTTCTCTTTACTGCCTCTTCAATCTCACTATTCCACCAAGCACCACCTCTTATTGTTTCCTACTATTGTGGTGTCACAGACCTCTTCAGCAGCAGTGACAACATAGTTCTTAAAGCATTCCCACTTCTTTTCTACATCCCTCTTGCAAGATTTCAGCTCCTTCAGTCGTTCTGAGTAAGTCAGCATAACGCTGATGATCTTCAGGGAGCCTTTCGACCTTTATTCTTTCCATCCTTTGCTTCTTCCTATTTTTTTCCTCCAACCAATATTCAGTTTCACTCGTGACACTACCAAGTAATGATTAGAACAAATATCTGCACTTCTCATCACATGAGTGTCAACAACTAAGTGCTTCAGACGCTCATCGTAGACAACAAAATCTATCTCACTCTTTTGACCAAGAGTATGATTTTCCCAAGTATGTGTGGGTATACTTGTGGTTGAGAAACCTATTAGATACACTCAAATCATTCTCGATTCAGATTTTAATTAATCTTTCACCATTATCATTCATATAAGGATCATTTAACTTACCCAGAACTTTGTCAGAAATTACTTTCTGCACACCTACTCTAGCATTGAAATGCCCTGCTACTATAACTTTCTCTTTAGCACCAAACTGGCTTAAAAAAAAAAAAAAAAAAAAACAGCTTTTAGCTCATTCCAGAAATCTTCCTGTCAGAAAGTTCAGAGTCGCAAGGAGCGTGCACTACAGCAATTACTATTCTCTGAAGTTTCACTTTTAAATGAATTCAAAGAATTCTTTCACTTATGCAGCTATAGTGAATCAAGTTGATCTGCATCTTTTCACTTACACCAGCCTGCCCTCTGACATTATTCAATACTCCAACCACACACTCACTGTTCAATTCACTTCTTCTATCCCAGCTTCCTTTTTTTTTTTTTTTTTTTGGTTTCACTTATGCACAGCACATCCAATATATGCTTATTCATCTCTTCAATCACCTCATTCGTTTTGCCATTTATACCTCTAGTATTCCATACACCAATCTTACGCTCCCTCAGCCAAGATCTCTTTCTCGTTTTACTTTTTCTGTGTCCAAATTGTTTCCGTGGTGGACTGTCCTTCTCAAGTGTGGTAGGCCCACCATATTCCACATTAGAGTCCGGGGACATGGCTGACAGTTCCAGTTGGCCATTCTACCTAAGGATTCTGGAAAACAAAACCCATTGAGTTGGGGTCTTTTTGCCAATGTCACACAGAACTAGCTGGCACCACTCCAAGATTCACAGAGGCCCTTGTTGCTGTTCTGTGTGCCATTGTTGCCCATGGAGCACCTCAAGGAAGCAAACTCATCTCTCACTAAGATTGACCGTTTCTACAATATGCAACACAGTTAAACTGAAATGTGCTTTGTAATAAAGTAATGTGTCTTCACAAAATGGAAAGAGAATTAATTTCTTTGTGGTTTTTGAAGAGAAAAATTTACTGTGTGTTAATAAGCTTGTGACTGTAGAATCCTTTGAAAGGAGATACTTGTAGGCTTCAGTGAGCAACTTAAAGCAGTTCCTCATCCACTAGCAAAGTGAATCTATGATTATAAAAAAAACTGTTGTTTGTGTTAATTTTTTAAATATTTATAGGGTTGGTTTTTCTGTGGATGGCATGGGAAGTAGCTTTGGTAAATTGCACTGGCAGGCTTAGTAGATGTCCCGTTAGACTTCTTGCACTGACCGAAGTTTTGTTGTTTTGAACCAGGCAAAACAGCATCTGTGATACAAATTTCGAAGATAATCCGTTTTTTGGCGTAAATATGACAAGGATGGTAACTCAGATAATATCATAAAACTTGAAAATTTCCCAGAATGACTGAATCTCAAGTTTCTTTGGTCGTTCTGGGTAGGGTAGTGGTTAGCATACTCAGGCACTATCCGGGAGACACGGGTTTGATTCCCGCTCCAGGATGGCTAAATTTTCAAGTTTTATGATATTATCTGACTTACTATCCTTGTCATATTTACATCAAAAAATGGATTCTCATCTTCGAAATTTGTATTGTATTGTGTAATCCTGTATTCCATTCAAGCATCTGTGATTATCGTTGTTTAGCTAATATATAAGCCATGAGATTCTTTCACAGATTCACGAAATTTCGTTTCTTTTTGTCATCTTTTGGGCCATTCCCAAGACCAGTTCTGTACTGAAGAGAAAGCCTTGTAGTATTGATTATAGACAGAGTTATTCTGTAGGAAGATCCTTTCATAGAATATGGGCTGTGAGAAAGAGACAAATGAGGGGAAATAAATTTATGGATTGGCACTTTCCAGTTGAAGATTATTTTGTTGCAAGCAGGCCCCAGAAGACAAGAAAAAATGTGGAATGGTGAGAATCAGGAGTTCAGTGTGATTACTGCTTTCTGCAATGAGTAGCGATGACACGTAAGCTTTGCAGCAAGAAGAAAGGGAACTCCACCTACTACTTTCTTAAGGCAAAACCACTCGGTGATGTCACCAACCAACCCATTGCCTACTGGGATGTGGTGAATGTGTTGTTTGTTGTTGTTTCAGAATGCTTCATCCTCTCAAATCTTGAACCCAGTAAACATGGGTGCAAGTTTATCGTCTAGAATTCTGTCGATCAAAACTTTCTGAAAGTGGAAGTTTGGCGATTGAAGATTGCTCCTGTAATCAAAATTGTTATTTTCTCACAATGTTCTCTCTGTCCAATATTGTATTGAAATATTTTATTTCATGAATGTTTGTGTTTCAGCTTGAAAATTTGGGCAACAATTTCCAAAAGTGTAAGGGTGAAAAATTTTCTGTAATCTTAAATTCGTTCCTAATGGCATTCCTTCTGTGCTGTGTTGTTCTTAAATATCATCTTATTCCGTAAACAGATGTATTTCAGCTTTTTTTAAATGGAGAGAAAATTTCTGAAAACTGATATTGAATAGAAAAGACTTGTCTCAGTTTATTTTTATTTATTTATTTTTTTTCGATCTTGAATTGTTGTTAAATATTATTTTTTACATAGGTATTTGCGTTTAAGCTTGATAAAGGGGGGGGGGTCCAAAAGATGTGAAAAGCCCGAAAATTTGTTGTAAGAATCGTGCATGGTGTTCAAAAGCACAGCAGAACCCGTATATATTGAAGTTGAAGAGAGAGAGTCAAATACTTTTGATTTTTGTGTAAACTGTGTTATAACTGTACAAATAAAAAAAGGGCTATTTTTTATGATATTACAGTATGTCAGGTCAAAACTAGACAAACTATTTATCAATGTAATCCAAAGTTCATACGCCTCCTGGATTTCCTGGAAAACTTCTGGAATTAATTTTTTTTTTTTCCAGGGCCCCGGAAAACTCCTGGGGAAAATGAAATTTTTAATGACTTCTAGAATTAGTGTTGCTTTTTATGCTGAACTAGTTTGATTAAAAGATTTGTAGCCAGTGTTGCATCAGAAATGTTAGCCCTTCTCCAGCTGTGAACTGGGGAGAGAGCCTGGGGGAAGAAAGGGAGTGGCAGAAACTTCTTTGCTTAAACAGGTGCTGAATGTTTCTAATGTGCATCTGTCAACAGATACCCATTGCTTGTAGGGGATATGGTCTATCATTTCTTCTTCCAGCTTTATACTTAAATCCTGTTTCAGAAATTCTACACCAGGACATAAAGGACATTCATTGAGATGGCATGTTGTACCTGGCTCATCACATATTATCTTTGCTAAACAGGTTTTATAATCGCTCACTGCTGTACCGTCATTGAGTGTATTATTTTATCTTGTACCTTGTATCATAAATTTCGCATTTTGGTGTGTAGTGCAAACACATACTGCATGAATACCACTTCCTCCAGCTTAAGACACAGTGCTTGGGACGTAGTTCAGCAAACTCTGAAAACCCTGTCTTTTCGGTGGGGTACTTTTTCTTGAACAACTAATAGATTTCATTTAAATTCCCCAAAACTAGCCTTTTTTTGCACATGAATTCTAGTCTTACTTGTTTTCACTGAAACAAAGTCTTTTTTTCCCAGTCATAAGACTAGTAACATCATCACTGTTATAGAAACTTTTAACTTTTTCAATTACAGATTCATTAAGAAACTTTCCAGGCTTTGGATTAGGTGTTGCCAAAATACCATTTTCTGTTATTGCAACTTTTACTTTTCTTGCCATTCTGTTGCTGACTCCAAATTCCTCCTCTATTTTTTTGCATGGCCAGCTTTTTGGTAGTACTGTTAAAATTTGGAATTTTTTACTGAAACTTAGGTTTTCTTCTTGAAACTTTTCTTTCAGCTGACTTAGCATTTCACAAGTTCAGCATTATTTGTCATACTGTCACATACATTTTCACTAGATCCTATCAGTACTTTTTCAGTAAACATGTTCTTATTTTGCTTAATTTTTTATCACAGTACACAGGTGTATGCAATCTCTTCTTCAGTATAGGTGACTCTTGAGGAGTGGTAAGAGACTTGTTGGGGTACTCTAAGCTATCATTTAAGTCTTCATCTTCATCACTAGGACCTGATATCATGCTACTTGCTAACGGTACTGAGATGTCTTCTATCTCCATTTTTTTTATTTTTCACCAGCTTTCAACTGTTTCCTACAAGTATCGCAAATTTCCATACCCTTTTGAATAATGTCCAATGCACCACACATCTATTCTGTAACAGACCTGAGGCATTTTGAAACACCAGTGTGTCTTTCTTTGTTAAAAGGGTTACAACAGAAAATTCCAGCAGTATTTCTACTAAGTTCTTTTTCAGCCATTGGAAAATATATATACTCACACAACACAGAGTCCTGTTATATCTACTGTAAACACAAGTCAACTTACACCCTAACTTTTGTATATGGATTACAATAGTACTAAAATAATTAATTAATTAATGATGTTGCCAGTGACAAAATACAAAGTTTTAAATGATCCCAGTTTTTAAGTACTAAAATAATTAATGATGTTGCCAGTGACAAAATACAAAATTTTAAATGATCCCAGTTTTTAAGTACTAATAATTAATTAATGATGTTGCCAGTATCCAGCAATGCTTTCTAATTTAAGGTATGTGAACAGGTGATTCTGTATTCATATATATGTACACCTTACATCTGGAAGCATTGTTGGATACTGGCAACATAATTAATTAATTAATATAGTATTTAAAAATTGGCATCACATTTAAACCTTGTGTTTTGTCTCTGGCAAAAACTTGAAAAAAAATAGGGTCCTTGTCCAAAGGAATTAAAAATTGTTAATTAAAATTGAACAATTTTTCTTTCACATCCCGATGGTTTTTCCTTTGCATAATATTTTTTAAAAATCCATGAAACCATGATCCCACCACAATCCCATTATGAAACTTTCCACAAATGATGCTAAAATATAGAGGTTTGTGTGTGAATTTTTACAAAATTTAAAAAAATTGGGTTTTTGAGAACTTCAAGGTCAAAAAATTGTATCATATGACCTTGAAATTAAAAAGTGTCCAAAACTAGCAATGTTACATATCATATGAAAGCTTATAAAAATAAGCTACAAAATAATTCTTACCCCAACCTTCTATCTCATTTCTAGCTTGAGTAATAATTTAGAATTACATGTCAGCTGAAAATTGTGGGGTTTTTTTTTTTAATATGTCAGATGGCCATAACTTCAAAACTACTGCAGACAAAAATCTAAAATTTTGGATTTTTTACTATCTCTAGGGGTACATTTAGGTGAACCAAATTTGAAAAAAAATCCAAGATGGTAAGGTAAAGTGTTAAAATTTTGGATCCCTTGACATGGAATGACCCATATTTGCTTCTAAACGTCCGATTGAAAAAATTATTTTACCTTTAGATTCTGTTTATATCAAAGACTATTTTAGGTGTAGTCACTTTTTCAAGTTATGCATGAATTTTCCGCTAGGAGGCGTAAAAGTAAACTGCGTTTCCCCGATATCTCTGCTTCTAAAACTCCAATTTGAAAAACTCTTTTTCCAGCAGATGTAACTGCTTATGGGAAATCTTCTGCATATAATTTGTAACGTTTGCTAAAAAACGGTTTGACATTCTATGTAACTGGTATTTCAATGAAGGTTTTCTAAAATATGTCATAAATTATTGACCTGTGTGTGTGTGTGTGTGTGTGTGTGTGTGTGTGTGTGTGTGTGTGAGAGAGAGAGAGAGAGAGAGAGAGAGAGAGAGAGAGAGAGAGAGAGAGAGAAAGAAAGAAAGATAAAGGGTCTTTCTCTCTCACATGCTTTAAAACTCAGGCTTCAAATGACAATAACACATAAACATAGAAATTGAGCGAAAAACACAGTCATGTATGGCAAAAGGTTCATTTAGCGGTAGCTTTCGGTTATCCTACAACCTTAATCACCTGCGATTGACTGAATGGGCAGGTTGCCAGAACTACAACTTGAAATTGGGGTGCTGGAACTGTTGTCAGATTTTAGTAGAGATCCAAATAAATGGAATTTGGTGAGGGGTATCTGAATTGCAGTTTTTGGTGAATGAAATTGCAATGCTTTCTTGGAAACAGATGATGAAAGGAGCAACTTTTTTTTTTTCTTTCCAAAGTGGAACTGCAGAGGTGCACTGAAATTTTGTTCACCAAAAACAGCAATTCAGACCCCTCACCAAATCCCATTTACACTGCCGGAAAGTGAAAAAAGAACACCAAGAGGAAATTGGCGGACGATCATGAAATTTACATATGTTAATGGGGTCGAGTTTACGTAGGTGTAATGTTAATGTCGGGACAAAGCGGTGAGCGCTTACGCCACGGCACGACATAATATGCAAATTATTGTCGGTGGTATTTAAGGAGTACGGCGAAGTGAATGTAATCAGTCGTCGACGTACGGACACGTGCGAAGACCCTGAAGAAGCTGCAATGCCTGGACATGGAAGACGTGTACGATTTCAGCAGTTATTGGAATTTGAGCGAGGTCATCTAGTCGGACTCCGCGAGGCCGGGTGGTTGTATTGCGGAGCGAATTGGATGAGAAGTATCAGTGGTGGTACGATAGTGGCGTAGATGGTCCGAGGAACATTCCCACAAAAGAAGACGTGGAACCGAGAGTCGCAGACAGACTGATGAGCGGACCGATCGACGCATAAGAAAAGTGGCGTTGTCAAGCAGAACATCCACTGCAACGCAAATCCGAGCTGCCATTGCACCTGAGGTGACTGTGCGAACAATCCGCAACCGTCTACTGGATGCAGGACTATGTGCACATGTGCTTCTGGCATGTGTACCTCTGACTCCAGCCCACTGTCAGGAACGGCTGCAGTGGTGTCGCTAACGTCTGCACTGGAGAACGCAATGGCGATCTGTCGTGTTCAGCGATGAAAGCAGATTCTGCTTGAGAGCCTCCGATGGCCGTATGCGTGTTCGCAGACACACAGGGGAGCGTCTCCACCCTTCTTGCATCCCCCAGCGACACACAGGGCCTACACCTGGTCTCCTGGTGTGGGGAGCGACCAGCTATCATTCCCGTACACAACTAGTGTTTGTACCGGCTACGTTAAACAGCACCTCCTACATCAGCAACATCATTCAGCTCGTTGTTGTGCCATTTGTAAGGTCGGTCCATCTTGGTGTTTTCCGGCAAGATAATGCATGCCCACACACGGCACGTGCAACGCAGCATGCACTTAAGGGTGTAAGACAACTTCCAAGACCTGCACGTTCACCGCATTTGTCCCCCATTGAGCACGTGTGGGATTTTATGGGACGACTTATCTGGTCTCCACAGCCAGACACGACCATCCCCGATTTGCACGTCCAGGTTGAGGATGCTTGGAACTCAATATCCCAAACTTACATCCAACATCTGTACGACAGACTCCATGCCAGAATTGCACAGTGTGACACAGTTCATGGCGGTTCAACCTCGTACTAACCATGTTACATGGAAATGTTATTTTTCAGTTTACCAGCAAATACAGCTGTATTTTGCCATAATGTTCTGATCACGTTATCCTCTGTATTCTGTTATTATGCTGTATAAATTTCGTTGGTATCAGACGTCTCCTTCTTGATGTTCTTTTTTCACTTTCCGCCAGTGTATTTGGATCTCTCAACTAAAATTTGGCAACAGTTCCAGCATCCCAATTTTGAATTGTAGTTCTTGCAACCAGCCCATCCAGTCGATCTCAGGTGATCAAGGTCGCTGGATGACTGAAAGCTACTGTTAAATGAACCTTTTACGTATGTGACTCTCCCCCCCCCCCCCCCCCCAGGTCATTACTTCCCAGTAGGCCAGAGTGGGGTGTGGCGTGCATTGGAGCACATGCCTGAAATGCGATCTCAGAACGTAGTTATTGTGGAAAAAATTCAAACGGATTTTAAATCTGTGTAATTATTTAAGCCCAGATCGATACCCAACATTACTACGTTAAGCAAAAGCTGTCAGTTTTGTGAAATTAAAAATTCATTGGGGCATGGTTTCATTACTTCTTCTTTGGTAATAAATTTGACCTAACAAAAGAATGCTACTATAAGAGGAAAGTTAAAAGTAAGTCCAATGTTCATTCAAGCCAGTGCTTCTCCAGCAATTATTTATTTTGCTTGTCCGTTAGTAAGTTTGTAAGCTTTTCAATCATGCTTTGTTCGTCTCTCTATAACGTGCATAAAATATCTTGGCTTGATTCAACCAAATTAATATGTTGCAGTACTATTTTTTCCTCTGCAAATTGCATCTCTTTAAACAGTTACTGTTTTACTATAGCAGTTTTACTTGCATTTTTTTCCAAGTGTCAATAAATTTAGTATTAGTGATTCACTATGAGCAGCAATATAAAGGGGGGGGGTACTATAAAACTTTCCATGATGCGTATTCTGCGGTTTCCTGTGTATTGCAAAAATTAAAAATATGCATTTTGCTCTACGTGTCGATGTAATTTCAGCGTTTCATGTCGTGAAAGGAATGATATCACTAATCATATAGCGCCAAGCATAAATCTGATGTTGAATGCGTGGAAAAAAAAAATTATGAAATTAACTTCCTTTGTTAAAAATTATAATGAACTGGAATGCTATTCGTGCAAAGTGTTTATTCACTTCGTTTTTAGTTGAACATAATTTACCAATAGTGTCCCTCAGTCACTCATTTATTTCATTTGACTGTCTCGTCGTCCGTCTCTCCGCAAGATAATCCTAGTATGAAAATGGTTCGTTTTTGAAAACATTTTAGTTTGTTCTGTGACGGCGTAAGATACGATTCTATTGCGTTTGGGGGTCAAAAGGTGGAACATCCTTCCCTTGAGATGCAAACCTCCTTAAAAATAAATTTTTATCTCTTTATAGATCATAATGATAGCATAGCAATGATAAATTATGTATATATTCTATTTTAATCAAAATAAACATGCCGATAAATTCAAACATCTGTAGTCATATCTATTAAGAGTTGATACTTGTTTAGGTAACATCGTTTTTTAATCGGTATGTTCAGTACATTTAATCAATATGCGTGACAAGTACAGTGTAACTTGTCCAATTCGAATGTTTTTTATTTGAATTTTTCTTTTGGTCCCTTGAATTTTCTATATAAATAATGTTAAAAAAACACCTGTAATTCGAACTTTTTTTTGTTTAATTCGAAGAAAACCCCATTTTTGTAATCTCATATTTTCAGCAATTGCCTTTCAAAATGAGTACGTGCTGTTCTGGATGAAGTTCCGAGTGTTGTTATGAGGTCAAGGTCACACGTGCCAATTTTGCCCGCTCTAGGTTTACCTGAAAGCTATTGTCATGCAGCTGGTGGCGAGTGGCGGGAAGTGGTCAAGGTCACGACACTTCCACTGTAGGCTGTAACCATAGATGTTTAGTTTGTTTGCATTTACGCAAGGTGAACAATGTAACTGCCTGCTCCGGTTGTTTTAATGTCTGTTTGTGTTTATGAGTAGTGCTGTAACCTGCTGTACCCAAGTTTTTCATCGTGTCTTTGTTTAGACCAGCCCGTGGTGAGTACAAAACATTGCCTTTAGCTCAAAATGTGGAAGTGGTTCGTGAAGTGTAAAAGGGATTAAAAAAAGGCTCAGATTGCAAATGACTTTGGCATTCCTCCCAATACGTTATCCACTTATCTAAAAAATAAGGATAAAATTTTGAATAATCTTGGGACTCAGCATAGTGGTGGAGAAAGGAAAATGGTAAGAGGACCGGGCAATCCTGATGTTGAGGAGAGTGTGTTGAAGTAGTTTAAGCAGGCACATGGCAAAAGTTTTGCACTTAAGTGGCACTCTGATTAGAGCTAAAGCTGAAGAATTTGCCACTAAATTGGGGGAAATTATTTTAAGGCCAGTACTGGCTGGCTTGATGGATTTAAAAAAGAAATGGCATTTCTTTTAAATCAGTTTGTGGGGAAAGTGCAGATGTTAACCTAGAAGCAGCTAAATCAGTGGAAGGGGGAACTGTTAGAAATGATTGGGAACACAGCCCCTAAAGGCATTTTCAATGTCGACGAAACAGGTTTATTTTCAAATGTACCCCAGACAAAACACTAGCCTTCAAAGGTGAACGCTGCAGTGGTGGAAAACATAACAAGGAACAGGGAACGATTTTAGTCAGAGCTAATATGGATGGATCGAAGAAACTTCCTTTATTAATGATTGGCAAATGAGCTAACCCACGCTGCTTCAAAAATGTAAAAACAAAGCCAGTTGAATATGAAGCAAATAAAAAAGCGTGGATGACGGGTGACATACTTGAAAAATGGCTTCTAAAAATAGATAAATTTCAGAAAGAAAACAGAATGATCTTGTTGTTTATTGACAACTGTACAGCACATAACACCATACCTCTGCTGGAAAATGTAAAGGTTTTGTTCTTTCCGCCGAATATGACTTCAGTAGTTCAACCCATGGATCAGGGTGTGATTAAGAACTTTAAGCACTTCAACCGATGCCAAGTAGTCCAGACAATTCTATCGCGTATTGATACACAAGATCGCTTCAAAATCGGCCTTTTACAAGCTGGTCGTATGACTCGCAGTGCATGGCAACAAGTTAAACCTGAAACTATAGCCAACTGTTTCCGAAAAGCAGGCTTTCAGCACCCCAATGATGAGTCTCAACTACATCAAGATAATGGTGGTGAGGAGATCATACCCACTGTGGAGTACTGGGAAGACGTAGGACGTGATCTACCGTATTAGGCTTTTGTGAGCGCTGATGACAATTTAGCTGTTTGTGGTGAGCTCACAGATGATGAGATCTTGGCTGTTTGTGGTGAGCTCACAGATGATGAGATCTTGGCTGATGTTTTGAATAAGACCTACTGTGTATCTTCAGATGAAGGACTGGAACGGCCAGGAGTTCCTGAAGAGCGCCTTCCAAATTCAGTCGAGGCCTTGGTTCATCTCCAACAGTTAAGGAAGTTTGTTGAGGGACAGCAGAATGTAAGTGACTCTCTATTTCAAAGTCACTTGATAAACTTGAGGAATTTACAGTTACCCATAAAATAAATTCTAAGAAGCAGGCCAAAATTTCACGTTTTTTTACAAAAAATATATAAATTTACTGTACTGTCTTTTTGTATATTATGAATAAATGTGTTGGTTTTTACAGTTCCTGAAGTGATTTTTAAATGTGCCCATATTCAAGCTTGCCTGATTCGATTAATTTTTGTGGGCCCTGCAGCTTCGAATTATCCAAGTTACACTGTAATTTCAATGAATATATCAATTAAATTTTCATTGAACATATCGATTAATTTTTTTTACGGATTTCGGTTCCTGAAATTTGGCAGGTATGCAAAGGTGGAATTTCTCGAATTTGCGGAAAAATCTTGTGGTGTAGATTAGGGAAAATTTATTGCTGTGTCTAACTTCCGCTTCCACAAATTGTTGCCTACAGTTTTAAGCTGAAAGTCCAACATATATGCTATAAAATAATATTTAACAAGAATACTGGACACAAAGACAACATTTGGAGGAAAATATTTCTATTTGGGCAAATTCTTTTACTCCATTTAACTACTGTTTTAGAAAGCTTACGGAAAATAACCCCCTCCCCTTCTCTCCAGTTTTGCATCAATCTTGAGAACGATCTCGGTGACGACCAAAAAAAAAAAAAAATGTGGAAATCCGTGAATCTGCGAAACTCTCGTGTATGTCATAAAATAATATCAAAATAAAAAAAATTAAAATTCATAGAATCCATAGTTTTGAAAGTGAGTTCCGTAGTCAAACAACTAAATGCATAGAAACTACAGGCATTCCATAATAATTGGCATGAATGGCAGTCGTAGAATCTACACCTATCACGTTAATCGTAATTTCTGACAGAAAACTGCACTTCACAGGACTGACTCAGAAATCCAAAGATGTAAGAAAGAAATTATAGTCTTATTGAAAAAGTAACTGTCATTTTGAAGTATTCTGTGTTACTTTTAAGTAAATAACTAAAATCGCTAGCTGTTGCGGCATTACCGTAGTTCATTAGTTACACTAAAAAATCCATTGAAATTGTGGACAATCCATAGCAGTCTGTTTTCTCAATATGTTTCAACTAAATACCGGGGGGGGGGGATCCTTAACTAATACAATTAGTGCTCCAAAAGTAAGCAATGTGATTCGCAGAATGGTGCTATGGAATAGATCTACGGGATTCCAGAGAATTGCAGATTCTCACACTACGTAGGCTTCCGCACGCGCAAATACCTAGTGATTCCTTCTTTGCATCATATTTTCTGTCAGAATGCTTCTAAATAAGATATATATATTATTACAATATCTTTACAGCCTTCTATTTTGCTGTTATGTTACTCGTACATTTTTTCTGTTGCTGCATTTTCGATGCTTTTCCAATGACACCACCTCTTCTGACAATAGCCTTGCGGATTTTTTAAAATGCTGCACCAACGCCCTTTTTTTCTTTTTTCTTTATCGGTATCCTCAGTACTTAAATTTATAACTTTTTAATGGATAATCTATGGATTATGCAACAGAAAGTACAGTATTTACTGCAAATTATGAAATCTCAAGTAAAAAGAAAATTCTGCGCCACGGCCCGAATTTTAGCCACCTGAGTGACCTGGTGCTCAGGATTTGTCGAGCCCTGACAATAGGTATAAATGCTACATTCCAAAATATATATTTATTCTCTGTTTTTCTGAAGATAAAATGCTACCTTGTTGCTTCTGCTGTGTGTACTTGAATAGTATCATTTTCATTTTTAAATTAGTGGTGAATGAATGTGAAATAATGGGTCCTGACAGCATGGAAGAATTGCCAAAAGATTTGCAGAGGTACGTTGAGGATGACAATAACACATTTCAGCTAGAATTAGAACAGTGGGATGCTGAACAGAGTAGAAAAAAAGATTCGGCTACCATGACCAACCTTGGAGGAGTAGATGGTGAATGTACAATCGTTGCTGAAAAGCGAATAGGTAAGTCTTACAACACAACATTGAAAGGAGTTTTGTTTGTTTAATCATAATGTATAAACTGTCCTACCATCGGTTATGGGACATTTGCATTTAGAAGAAAAGCCTCTTTGAAAGAAATTTTTAATATGTCACAGTCCATACTCACTTTTGTCCTTAATGACTTCTGCAGTGTATCATGGGACAACACAATTTCCAGTTAAATGATTCTGTTAATATACCCCACTCCTGTTTTACAGCTGCCATGAGCTCGCCCATCAAAGATGATCGATTCAGCCATACTTGGATCGTACATTTCAATGTCTATAAAGGCATCAATCTGACATCTTTATTTTATTGTATTGAAATAAGAGTCCACAGTGGCCGTTGCAAAGTTCCAGTGTTATGTTCTTCAAATCGTTTGTTAGCAGTCCATTAAAGCATGGAGTGTTGTTCTCTTAGAAAATTCAGTCTAATTTCATAAAATTACTGCAATTGGGGATGAAGAAAATTGTTGAAAACAGCAGCAGTGGTGTAGAATGCAACATCTACTATTCTTTGTATTTGCTACCAGTGGCTCTAATCCATTTCATTGCAAAACATGCTTGCTGCATCCAGTGGTGCCTAATCTGTGGAGGCACATGTCCCTACAGATCAAAGGCTGTATTGAACATTGCTCCCACAAGTTTTGTAAGCATCATGTTTGTATATTTTACTTTTTGTTCTTAATTTCTTATGCTTGCAACAAACAGAACATCAGCATGATCATAAAATTCTCCTGGTGATACCATTTTTATTCCCCTCAAGTAGACACTCAGCTGTGATCCTAGAACTTAAAGTGAAGTCTCTCTCTCTCTCTCTCTCTCTCTCTCTCTCTCTCTCTCTCTCTCTCTCTCTCTCTCTCTCTCTCTCTCTCTCTCTCTCTCTCTCTCTCTCTCGCTCTCGTGTTTCCTTATCTATGCCCATAAATTATTCTCACGTGCATCAGAGGGTCATATCTACTAGTGTGTCCTTATCTATGCCCATAAATTATCTGTTTCCTGAACTTTTGATTATAACACAATGATGGAGAACAGCTTAATATGCCCTAAGAGAGTGGTAAATGTTTTTCCTTTACAGATTGTGGGATATTTATTCAATATACAAACACTTTTTTTGCTTGTTTTAGTGGTGAGCGGGGGGGGGGTGATGTAATTTTCTAAATCTTACCGATGTGTGTGTGTCTTTTTTTGGATCCCCAAAAAATCTTGATGGACCATATGCGAATGGTTCGCTCTTTCTGCTACAAATGATCATTGCAACACTCGTTGAAGTTGTAACATTTTAACTATTTCCCACCCCAATAGTTAACAAAAATTATGTTAAATGGACGATGTCATCGCTCTTTCCACGTTATTTTTTAAACAACGCATAGCGACTGAAAAATTGTATTCCGGCACCGCTGGGATCGAACCCCAGAACTCTCGATAACTAGTCGAGTGCATTCGAATTTACGCTACGGCGCCAACAATTCTCAGCGCCATGCGTGGCTTATCAGTCAGCATCTGACTACACGAATACATATTGATGGTCTCAGCAACTGAGATGTCGTCATCTGGTGGCATTTAACGCAACAGCTATTTAATTGTAGCTGATAAATTCAAAGGGCGATAGAAATGGTTAATATATATGAGAGAAGGTCTTGGAGGAGAGATTGACAACCGGAATCTGGAACTTCTGTTGAGGCGTTGGTAATGATTCTTTTAGTCTGGCGAGTTTCTTCAAATGGATGTTGCTTAAGGTCCAACGTTGACGGTCGATAGCATACTAACTTTTTGCAAGACTCTGAACCGATTTACAGGAAGAGTCAATGAATGACAGAAATAGATCATGCTCTGAACTGATTCTAAATGTCAACCCCGCCTTCTCGTGGTACATCCTGTTCCCACTAAAGGGGCTCTGACGACCGCCAATAGCGGTATAACTATACCATTGGGATTAGAGGAAATGCTATCCCACACTCACCAACCCGCTTGGCCAGCGTGGTGAGTTACGGCCAAACTCCTCCAAAATGACTCCACAACTTAAATCTTGGCCCTCAGTCTCCGGCAGCTGGAATGTACCTGGCCAAGGCAGCGGCCAGTGCGACATGAAGGCAGAGGGTGCTAAGAATCCCCGGAGGACCGGACTAGGCTGCCATCTAATGCTGACCTTGGCTACGTATAATGGACGCTCCCTATCTTCTGATTCAAGGCTTCTTGAATTGGAAGAGGAACTACAAAGGATCAAGTGGGACATCGTGGGGCTAAGTGAGGTAAGGAGAAAAGGAGAAGATCTCATTGAACTGAAAAGTGGACATCTCTTCTACTATCGTGGGACAGATACTGGCAGAACTAGTGGTGTTGGATTTATAATAAACAAGAAACTGAAGGATAAAATGGTAGAAGTTGAAAGTTCCTCTGACAGAGCTGTACGACTCGTTGTCCAACTCTCGAGAAGATACCAGGCTCAGATTATTCAAACTTATGCACCCACCACAAGTCATGCTGAAGAAGAAATTGAAGAATTTTATGAGGAAATTCGTGATCTAAATAATAAAGGTAAGCAGCACTTGAAGATAATTATGGGAGATTTCAATGCAAAAATAGGGCAACGGCAACAGAATGAGACTTCAGTAGGTAAATTCGGTCACGGCAACAGAAACCAGCGTGGAAATACTCTCGTAGAGTTTGCAGAGGCAGAAGGGTTTTTCATCTTGAACTCCTTTTTCAAGAAAAAGCCACACAGGAAATGGACATGGAGACATCCAAATGGGACGACAAGTGAAATTGATTTTATTATGTGTAACAAAAAATTCATTATAGAAGACTGCAGTGTGCTAAACAAGTTCAACACAGGCAGTGACCATAGATTGGTGAGATGTAAGATGCACCTCAACGCTAAACTCGAACGTAGCAAGCTCATAAGACAAACAAAATGTATTGACATAACCAACCTTAAAAAACACCATAATACCTTCAAATTGGAACTGAAGAACAGATTCTCTGCTTTAGAAGGCCTAACATCGGAAGAAGTGGATATTTCTGAAGTTAACAGAAAAGTAACCAAAGCTCTTATGGAAACAGCAACAAAATTAGCTGGGTCTAAGAACAAATTGCATGTGAACAAATTATCAGGAAAAACCAAAATGTTGATGCAAAAAAGAAGAGTGAGGACAACTAAAGAAGATGTGACTTCCAAAGTGGAATATATAGAGCTATGCAAGACAGTACGAAAAAGTATCACTGAAGACTTAAAGGAAATTCAACTGTGAACTAGTAAGGAAAGCAATTGAAAACAACCAAAGCCTAAAGATAGCAAAGGGACATCTCAGTAAGGGAAAAAAACAGATTATGGCACTGAGAAAAGAAGATGGTTCTGTAACAAGAAATAGAGGCAAAATTTTGACAAGAGTGAAAGATTTCTACTCCAAATTATATGAAAGGGATGATACATGTACTCCAGACATCATGAAAGCTACCAGTACCAGAGTTCTTCCAGTCCTTCCAGCAGAAGTTGCACATGCAATCAAGAACATGAAGCGGGGAAAAGCTCCAGGAGAAGATGGAATTACTGTAGACATCATACAAGAAGCAAGTGGAGAAATCGAAACAGTACTCGCCCAAATTTTCACTCGATGCCTTAATGAAGGGAAAATTCCGGAGGATTGGAACAACGCTACAATGATCTTGCTACATAAAAAAGGTGACATTGAGGATCTCAGGAACTACAGACCTATCAGCCTCCTATCAGTGGTTTATAAAATCTTCACTAAAGTTCTTTCACACCGCTTGAAGGTGACACTGGACATGGCTCAACCGAGAGAACAAGCTGGATTCAGGAGTGGCTACAGCACAATAGATCATATCCACGTACTGAGAGAACTAATTGAAAGAGCGAGGGAATATGAACTTCCATTGTGCATGGCTTTTATCGATTATGAAAAAGCTTTTGATTCGGTGAAACAATCAGCAGTTGCAATGGCTCTGAAATCCTGCGGTATTGAAGATGCATACATTAATATTATTAATAACATCTATGAAAATGCAAGTGCAAAGATTCGGCTGTTTGAAAATACAACACACATAAAAATTGGAAAAGGAGTGAGACCAGGTGACACCATATCTCCGAAGCTCTTTAATGCCACATTGGAAAATGTCTTTCAATCACTGAACTGGGAAAACAAAGGGATAAAGATTAATGGAGATTATCTAACCCACCTTCGTTTTGCTGATGACATAGTCATTTTTGCAACTACCCCATCAGAGCTACAGAGTATGATCCAGGAACTTGCTGACAAGAGTAAAGAAGTGGGATTAAAAATGAACTTTCAGAAGACAAAAGTGATGTACAATGCTTTTACAAGAAATGAAGATTTATCGATTGATGGAGAAAAGCTGGAGATAAGACACGTACGTTTATCTTGGACAGCAGATATCAAGTGAGGGTCACATTGGTGAAGAAATTAATCGGCGTACAAAACTTGCCTGGAGAGCTTTTGGGAGAAACAGCATAATTTTCAAGAGCAATATGCCATTATGTCTTAAAAGAAAAGTGTTTGATCAATGCATCCTTCCAGTGCTTACGTATGGTGCAGAGACGTGGACCTTAGCTAAAAGAGACATACAAAGGCTGCAGACAACTCAAAGCAGCATGGAGAGGTGCATGCTTGGTGTAACCAGGAGAGATAAGAAGAGGAACATGTGGATCCGAAAAATGACAAGAGTGGAAGACATCATGATCAGAGTTAAATCCCTGAAATGGCAATGGGCTGGACATACTGCCAGAAGAACAGACCATCGATGGACAGCCGAAATTTTAGGTTGGATTCCAAGGGACAGGAAAAGACCCAGAAGAAGACCACATGGAAGATGGGTGGATGAAATTCGAAAGTATGCGGGAGCGACATGGAGGAGACTGGCACAAGACAGACCGTTGGGGAGGAAACTTGGGGAGACCTTCATCCAGCAGTGGATTGATAATGGTTGACAATGATGATGATGATATCAATAAAATTTGTGCTGCATGTATTAGTATTAACGACTTCCGTCTAGTTGCACGATAAAATAAGTTCAAACTACATTGAAAGTTAAAACTTTATTAAAAGCATTGACACACATTAGGACTTTCGGGCATTACTATATGCCCATCCTCAGATGGTAAAATTAGACTGTCCATCCAAGAATATATAGGTAACAGGTAAGAGGCCAAAATTAAAAGAAAATTTACATATCAGTTTTGACATAATGGTCATGGTTAAAAAGTCTCCAGTTCCCAATTAAGTGACTAGGTGGAAGAGATGTTGCCAGGGCCAACAGACAAGGACTCAAGAACTTTCCTTCATTAAAAATCTGGCAAAGAACTTTGAGTATCCTGATCATGTAGTCATGAAAATAATTAAGAAGAGCATGAGAACGTATGAAACCACTCTAAGTTCCGAGACTTCTATCATAAAGTATGGTTCAGTAACATTTCATCCATCGCTAACCCCAATCCTTAAGAATATTTGTAGAAGACTGCAATTGGGAATTGGGATCCGAACCCGGAATATCTTTTCTCTTGTACGTTCAGACCATGAAAAAGTCAATAAGGACAAACAACATGGTGTTTATAAGATACCTCTACGAACCCTGGACCCGTCATTGCCTCCTTCCTGCTACATAGGCTCCACCTGGAGGAACCTTGGGTTACATTTGAAAGAACATAAAAAATGATTTGAAACAGGGGAACTTGTCTACGGCTCTAGCAAGAACTGTAGGCATGGGTAACTACGTTCCACAATGGGACGAAGCAATTATTATCTCTTCAGCCTCTACTCAAACCAATTTGTTTTTCTTGGAGAGCCTGCACATTAACAATTTGGGCGACTCCTGTTGTAATGACGGCTCCCCTCGTCAAATTCCAGGGCGCTGGCAACATCTCTTCCGCCTAGTCACTTAATTGGGAACTGGAGACTTTTTAACTGTTACCATTATGTCAAGACTGATATGTAAATTTTCTTTTAATTTTGGCCTTTTACCTGTTACCTATATATTCTTGGATGGACGGACCAATTTTACCATCTGAAGATGGGCATATAGTAATGCGCGAAAGGCCTAATGTGTGTCAATGCTTTTAATAAAGTTTTAACTTTCAATGTAGTTTTAACGTATTTTATTGTGCAACTAGACGGAAGTTGTTAATACTAATAAATTATGACTACTAAACTTGTGGTGTTAACAATAGATTAAAAATAGCAATGTTTCTCACAATAAAATGTTCATTATGCATCGACTATAGTTTCGCAGAGCATTTGGCTCTGCATCTGTGAGAAACGTTGCTATTTTTATTCTATCTGAACTGATTTGCAACAGTCGTTCCCTGCTGAAATTGTTCGTTGGAAGTATCGACAAACGAGTAACTGTTAATCGATTCTTTTAAAAGAATCCGTTTGCAATCTACAGCAACAGAACAGAGCCCCAACCAGGATATATGAAGTCATGTGTTGTAACTGTTGGGGTGTACAGAGACCTGTGCAACACCTGAGAGACTTCTAGAATTTTTCATTCAAGGCGTCATGTCGGCACTCAAAAAATAAAAATTAAAAAGTTTTGGAAGTTTTCGGTTTTGGGATTGTCAGAGAAGGGAAGCTCAATCTGTACCAACATATTGAAACAACATACATACATTGAGATTACAAAACAGCTTGTCAAATGACAAAGTAATTTGGCAGTAGTGATGGCGTAAGTCATTCCTTCTTGGGATTCATTCATCATTCATGCAAAAGTCATTCACTTTCTACTCTCAGTTGTATAACCTCACCATCCTCACTGAGAAATCATTCCATGCTCCTTGCAGGGATTCCTCTGTTTCTGGCCAAAGCACCTCAGAGGACAGAACAGAAATTAGCAAATTTCCCAAAACAGCAGGACCTTGGGTCACCCATTCAGGATGAATTCTCTGCTTACCGAAAATAACTTGCTCATACCATTCGAATGAGTGCCATTCACATTTCATTCCCAATTTTAAGTTTAACTATAATTCCTAGTTGACTGATTCCTCACATAATGGCTGACATTTACCAATTCCCAACATAATTTTTGGTTAATATATATGAAATACGCGGAGATAATGTAAATGGACGATAACATCGCTCTTTCCACGTTATTATTATTTTTTTAAACAACGCATAGCGAATGAAAAATTGTATTCCGGCACCGCTGGGATCGAACCCCAGAACTCTCGATAACTAGTCGAGTGCATTCGAATTTACGCTACGGCGCCAACAATTCTCAGCGCCATGCGTGGAATACAATTTTTCAGTCGCTATGCGTTGTTTAAAAAATAACGTGGAAAGAGCGATGACATCGTCCATTTACATTATCTCCACGTATTTCATATATATTAACCATTTCTATCGCCCTTTGAATTTATCAGCTACAATTAAATAGCTGTTGCGTTAAATGCCACCAGATGACATCTCAGTTGCTGAGACTATCAATACGTATCCGTGTAGTCAGATGCTGACTGATAAGCCACGCATGGCGCTGAGAATTGTTGGCGCCGTAGCGTAAATTCGAACTTACTCGACTAGTTATCGAGAGTTCTGGGGTTCGATCCCAGCGGTGCCGGAATACAATTTTTCAGTCGCTATGCGTTGTTTAAAAAATAATGTGGAAAGAGCGATGACATCGTCCATTTACTTTATCTCCATGTATTTCATATATATTAACCATTTCTATCGCCCTTTGAATTTATCAGCTACAATTAAATAGCTGTTGCGTTAAATGCCACCAGATGACATCTCAGTTGCTGAGACCATCAATATGTATTCGTGTAGTCAGATGCTGACTGATAAGCCACGCATGGCGCTGAGAATTGTTGGCGCCGTAGCGTAAATTCGAACGCACTCGACTAGTTATCGAGAGTTCTGGGGTTCGATCCCAGCGGTGCCGGAATACAATTTTTCATTCGCTATGCGTTGTTTAAAAAAAAATAATAATAACGTGGAAAGAGCGATGTTATCGTCCATTTACATTATCTCCACGTATTTCATATATATTAACCAAAAATTATGTTGGGAATTGGTAAATGTCAGCCATTATGTGAGGAATCAGTCAACTAGGAATTATGGTTAAACTTAAAATTAAGAATGAAATGTGAATGGCACTCATTTGAATGGTATGAGCAAGTTATTTTTGGTAAGCAGAGAATTCATCCTGAATGGGTGTCCCAAGGTCCTGCTGTTTTGGGAAATTTGCTAATTTCTGTTCTGTCCTCTGAGGTGCTTTGGCCAGAAACAGAGGAATCCCTGCAAGGAGCATGGAATGATTTCTCAGTGAGGATGGTGAGGTTATACAACTGAGAGTAGAAAGTGAATGACTTTTGCATGAATGATGAATGAATCCCAAGAAGGAATGACTTACGCCATCACTACTGCCAAATTACTTTGTCATTTGACAAGCTGTTTTGTAATCGAGAGTTCTCCACGTATTTCATATATATTAACCCAAAAATTATGTTGGGAATTGGTAAATGTCAGTTGTTTCAAATGTATATGTTGGTACAGATTGAGCTTCCCTTCTCTGACAATCCCAAAACCAAAAACTTCCAAAACTTTTTAATTTTTATTTTTTGAGTGCCGACATGACGCCTTGAATGAAAAATTCTAGAAGTCTCTCAGGTGTTGCACAGGTCTCTGTACACCCCAACAGTTACAACACATGACTTCATATATCCTGGTTGGGGCTCTGTTCTGTTGCTGTAGATTGCAAACGGATTCTTTTAAAAGAATCGATTAACAGTTACTCGTTTGTCGATACTTCCAACGAACAATTTCAGCAGGGAACGACTGTTGCAAATCAGTTCAGATAGAATAAAAATAGCAACGTTTCTCACAGATGCAGAGCCAAATGCTCTGCGAAACTATAGTCAATGTATAATGAACATTTTATTGTGAGAAACATTGCTATTTTTATTCTATTGTAACACCACAAGTTTAGTAGTCATAATTTATTAGTATTAACAACTTCCGTCTAGTTGCACAATAAAATAAGTTAAAATTACATTGAAAGTTAAAACTTTATTAAAAGCATTGACACACATTAGGCCTTTCGCGCATTACTATATGCCCATCTTCAGATGGTAAAATTGGTCCGTCCATCCAAGAATATATAGGTAACAGGTAAAAGACCAAAATTAAAAGAAAATTTACATATCAGTCTTGACATAATGGTAACAGTTAAAAAGTCTCCAGTTTCCAATTAAGTGACTAGGTGGAAGAGATGTTGCCAGCGCCCTGGAATTTGACTAGGGGAGCCGTCATTACAACAGGAGTCGCCCAAATTGTTAATGTGCAGGCTCTCCAAGAATAACAAATTGGTTTGAGTAGAGGCTGAAGAGATAATAATTGCTTCGTCCCATTGAGGAACGTAGTTACCCATGCCTACAGTTCTTGCTAGAGCCGTTGACAAGTTACCTTGTTTCAAATCATTTTTATGTTCTTTCAAATGTAACCCAAGGGTCCTCCGGGTGGAGCCTATGTAGCAGGAAGGAGGCAATGACGGGTCCTGGGTTCGTTGAGGTATCTTATAAACACCATGTTGTTTGTCCTTATTGACTTTTTCATGGTCTGAACGTACAAGAGAAAAGATATTCCGGGTTCGGATCCCAATTGCAGTCTTCTACAAATATTCTTAAGGATTGGGGTTAGCGATGGATGAAATGTTACTGAACCATACCTTATGATAGAAGTCTCAGAACTTAGAGTGGTTTCATACGTTCTCATGCTCTTCTTAATTATTTTCATGACTACATGATCAGGATACTCAAAGTTCTTTGCCAGATTTTTAATGAAGGAAAGTTCTTGAGTCCTTGTCTGTTGGCCCTGGCAACATCTCTTCCACCTAGTCACTTAATTGGGAACTGGAGACTTTTTAACCATGACCATTATGTCAAAACTGATATGTAAATTTTCTTTTAATTTTGGCCTCTTACCTGTTACCTATATATTCTTGGATGGACAGTCCAATTTTACCATCTGAGGATGGGCATATAGTAATGCCCGAAAGTCCTAATGTGTGTCAATGCTTTTAATAAAGTTTTAACTTTCAATGTAGTTTGAACTTATTTTATCGTGCAACTAGACGGAAGTCGTTAATACTAATACATGCAGCACGAATTTTATTGATATAGTAGTCCATAAATTATATAGAATCAGTTCAGAGCATGATCTATTTCTGTCATTCATTGACTCTTCCTGTAAATCAGTTCAGAGTCTTGCGAAAAGTTAGTATGCTATCGACCGTCAACGTCGGACCTTAAGCAACATCCATTTGAAGAAACTCGCCAGACTAAAAGAATCATTACCAACGCCTCAACAAAAGTTCCAGATTCCGGTTGTCAATCTCTCCTCCAAGACCTTCTCTAATAAGGAACTTTGTTTGTTACAAATGGGACCTAAATTCTGCTTAAGTTCCCAACAGCCTACTAAGGTTCTTATTCCGGCCATTGAAAGCCTTTTGGGAAAAGTACCCATCGAAAGTAGAGATACACTACGCTATCAGTTCACCTCACGTTTGAATAAGATTTGCTTACATTTCGATAAAGCAGCCAATTCGACGCAACAATGCCTCTACCATCTGCAATCTTACAAAGGACCAATCGATCAAATTTTTACTCACCGACAAACCCAATTTGATTGCTGTTTTGGATTCTGTCGAGTGTGACAAGAAAATCATGGACTTCATAGAACTGTCTAATTCAAAAGTGATCTCATCCAACCCACTTAACAAGTGGATTGCTAAAGTGAAGAGATTAGCAAAACTGCCTGTCGTCCCGGATGCTCTTCGTGAGTCTGCTTGGCTTCCTCCAGGACCAAAAATCCCATCCTTGCAAGCTAGAGTTAAGCATCATAAGCAAGGCAACCCACTGCGCCCCATCATCATGAGGAGGTCTGTCCCTTCGATAAATATTGAACGCAGTGTAGCTGGTTTTGTTGCTCTGTTCTTACCGTCATCCTCCACGATGCTTCAGTCATCAGTGGATTTTTTCTTCCGGGTGGAGCCTATGTAGCAGGACTTCATAGTATTTCCACATCACATCATTGGTACATTTGATGTCGTTTCACTTTTTCCGTTAGTACCCGTAGAGGAAGCATCTTGCACCATAAAACAAGCGTTACTGGAATAGACTTGGTTCTCCCAACAGTCATTGGCGGCCATCTTTTTTGCAGTCGACGTTGTAGTAGACTCTAATTATTTCGGTTTTAACAACCAAGTATTTAAACAGTCAAAAGGGGTGGCTATGGGCTCCCCGATGTCCTCTGTGCTTGCTGAGGCTGTGTTAAGGCCGTTAAAATCACAAATCCTAAATAGAGCCAGATTGGTACCTGCATTATGGCTACGTTATGTAGACAATATATTTTTTGTTTGGCCTCACGGGGTGGAAGAATTGGATGATTTCTTCTCCTTCATCAATTCCTTCCATAATGACATCAAGTTTACTATGGATTGCACCAATGATGACTCCCTTCCTTATCTGGACTTCCTTGTCACTAAACGGCTTAATGGAACTTTTTCTGACTAAGGTTTATTATAAGCCCACTTATACCCCAAATTTAATTTTACCCTCATCTTTTAGGCCGGCTACCCACAAATTGGCATTTTTCAGACATCATGCTTTCCCACTCTTCAAATGACTAGTCCAGGATTGCGGAAATAAACAATATTAAATCGTCGGCCTCAGCTGCAAGCTATGAAGAGTATGTAATTGATGACATCTTTAGGTGCACCGAACTTGAGTTTGGTAATCAATGTTGTCGTATCAAGGAACCCAGTCAGAGGTTCATCGGCTCCTTTCCGTACGTACCGGGACTTTCCTATTTCATCCGGAATGCATTTAAGAAGTTAGGGCTTGGAGTTGGAATTTGCCACCCTAGGTCAATATCACAATTCTTTCTTTCATCCAGAAGTCGCAGCACTTTACTTGCTAACACAGGGGTATATTCCATACCCCTTCGATAGCAGGATGGAAGTACCAAGTTTTATATTGGCATGACAAAGAGGTCCTTTGCGACTGGTTTGTCCAAACACAAAAGAGACTTCTTGAAGAATAAATCATCCACTGCCCTATCTATGGAGGTCATGACATCTTCTGTCGCTCCACAATGGGCCGATTTGCAACAGGTTGCACCATACACTACCACCAGAGGTACAGCCATCAGGAAGTCTCTGGAGATCTTGTTTAGCAATGATGTCTGCAACAATCACATGTCAATGGAGCTGCCTTTGATATGGCGCATGTTCCTGCGTGCCTCTCATGAAAGGACCTGATTCCTCTGTTTCCGCACGTCCCGTGCTGTCACGTTTTTATACATTTTTTATATTTCACATGCATATTTAAATTTTCTGTACATTCATTTAGATTACTAACGTTGTTCCAAAACCACGTCTAAGCCTGAAGAAGGCACCCGTAGGTGCTGAAAGCTTGCAACCTTTTGTTTGCTGTCTTATGATAATAAACGGATATTATCATTCTTTACTTCCATTTGTGTTGTTCATTGACTCTTCCAACTAGTTTAGTGGGCAATTTCCAGTTTAAATTTATTTTTAAATCTTATAGAATTTTTTCTCTCTCAGCTTTTTAGGTAAGTTAGTTTCAAAATGTTCATAAATTTGAGTGCTTTTTTTAACTTTTGTATAAGGTTGTATCTTCTGACCGGAATATGGACCTCACTGAGACACTGTGGTGGACATTTGATGTCTAGTGAAAAATAATTGTGACCAATTATTAGTTGAAAGAGTTAGCTCTTGTGCAAAATACATTCTTTTCGAGAATCATTCATGAACTACCAAGTTTGCTGATTCATTCCTCTTGAATGAATCATTCATGAACTACTTTGGTTTCTTGAAATATTGAAATCCCTTTGATTTCTTTAAATATAAATGGATTTAGTGTTTGGACTTCTTTCCAACCCCAAGCTATCTCATTATGCACTGGTCACAAAAAGTTAGGGATGTTGTGATAAAAGAAAATGTGGTGTTGTGCAAACTTAGAGACAATTGCAGATTAGTTATGAGCATGGCTAGCTGCATCATGACAACACAGCATGTGACCTAGGAGAAGTGGAAAATGGGTTGTTTCTCCATTTGGTCTGAAATTTTGTTCAATATATTGCCTTCAGTGTGGGATTAACTTGAAATACTCAAGAGACTCGTATAGCGTATAAATCCGTTTATTTTTGTTGTGTAGTCAGCTCAAAGATTCGCCAAGCTTTCGCATTCCACTGGGAGGCTTTTTCAAAGCAATGGAAAAGCCTCCCAGTGGAGTGTGAAAGCTTGGCGAATATTTGTGCTGACTACATCACAAAAATAAACAGATTTAATATGCTATATGCATCTCCTGAGTATTCCCAATCTGGTGTATTTAAAATAAAATAACTTGAAATGATGCCCAGTCAATGTTTAATCATTCACAAGAGAAATGTGGCTGTTGGCTTGTTACAGGCAGGTGTACAGCAGATCGATGTGGCTGCTGCTGGAGGAGTTTCTCAAAGTAGTAAGTTGGCAATGCACAAAATTTCTACAGCATGGAAATGTTGTAGATCGACCCCCCTGGAGTGATCATGCGAGTATAACCACCTGGAGGCAAGGACGCTAACTGACAGTACGTGCTCAGAGAAAGCCTAGTATCACCAGTGGTCATCTCTGGGAATCACTTCGAGCTGTTTCTGGTGTCATAGTATGTATGAAAACTGTACAAAACCATCTTCATGAGTATGGACTCAGAGTTAGGGGGCCACTGAGATGTATACCATTGATATCAGCTCAGCATCATCAAAGATGTACCTGGGTCCAACAGTACATGTCGTGGAATACAGAGTGGCACCATGTACTTTTCACAGATTAATACTGAAACTCAATGAGGACATGTGTGGATGATATCCAGCACATGAATGGAACCACACTATATGCAGTCCATCCTCCCCTAGCAGTGGCAATCAGTTCTGGCATTGGCAGGAGTGTTTTAATGGCCATACTTCCTTGTATGTTTGTTAAGGCAACATGAATGCCTCAGTGTGGTCAAACGAGATCATTGTGCACATTATGATACTGTTTCATGTTGCTGTTGGACATGCATTCTGTTTCTCAATGACAGTGCAACCTGTCACTGTGCCTGGAACGTGCTTCAGGAGCTGGAAAATCGTGGGATTGCATCGTTACGGCTGCCTTTGAGGTCTGCTGACCTTAATCCTATTCAGAACATTTGAGACACTGTACAGTGATGTCTGGATAACCACATTTCATACCCCACTATGCTGGCAAACCCCTATAATGTGTTGCCTGTAATATGGGGTGAGCTGCCCCAGACACTCGTCAGTAATGTCATTGCAAGTATGCTTCATAGGTGTTAAGACGCTCTTGGGTACTGAAATCCAGAGGTATAGACATTCTCTAAATTTACCATTTTGTCTATATTGCAATGCTATTTTGTTGTGTGCAAAAATTGCATAATAAATTGTTTTTGTAAACACTGTTTATCATTTGAGTTACATGGACTCTCTGATGTTATTCAATGTTTGTTACTTGAGTCAGATACTTGCATCCTTCGTTTCATGCAATACCCCTAACTTTTTTGTGACCAGTATATAGATATATACTGTGCAAATACTCCCAAAACTGAAAAAAATCAACGACACTTCTGGCCCCAAGCATTTCGAATAAGAGATATCTTCTACCTGTATTTCGTTTACTCATGCCATTGCTACCATGAAAAATACTTAAGAATTATCATAATTTTACTGCATGTTATTTTTGCCATTCATGCCTCTTTAGCATGATGTAATTATTCAATTTTGTTTTGTTTTTCCTTTTATATAGTTTTGGGTGAAAATGGGCCTTTTCAACCAACAGTCAGTACATTAGCAAGTGAACATGCATCTATACCTCTTAAAACAACTGTTAGCAGAGTTGACCAATTGTCAAAAGTTATTAATTCTGTAGGAATTGCTAAAGCCTTGGATGAGGTAAGCTTTAATTTTGACACTGCATATTAGTAATCTGTAATTAGTGAAGTTGTATTAAGTGATTTTTTTACCATGCTTGTTTATTGCTTCATTATCAGAGGTTAAAACAATTTCCTGAAGATAAATGGTGTTTTGTCTTTCAAAACTTTCGAAAACTGAAGTACAGAGGGACGATTTTTCCCATAATTGTAAAAAAAATTTCTCACAATGTTTCTTGTTCCCAATATTATTATTAATGTCATTTTATTGCATAAATGTTTGTATTTCAGCATGAAACTGTAGGTAACGATTTCCAAAAACAGAAGTTAAGACGGCGTGAAGGGTTTCCCTGTAGGCTTCAGGCAAAGATTCTTCCGTAGATTCAAAGAATTCCACCATTTTCATTATCGTTTTGGGCATTCTGGAGATCAATGCACAACTGAACAGAGATTTTGGGGAGTAATGGTGGGGAACAGGGATTTGTTTTTCATTTGACGACGTGATTCCGTCTTACAAAACTTTCGAAAACGGAAGTTAGATGCAGCGAAGATTTCTCCCGTAATCTTTTTTTCTCGCAATGTTCCTTCTGCCCATTATTGCTCTTAAATATCCTTTTATTCCACCAATACTGCATTTCAACCTAAAAATGGAGGAAACTTCTGAAAACGGAAGTCAATGGAATGAAGATTTCTCCCGAAATCAATTTTTTTCTTCTCACGATGTTCTCACTATCCTGTATTGTTGTTAAATGTTACTTCCCCCATAAATGTCTACACTTAAGCTTGATAAGGGAGGAAATTTTCCAAAAACGGAAGCGACCGTTTGAAAATTTGTTAGAATTGATGCATGGTGTTCAAAAGTATTCATATTCTTAAAGTTGCGCCATTTATCTTAAGTAGTGAAAGCTTTAATATCGTGTGTTCACGGTCCTCAGGCTGAAAGTTCTTTCAGCATGATGGATAAATTGTCATTGGAGGGAATAAAAGGGGAGGAGGAAAGAAAAGGTGAAGAAATAGGAAGGGGACTACATCAACAGAAAGAAAAACTAAGCAAAGATTGCTGTGCAACTGCAGAGTTGACAAAAGACAAATATGGCCGTGGAACTTGCTCAGAAGAAAGCAACACAAGAGGAAAATTGAGCAGATGTTTTAGCAAGTACAAAACAACAAAGATAGAGAGAGAGAGAGAGAGAGATGTGTTTGAAGCAATGTCTTTTAAAATCACTTTATTTTCAGTAATTTTATATTGTGAATACAGTGAAAAATTCCATCTTGCTCGTGCTGCTTTATATTCACTTTCTTGTTGCATGTTTGGATTTTGTTTGCCCGATTAAAAAGTTCAGCTTTTTTGTTTCTTGGTTAGTCCAGGCCTGTTTGTGCTCCGGGGAATTCGAACAAGGCGCCCCCGAAATTCCGGGAATTTAGAAAAACATACCATTCTGGATGAAATATTACCAGGTGACCAGCGTTCGGCTCCTTGGGCGCAAAGGGGGAGAGGAGAATGTTTGGCGGCTTAGCACATGCACCTCTTTGCTCTAAAAGCCGGCTGCAGATGAGAGGGAAAAGCCATTATAAACAGTGCCAAGGGAAGAAAGACCACAGGCCCCCAACCATTAAGAATCACTCGCACCCCTTCGCCGTTAACGGCGGCACGTCTGAGTTGTTTATCCGATGCGCTTTGTGTGACACTCCTGGTACTGTCCCCTCCTCTGTCATTGACGGCAGCATTTGCTCCTCTGATTTAAACGATCTTCCCATTCGCTTAAGGTGAAATAAGCGTGCCTAAAGGTCAGAGCAGCGGGGGTTTTTTGCACGATCTTGAATCCCCGAATTCTACTGTAGTAGGGTTTTGAATGCGAGAACCTATAAGTCATATGTCTGCAGCATGAATTGCTAGATTCGTGTCACATGCTTTCCGGTTGTGGTGGGTGAGAAGTCCGTTCGGCGCTGATAATCAAGTAGCGGCTTAGAGAATTTCAGTATGAAATTTCTTGATATTAGCAGTGATATAACCAAATTAGAAGAATCTGTCCGGAATGCTTTTCGATGGGATTGACTTGAACCAGGGCGCGCAAAACCGTCCGTCCGCGGCGGCCAAGAATTCATTGCAGAGGATTAATTTCCTGACCACGACGTCCACACGGACGGCCCTTTTTCCCGTAAGCTTGCAGTATGATTGTGATTAGAACATTTTTCTCTTACATTTTTTTTTTTTTTTTTTTTTTTTTTTTGCCAATTTAAAATTTGTGCATGTCAAGTGCCATAGTTTTACGAAATTACGCATTCTCTTAAGCGATAAGCCGTTCTTTGTTGGCAAAATAGTTCCGCGGCGACACCCTCCATTCCAAAATTTTAAGGTGCTAAGCCAGTGTGCTGCTTTCTCATTCCCTCTCAAAGTTTTCCCCGTGTGAATTTTACGCCTGAAGCGGGAGGTGTAACTGTAAGGATAGCGACTTCACAGTTGTTGTTTTTTTCTTCTTCCTTTCTCTCCCGTCTATCTGCCCCCCCCCCCTCTTCCCCCAAACCATCCCTTGTTTAGTTTCATTTGTTAATACTGGAGTAACCCGGTATTAACCAATGCAATAAACAACGGTTGCTTCTTCCCTTCACGTGTGACCTTGACATCTCGCATGTGTGATGCCCGCCGTAATATTGGCTTCCCATGTATACCGTTTTCTGCATGTTTCGTGGCGCCCTTGACAACAATCTTACCTAATGCCGCACATTCTATCTTTCGTCTTTTGCCATTTTGCAGTTGAAAATTCTAAATTCCATGTAACAAGCTTTTTGCTATGAAAGCAGAAATGTATTTATTTTCTGTATGCACATTAAAAAAAAAGAAAAATCAGTAAAGTGACTATATTTAATATGCATGTATTTCTCGACGTATCGAGATTAAAAAACATGTTTTATATACGTTAATTCTTTTTTCAGTTAAATCCATTCAATAGTGGTTTAACTGTTGGAACTTTTACATGTTATAGTTCCTTTGTGTGAAATACAATTTCCAGTTGGAAATTATTAGTATTTACTGCGAACAAATACCTCGGTAATCAAATGTAATTCAAGGGAAAACTTTTCACGTACCTCTCAGTTGTAAGTGGTTGATGTTCGAATCTTTGTATGGCTGTTCTCATCAGGCTTTTGATTCTTGAGTTTAGACTTTTAAAAATTTAGTCGGCACATTTTCTTCACGGGTCCCGAAAACGGATAGACAAATTCATCGAATAAATTCATTTGTCTATCCAATTTCGGGACCTGTGAAGAAAATGTGCCGATTAAATTCTTAAAAGTCTAAAGCCAAGAGCCTGATGAGAACAGCCATACAAAAATTTGAACATGGACCACTTACAACTGAGAGGTATGCGAAACGTTTTTCCTTGAATTACATTTGATTACCAAGGTATTTGTTCGCATTAAATACTAATAATTTCCAACAGAGAAATTGCATTTCACACAAAGGAACTATAACATGTAAAAAGTTCCAACAGTTAAGCCGCTATTGAATGGAAAACTGAAAAAGAATGACGATATTTAAATTCTACGTAGTTATGGTATTTATACGAGTCTGACGGGTTTCTTTCAAAGGAAGACGGGTAAAATTTCCGAGATTTTTCGTGCCCTGGCTTGAACGCATGGATAGTAATGACGATACCGTCAGCACGTGGTACAAGAAAATAGATAGTTTTGGACAAGCTTATGTGTTTTGCAACTCATTACTGAAATATGGTGGAGAATTTTATAAAGCCTTAATGAACCATGCAAAAACTTTGGCATATTAAAAGTTCAAAATGTGTTAAAAGTTCAATGACCCTGAGTCATTATGCAAGTGCGAAGAATACGGATGATCTGGTGGAGAGCGATGATCGACCACTTGATATAATGACAAGAAAAGCTCGGCAAGAAGTGTTAGTATCATCATTCATCGCTGAAAATTCTTTCTTTTAGTTTGGCGCCAAATTTGATTGAGCTGTGTCAAGAATTAAGCCGGGTCCAAACTGCACTGAAATCTCTGTCC
Organism: Macrothele yani; assembly: GCA_039090855.1. Taxonomy (NCBI): domain Eukaryota; kingdom Metazoa; phylum Arthropoda; class Arachnida; order Araneae; family Macrothelidae; genus Macrothele; species Macrothele yani. The sequence goes on from JAYWMT010000058.1 coordinate 378,813, forward strand.
ATGAACAGAACTACCGTATGTTACAAGTTAAAATACGAAATTGGCAGAACAGTTAAAGAAAATATAATTTAAACTTTAAGAACCACAACGTTTTCTTTAAATGTGGATGAAAGTACTAGCTATGCACAAGAGAGCATACTTGCAATGCAAGTGCAGATTTACAATGACGATCACAGTGAGGTTGTAGTTCATCATCTGGCTTCTTTAAAACTGGAATCTTGTAATGCACAAGCTGTTTATACAGCAATTGTCAGTACCATTCAGCCGCCCCGGTGGCGCAGTGGTCTAAGCAATGGCCTCTGATCATTCGTCCGAAAGGGGTCCGGGTTCGAATCCCGGTGAGGCATGGATGTTGTGTTTGTCTTACGGCACTGGCTCTTTCCCTTCCCTGGAACCAGTGGCCCTAAATTAGGGATGGGCAACTGCTTATAGCCCATTAAGTTGCTCACAGTGGTCGTTAAACCTCCAATCAAAAAAAAAAAAAAGTACCATTGAAGAACATCAGATTCCATGGAAAAATTTAACTAGTATTTTAATGGATTCGTGGAACACTATGCGTGGGAAAAAAGTGGTGCCGAAACTAGAATAAGAAGAAATAAAGCACCTCACTTATTAGATATTGATGGTGGCACTTGTCATATAGCAAATAACTGTGCCAAGAAGTTTTCATCATTTTTTGAAAGTTACTTGGAAGATTTTCTTTATGATATTTATTTTGACATGAAACGCTGTAGCAAAAGGGAGAATTTTTCCAAAATATGTGCAGTGCTTGGAATTAAAATACTGAAGCTTTTGAAGAGGCCAGATCACAGGTGGGTGTATATTTTAACTGTCTTAAATAGAATTAAAGAGTTGTGGGATGCTCTTATAGTATTTTTTTTTTTGTTATGTGGATAAAAAAGATAAAGAGTTATTTTTCTTATGTCAAAGCTGTGTATGATAATAGAAATATTTCATCTCAAAAAGAGCTTGTAGATGGAGTACATTCCTCTTTACATTCCCCAAAACTTACAAAGGATGCTGTAGCTCGGAAAAAAAGAATAGTCAACGAATTATTTGTTTTGCAGAAAAAAAGTCATTGCAAATAGCATTATATACAGCAGTGCTACCGGAATTTGATGTGTTTGAAACCAAAAAACCAATGCTTCATATGTTACATACCAGCATTTATTTCAAAAGTTATTTCATCAAGTTTTAACAAATCCTCAAGCTTTAACAAAAATTTTAACAAAAAAATCATCAAGCTTTAACAAAAATAACAAGTCAGAAGTTATTTCAAAGTGCGTATCTTTCAAGGATTTGTTAAAGCTTGATGTTAGTAACTCTAATTTCCACTTACCCAGCAAGTTGATGTATATTGGATCAGAAGCTTGCACCATTATGAAAAAATTATCAAAAGACCATGTGATAGCAAAAGAATTCAAAATCTTTTTGGTCAAAGCCTTCACTAACACAGCAAATATATGATACAAAAATTACCTGTTGGAAATTCATTTCTTATTAGTTTTACAGCATTGGACCCAGAGCTAAGAGGTAAAACTAGTACTATGTTAGCATTTGAAAAATTATCTTTTTATCTGTCTCATATATTTTCTGAGGCTGAAAAACCACAACTGTGGGCAGAAGTAAGATTATACCAAACTGACATTGATATTACTGATGAAATGCTGTACTGTTGTGATACCAATAAAAAAAAAAATTGTGCGATAGACAAATATTGGTCTAAAATTTTTTACTTTAAAGATGAAGTTACAAATAAAAAAAATTATCCTATGTTAAGAAAATTAGTCAAGGCATGCCTTACCTGCTTCCACGGCCCACTAGAAAGTGCTTTCAACTTAATGGATGATATTCTGACTGACAGTAGAACATCTCTTAAAATTGATTCATTGGATGCACTGCAAATTGTTAAATATGACTTAATGTCTTCCAAAGAAACAACTTGCCAAAAATGTGGCACGAAAAATCCTGTGACTAATCCAATTAATAAGGATTTACTTGTAAATATCAATAAAAGTTGGAAGCGTATCAGGAGGGCTTTAATGCCCTCCTGATATGCTGAAAAATCTAGTTCTGATGTGCTTATTTCTAATATAGAAACTCATGAAATCCCATCCAGTTCATGCCAAAAAGAAATTCGTAGTTCTACATGTGAACAGGGATCTTCCAAATCCCTGTGCGTTGTGAAACCTTCCAGTTTTGTATGTGAAGGAGGAAAAAAGAACCTTTTCCCTTCCAACAGTTATTGTGAAATTCAATTCAAAAGAAAGGCAGATTCAGAGCTTATTCCAAGGAAACAAAAGAAACTGTATGCTTTTTTTTTTTTTTAATAATTCAGGTGTTTTAAGACTGGTTTATTGTATTTTTTCTTCATAATATATTCTGTTTTAAATGTTTAAAATTGTTAAATATTGCTAAAAGAAGGTAAATGTAAATAAATTTTTGAATTATTATAATACAATTGGGTTATTATAATACACTGGCGGAAAGTGAAAAAAGAACACCAAGAAGGAGACGTCTGATACCAACTAAATTTATACAGCATAATAACGAAATACAGAGGATAACGTGATCAAAACATTATGGCAAAATACAGCTGTATTTGCTGGTAAACTGAAAAATAACATTTCCATGTAACATGGTTAGTATGAGGTTGAACCGCCATGAACTGTGTCACACTGTGCAATTCTGGCATGGAGTCTGTCGTACAGATGTTGGATGTAAGTTTGGGATATTGAGTTCCAAGCATCCTCAACCTGGACGCGTAAATCGGGGATGGTCGTGTCTGGCTGTGGAGACCAGATAAGTCGTCCCATAAAATCCCATACGTGCTCAATGGGGGACAAATCCGGTGAACGTGCAGGCCATGGAAGTTATGGAAGTTGTCTCACACTCTGAAGTGCATGTTGCGTTGCACGTGCCGTGTGTGGGCGTGCATTATCTTGCTGGTAAACACCACAATGGACCGACCTTACAAATGGCACAACAACGGGCTGAGTGATGTTGTTGATGTAGGAGGTGCTGTTTAACGTACCCGGTACAAAAACTAGTTGTGTATGGGAATGATAGCTGATCGCTCCCCACACCAGGAGACCAGGTGTAGGCCCTATGTGTCGCTGGCGGATGCAAGAAGGGTGGAGACACTCCCCTGTGCGTCGGCTAACACTCATACGGCCATCGGAGGCTCCCAAGCGGAATCTGCTTTCATCGCTGAACACGACAGATCGCCATTGCATTCTCTAGTGCAGACGTTGGTGACACCACTGCAGCTGTTCCTGACGGTGGGCTGGAGTCAGAGGTACACATGCCAGAGGCACACATGCACGTAGTCCTGCATCCAGCAAACGGTTGCGGATTGTTCACACAGTCACCTCAGGTGCAATGGCAGCTCGGATTTGCGTCGCAGTGAATGTTCTGCTTGACAACGCCGCTCTTCTTATGCGTCGATCGGTCCGCTCATCAGTCCGTCTGTGACTCCCGGTTCCACGTCTTCTCGTGTGGGAATGTTGCTCGGACCATCTACGCCACCATCGTACCACCGCCGATACTTCTCATCCAATTCACTCCACAATACGATGATACGACCAACTGGCCTCGCGGAGTTCGACTAGACGACCTCGCTAAAAGTCCGATAACTGCTGAAATCATACACGTCTTCCATGTCCAGGCATTGCAGCTTCTTCAGGGTTTTCGCACGTGTCTGTACGCCGACGACTGATTACATTCACTTTGCCGTACTCCTTAAATACCCCCGATGATAATTTGCATATTATGCCGTGCTGTGGTGTAAGCGCTCACCGGTTGGTCCCGAAATTAACTTTACACCTACGTAAACTCGACCCCATTAACATATGTAAATTTCATGATCGTACGCCAATTTTTTCTTGGTGTTCTTTTTTCACTTTCCGCCAGTGTATGTGGTATAATAATTGGTTTTAAAATACTCATTGAATTAAAAGTCTTAAAACCCTAGTTAGCCCGCGAGATTTTCAGGGGATTTTATCTGGTCTCACAAACACCCCTGTTAGTCTCATGTATGAATATTCCAATTTCTACAGCAGACCACGGGAAGCATTTATTTTCGGCAATGTTCCCGAATTCAAATATAGCCAAATTTTACTAGCAGTTGCACGAAAACTATGGCAATTGTGAAAAATATGGCAAGAAGTAATGTTTCAGAGGTGGTTTCAACATTAAATAAATGTCTGCCATTCTCTTCAACCACTGATGGCAGTAATGACTGTCAAGATATAAAACTTTATCCACTACTTATAACATATTTTGATGAGACTATTGGATGCATTACAACAAAATTAATGTTATTATTAGAATCTTCTGATAACACAAGTGAAGGCATATTTCAGGTTATAAATACTGAATTACAGAAGGAAAAAAGTGGGAGAAGTGTGTTAGCTTTTCAGGAGATAATGCAAATACAATGATGGTAAAAAAGAAAGGAGTTGCATCATTTCTATTAAAAGAAAATCCATCAATGATAATTAGATGTTATTCTTGCCACTTGATACACATTGCTGTGTAAAAAGCTACATCAGTATTCGATGAAAATTTGCTCTTAGTTGACATCTTTTATTTTCTCAATTAAAGCTCCAAGCAGAAAAGCAGCTTTAAATTGCAACAACAGCTTTGTAACCAGGAAATGAAGCCTCATCGAATTTTGAAATATGCCAATACGAGATGGTTGTCACTAGCGAATTGGATCGGCCGTGTCCTGGAGCAGTGGGAACCATTAAGAGCTTACTTTGTAGAAGACAAAAGTCGCAATTTTCAAAATAAACGTTTCTAACATATAAGATCATCTTTGGAAAAACCTAGCACAAAATTATTTCTGTTATTCCTTCATAGTGTTACCATTATTCACAAAAATTAATCTTACTCTAGCAAGATGCTCCATATTTAGATAAATTAAGAAGAACCATTGTGCAGTTCTTTATGGATCTTTTGGCTAGATTTGTGAAGCCTGCTGTCATAGCTGATGGTGATAAGTTTAATTTTTCAAAAAAGAAAAATCAGAAAGAGGACACAGAACTGGTAACTGGAGTAAAAACAAGAATGTGTTTAAACGAAATCATTTTAAACGAAAATGAACTTTCTAAGTTCTATACATCTGTCAGAAAATTTTACTTTGAAGGATGTTCTTATATTCAAAAAAGATACTGATCTATGATGAATTCTTAAAACATGCAGAAGTAGCAAATCCTTCACTTAGAGCCAGAACATCGTTTACTTCTGTATTATACATAGTCGAGCACTTTCCATTTATAATAACTGAAAATGAACTTGATGTACTGGAAGTGGAATTTGCTTGTTATCAAGCTAACAAATTAGAGACTATAGCAGAAACAGATAGAATAGATGTCACTTGGTCAGAAATCTCAAAATTAAGAGGCTGTAATGGAACTGTTAAGTATACTATTCTCCCGAAAGTAATGTTCGCAGTACTTGTAGTTCCACACTCGAATGCTGTGAGTGAGAGAGTTTTTAGTTTAGTGCGAAAAAATCAAGCCCATTTCTGACCTAATTTAGGTTTATAAACTGTAGAAGCACTTCGTATTGCAAAAAGGAATATGTTCTCCTCTGGACAAGTTTGCAGGGATCGCATTCGTCCTAAAATTCCTAAAATTCCTAATATTTTGTGACCCTCCTTAAATTCCTAAAATTAGACCTAAAATTTGCTATTCATCCTAAAATTTTCGTAAGCTTATTTTTATTAAAAACAACCGTTATTAACGCCAATAAATTTACCATTACGGTAAGGTAAAAAGACCTGTTATTGTAGAAACACAGCCTATATGCTGTGCTGCTGAAGGGAGGGAAAAATGACGCCATCGAGATGCACTTGCTTCGGGGCGGGCGTTCCATTTTTTTGCCTTCGAACAGTTTTCGAGAGTAACAAGAGATCTAAGGGAAAAGGGGAGGGGTCATTTTCACCCCTGGTTTGTGCTTTGCAGACGAACTCCGTGGCACGCAGAAGATCGTACTTTATTTTTGTACATGCCTTGTGGAACCTCCTCTTTCTGCTGATGTTTTGTTATTGTAAACCGCAGGTGGGTGGAAGCAAAGAGGAAACGTGGTCTTCTTCCGTAACCTCCGGTAATGACGATGGGATGGTAGCTGAGTTATCTTGGCAGGCAGTAGAGCACGTGATCATTGACCTTCGATCATGCGTCGGCGACAGCGACCTTCGATGCGCAATATATCTCGGCTCCGACTCGCTTTGACTGAACTTGCGTGAGATGCGTATGATAGTTTCTGGTTTTACGTCTTTTATGGTGTTCTCTGTGCAGGTTCAGTTCTCTAGTGGTGACCTGCTTTTTTTTTTTTTTTTTCATATCTTCTGACATCCTCGCAGCCAAATTTCGGGAAGTTGTCTGGTTTTGCAATATTGGAACGTGTTTTTGTACTTCCCTTTCATTTTCTGGTTAGTAATACAAGTGTTTAAGATGCCTAAATCCAAAACAAAATTTCAAGATGCGTGGCTCGCCAAAGAATTGGACGGAGTGAAGTTGAAAGAATGGTGTTCTGCAACTGAAACAATATTTTCTGCTAAGTGTATATTGTGTTCAGAAATTTTCAATATTTCTAATAGTGGCTTTTCACAAGTAAAAGCGCATCATAAAGAAAAAAAAAGTTCCCATAACAAGAAATTCCCATAACAATAAATTTGTTAAATAGTGTTCGTGATTCACATAAATTTTATAAAGAGTATGTTGATAAGCTGAAGGAAGAACAATCAAAAAAGGTAAAAGAAAGGAAGCAGAAAGAGAGGGAAAATAAGGAAAAGCAGCTAGAGAAAAAAAGAAAAGCTGAGTTTGGTAACAAAATAAAAGAAAATGATGCAGAAATAAATAGGCTTAAAAAAGATAAAGAAGCCTCCCTAGCAGTAATTCAAGAGGGAACAGAAAGAATGAGAAAAGCTGTAGAAAAACAAAATACTGTTGAAATAGCAGTTGCCTCTAACTTGATCATACAAGGTTCAGCTGAAATAAAGAAAACAAAGTAAATTAGTTGTGGTGGAAGCAGAAAAAGATAGGCGTATCAGGAAAAGGTTAAAACAATAATATGAAAAAAGTAATTCAGTGAACAATTGTACATAGTTCTTGGTTTTCAATTACCTTTTTAGGATATTATAATTTAATGTGAAACCTGAAAACTTTCTGTGAAAATCGTGAATTGCTTCTGGTTAAACAGCATATTAATGTTCAAAGTGAAACTTGAATGTGGTAAATATACTTGAATATGATAATAACACGTGAAAAGATAAGAACTGAACATTAGAAGTAAATCATACTTAAACTTAAGACATTAGACGTTATGCAAAAAATTTGGGTGTGAACTTCGACCATATATACTAATGGACTGCGCATTGGCAATAGCTGCATCAAAGCCGCCATGGCTCAAACATTGGGCACGTCATCATCAGACTCCAAATTTCGTGTAAAAATGCTGTTATGATTACTAATTTACATTGCAGAACTTCAGTGTTTTCGGTGTATTATGTGAATGCGCTCATATATAATGAAAACTCTTCAGGTAAGTTTACTTATGAGCTATATACATGCATGAACGGGTTGTTTACATTTTGTGATTTATAATGTGATGAACATTTGCGAAGAATTTGGAACATGCATTCCATTTTTTTTTTCTTAAGTTACTATATTTTTATATCAATAGCTGCAAGTTTCTGGTTAAGTAATTGAACTTTATTGACTTAGGTATTTAATTCGTTTCTTACCCATGAAAAATCATAGAACTTTCTTTACTATATCGCTCAGAGCAACCATAAGCACAGCAGGTGTAACCCATCTTTTTGACTGTTGTCATGTGATTTTATGTTGGAGCCAGAAATTTTGATGTCATGCGCAGTCTATCAGTATATATGGTTGAAGGGTGTGAAGCAAACTCTTTACAATGTATACAAAGTTGTTTTACTAGATGTATACAAATATACATCTAGTTTTTATTGAAATACACTCCTAAAATTTTCCTAAAATTTTTCTAAAAATTCCTAAAATTCCTAAAATTCCAACCTAAAATTTTCCAGAAGTATGCTATGATCCCTGAGTTTGTTATGAAAAAATATTTTCTGCTGAGAGACTCAAATCTGCAAAACAATGTACAGCCAAATCACTAAAGAAAGCTGTTTAATCAATTTTTTGTTGTGTAAAAAAAAATGTATCTGTCATGGTGTATATTATTTTCCATGTGAAAAGTTTGGAATATTTTGATACAGATTTTCATGTATATAAATGAATAAGTAAGTTAAAAATACTAATTAAACTAAATTAGTAATAGCATGTCTTCTGTGGTTAAAATTATTCTTTTTGGTATGACTACTGAAAAATGGACAAAAAACTACTGATAATTTGTACAAGTACTACTGAAAATATCTGAAACAGGTTGGCATCTGTGTAAACTGACTACAGTCTGATGTTTAAAGGTATTAAATTACCTAAAACGTAATAAAATCATGTACAGTAAGTAATTAAATCCTCTGAAGTCAACCATTGCCTTTAGCAAAAGTTAAAAATTGCATTTGAAATAAAAGTAGTGACATTTACATTATTGAAAAAAACAAAGTTAAATTTTGATTACAAATTTGATAGATAAAAATTATACTTTTGAGAATAGTGATTTCAGTGGCAAGCATCTAAGCACCATCTCTTGCGAATGCACTTTCAACAGCTCATGGTGTCATTTTCAAGTGAAGAAAAACACATACTTGTGCAAATCAGACTGATCATGCACGTGTGTTACAATCAAAGTGGCACGGTTTTGTAACAGGTAGGGTAGGGTAGGGTAGGGTAGGGTATGGTATTTACCTTCATTGCACATGTCTTCTAGGTTGGATGGATCACATCTTAGGAAGAGCGATGTGCTGTCATCTCTGAAGTGCTGGAATTATTAAATCATCAGAAAATTTAAATTTTAGAAAATAAAATGCATATCACATTAAACACAGAATAATCCACAATATATTTTTGATATATTAATAAATTGTAAGAAAAAGAGATTGTGGATTATTCTTTTTAGCATGATATGCCTTTTATTTTATTTTTGAAATTTAAATTTTCTGGTGGTAATCCCTATGCTTCACAGAGTAGACACATCTGCACTTTTGCAGATGTGATCTGTCCAATCTGGTAAGCATGTGCAATGAGGAGAAAATGACCATAACATACCTTACTGTTGCAACAGACAACCCCTTTGATTGTAACACACATGCATGATCAGTCTGCTTTGCAGACGTATGTGTGTTTCTTCACTTGAAAATGACAGCACAACCTTCGAAAGTACACTTGTGAGAGGTGGTGCCTTAGACATCTGCCATTGAAGTCACTATTCCCATTGGTATCATTTTTATCTTTCAAATTTTTAATCAAAGTTTGTTAGGTTTTGTTCATTATTGTAAATAGTACTATTTCTATTATATCTCATGTGATTCTATCATATAGTTCACATACAATTACGTGACTACAAGGTTCTTCAGGAAGACGTCTTAACGTCTGTAAATTCTGTTTTACACGTTCTGTAAAGTGGATAGCCTATAGTCTGTGGTGGTGCATTAACTTATTCAATTAAAATATAAATCGGTTAGAAATCCTAAATATGTTACTTACGGAATTGTGTGTTCAGTCCAGCGTCAGTAGTTATTGAGTTTCTTTGTCCAAAGTTGAATCTTGTTTCAATATGGTCAGTTGTTAGGGTTAGTTTGAGAGCCATTTCGTTATAAATTGTACCCTACTTCGGATGTGTCCAGATGTTAGGGTTAGCTCTGTTTTGGCTATATCGACATCATATTGAATGGGTAAAGGTTTCCAGATAATAATCGACATCATATTGAATGGGTAAAGGTTTCCAGATAATAATTATTACAATCAAAGTGGCACGGTTTTGTAACATATTTAATGGGTAAAGGTTTCGTCGGCGCACAGACACGTGCGAAAACCCTGAAGAAGCTACAATGACAACTTTTACGGATTTTCACTTCATCTTATGATTTTACGAAAGTCACCCGAAAAAACTATGGAAAAGCCCTCGTAAGATCCCTGCACGCAATTTCTATTTTTTTACCGAGGTGAAAATACTCCAAAAATGCGTATATGTAACGCGCTCGGCTAGATATCAAGAGTTCTGTTGGTTCAATTCCACAGCGGCGGCTGAAAAATAATTTTTCGAATGCTGTGTGTTTCTGGAACGTGGAAAGAGCAATGTATTTATTTATTATTTTTTTACAGTCTTTTGGTCAAAAACGCACTTTACAGATAGTCCCTTATGCGCATTCGATGTTCTGACTTCCCCCGCTGACGGAGGCGCAGTTTGTCACGTGATTCCCTATCAGCCATTTGAGAGTACCGTGCGCAAAAGTCGAGAGAACTCAGCTCAGTGCCTTTTGCCAACTCTTTACATTGATTGCATGTGGCTTCGTGCTTGTGAAAATTTCAGTGCAAACGTTTTAACCCTTTCCACTTGACTGTCGGGTAACACCCGACATTACGAAATCGCCGAATAGCTCACCCGCCACTCCGATGACATCTTTGTAGCTCACGTGTCGGTGGTTGCGAGACATTTCTTTTTCGTCGAATAGGTCGGGTGACACTCGCCACGCCGATTACACCCCTATAGCTTGCATGTCGGGGCTCGCGAGGCATTTCTTTTTCATCGGATAAAGAAAAAAAACGTCGTCGGGTTTCACCTGCCATGTCGATGGCGCCTCTATGACGCTCGCGAGGAATTTTGTTTTCACCGAATAGCTTGCGTGTCGAGTGTTACCTATGACGCCTCTATAGCTTGGATGTCTGTGCTCGCAAGGAATTTCTTTTTCGCCGAATAGGTCGGGTGTCATCCGCCACGTCTATGATGCCTCTATAGCTCGTATGTCGGGGCTTGCGAGACATTTCTTTTTCGCCGAATATCTCGGGTGTCACCCTCCATGCCAATGATGCCTCTGTATCTCGCATGTTGGCGCTCATGAGATTTCTTCTTCGCCGAATAGCTTGCGTGTTGGGTGTCATCTGTCGCGCTCATTACGCCTCTATAGCTCGTGGATCGGGGCTTGCGAGATGTTTCTTTTTTGCCGAATATGTCAGGTGTCATCCGCCATGCCAATGATTCCTCTATAGCTCGCATGTTGGCGCTCGCGAGACATTTATTTTTCGCCGAATAGCTTGCGCGTCGGGTTCATCCTCTGTGCTCATTACGCCTCTATAGCTCGTGGGTCGGGCAGGGCTTGCGAGACATTTTTTTCACCGGATAAAGAAACATCTGCGTGTCAGGTTTCACCGGCCATGCCGATGCCGCCTCTATGGTTCGCACGTTGGCGCTCGTGAGGAATTTCTTTTTCACTGAATAGATCGGATGTCGTCCGCCACGTCTATGACCCCTGTATAGCTCGTATGTTGGGGCTTGCAAGACATTTCTTTTACGCCGAATATTGCACGTGTCTGGTGGCACCCTCCATGCCGATGTCGCCTCTATAGCTCGCATGTCGGGGCTTGTGAGACATTTCTTTTTCGTCGAATAGGTCGGGGCTCGCGAAGCGTTTCTTTTCACCGGATAAAGAAAAAGGAATGTCATCTGCATGTCAGGTGTCACTCGCCACGCCGATGACGCCCCTATAGCTCGCATGTTGGGGCTCGCGAGACGTTTCTTTTTCACCTGATGAAGAAAAAGAAACTTCATCTGCGTGTCGGGTGTCACCCGCCATACCGACGACGCCTCTACGGGCTCGCATGTCGGCGCTCACGAGGAATTTCGTTTTCACCGAATAGCTCCGGTGTCACTTGCAGTGCCGATGACGCCTCTATGGCTCGCATGTTGGCGCTCGCGAGGAATTTCATTTTCACCGAATAGCTCTAGTGTAACTCGCCGTGCCGACGCCGCCTCTACGGCTCGCATGTTGGTGCTCGCGAGGAATTTCGTTTTCACCGAATAGCTGCGGTGTCACTCGCCGTGCCAATGACGCCTTTATGGCTCGCATGTCGGCGCTCACGAGGAATTTCGTTTTCACCGAATAGCTTGCATGTCGGGTGTTATCTGCCACGCCTATGACACTTCTATAGCTCGGATGTCGGCTCTCGCCAGTAATTTATTTTTCGCCGAATAGGTCGGTTGTCATCCGCCACGTCTATGACGCCTCTATAGCTCTTATGTCGGGGCTTGCGAGACATTTCTTTTTGCCCCTAATATCTCGCGTGTCGATTGTCACCCTCCATGCCAATGATGGCTCTATAGCTCGCGAGACATTTCTTTTTTGGTGAATAGGTCGGGTGTCAGCCGCCACGCTGTTGGTGAAACTATATCTTGTATGTCGGGGCTGGTGAGCTAAAGCTGAGCTTTCACTGCTAAGTTGTAGCCTATACTGCAGGGAAAAAAAATTCTAGTTCTGTGTGAGTATGGGTGAAAAGTTATTTGAGTGGAAAGGGTTAATTTTGATCAAAACGAAACGTAGCAGTGAAACAGCTATGACAATGTTCAAAAAGAACGAAGTCAGATAAAACTTATCGTCAAGTGTATCGCGGTATGTATAGTAAAGAATGGCCTTTTTATGAAGCATCTAAAGTTTTGCTGAATCACATTTTATAAGCCATGTGGCTGCGATTTTAGCCTGTCACAAGGCGGCCGCGATGATTTTAGGCGTCATGCGGAGAGCAAGAAGGACGAAGATCATGTCAAAAGATTAAATGGAGATGTGAGTAACATTAATGTAACCAAAAAACTTCTGACAGCTTATAAAGAATCCTGGAAAAAATATCAAGAGCAGATTAGTGCTGGAAAAATGCAGCAAAACGAGCAAAAAGAAAAGAAATTGAATATTCACAAGGTGATTTGAAATGGGAAAAAGCTGAACATTTGCAGCAGTTGGATTCCCTCATAAAATGTTGAACAATGCTGAGATGAACATTGAATGTGGCATAAAAAAAAGACTTGAGAGCAATAGAAAGTGGACAGATACTATTAAAAGAAGTAAAACAAAACATTGCTAACTACTTAAAAAATTAGAAAAGAATAGAAGTGAGCAATTAAATATTGACAAAAGCAGCGAAAAATTAAACATTTTTTGTAAAATAAATTATTAATAATAGAATCCTGCTATGGTTACAAATTTTTTGATCTATTTGAAAACTAAAATGTTTGCATATGTGTGTGTGTATTTCAATGCAAGATGTTTTAAATTTGAGTCGGGTGCATCTATTTCCAAAACATTTTCTACCTAAGAGTTTGTTCTATCCACTAATATTTTACCTGGTCTAAGAAATGTTTTCTTACGCCAAAAATGTATTTTATCTGCTCCAAAAAATGCATTTTATTGTTTCAAAAATGTGTTTCACCTGCTCCAAAAATGTATTTCACCTTCTCCAAAACGTATTTTGCTGCTCCAAAAATGTATTTTACCTGCTCCAAAAACGCATTTTGCTGCTCCAAAAATGGTTTTTAACTTTCCATCACTGTATATTTCATATCAGTGAAATGTTACTTTTTATTTGTCAGACACATTTTTTGTTAAAAGTACAAATTCTTTTTTCGCTTATGAACTGTTTGAGGAGACTTTAAATTTCATTATCAAAATTACTGAAATTTTCTTTGAGGATACCACATGAAAACTATCAGACATGGAGGGGAACTTACAGCAGCACATTTACCAAGAAATTACCTTGTATTTTAATGAGTGTAATAAGAACCTTACCTTTGCTAGAAGGTCTGTTCTAATTTGAAAAAAATATACATTTCTCTGCACGTTTTTCCCCATTTTGAGTTCTACAGTTGGTTTGGGCTTCTGGTGCGGCGGTCTTATGTTGTCTTCATCTCGTTCTTTATTTGACAGAATGAGTAATTCTTTAATCCGTACTGCGACAATGATACTTGGTCTAAGAACCTCTATTTGACTTAAAAACCTATTATTTCACTGACGTTTATATAACCCTAACCGGTAGTTTAATTGACTTATAAAACTTACTATTCCGTAAAACCACATGCGTGAACATTCACTAGCATAAACTAACTTCTTATTTACAAACACCAAAAACTTCTAACTAAAAAGTTAAAAACTAATATACAATTATTTACACAAACTCATCTCGTTGCCCTCTATACCATTCTTTCATTCCTCAGTACGAATTTCTACCTCATTCATACACCACTCCTCTGCCATTCCCAATGTAGATTGCCTCTAGCAGCTTTCTACCCGGCCGGGGTAGTCTTCAGGAGGCTCTTAGGTGGTATCAGCCCTGCTATCACAGTGCGAGTGAGTGAGAGAAGCAATCATCGGCGTCAGCCCATCTCTCACGTCATATTGAAAACTTTGCCACCATGGCTCCATCTGTTAGGAACTTTATTTAATATTTTCTTTTCTTCTGCAGTATTTTTTTTTGGGGGGGTATTTTTTATTTTTATAAGTTCTCGTGGGACTCGTAATGTCCAAAAAGAACTCTCCATTGATTGAACTTGAAAAGAATATTTACAGGTTCTTAGCACCAAAATTTATGAAAACTCAATACACTGTAAAGAACACATATAAATTTATTGAAATCTTAAAAAATGTAAACCAGGATATAAGAGGGTTATAGAAGGGCGAGTATGGATGTCAAGTCGTTGTTTCCAAGTACACCTGTACTTGAGGTTGTTGATATCATTACCGAAAAATTGAAACAGGACCAATCTATAAATGACATGCAACTACATGAGTTAAAAACAACATTATTGTATATATATGAAAATAATATCTTCAAATATAATGAGAAAATATACAAACAAAACTATGGTGGCCCAGTGGGCCCCCCCCCCCCCATCAAATTTGTTTGCTGAAGTAATCATGAATAACATAGAACAAATAATTAGCATAATTCAAGATCCCCCTCTGATCTACTGTAGATATGTAGATGACATCTTCATCTTGACCAGAATGGATACAGATGAGCTGGAAGCATTAACACAACAACTCAGCAATATTTATCCATCAATACAATTGAACATGAAGAAGAGAATACCTTACCTTAATTGGATGTTAAGGTTATCAAACAAAATGACCATCTGCATATAAAGTACATAGAAAACAAACATATGTTCCTGTTCTGATTCCATATTCCTCAACACACCCTTATACACAAAAATGCAATAGCATTAAAACATTAATCAAAAGAGCAATCACACACTCCTCTAAAGAAGAATTCCTGAATGATTAAATTAACTACATTAAAGAAATTTCATTTAATTATGGATATCCACCACAGAAAATAAATAAATGGATATATGAAGTACATGTTAAGATGCAAGATACCTCTACCTCTAAAAGAAAAAAAGAATTACAGTATGTAGGTGCTTTACCTTAACTCCCAGGAGTATCTACAGAAATAAATAAGTTATGCCATAAATATGGAATTCAGATGGGAAACAAAGTACTGACAGTCAGAGATATGATGATTAATAATACAGAAAATTGCAGTACCTTAGAAAAAGCTGGCATTTATGAAATACCTATAACAGGCATCCCGCCAATATCGTACATATGGAGTACTAAAAACCATTTGAAACATCGCCTGCAACAACACATAAAAAATTGGCAAAAAAAAGAAGCAAAAACGGCACTGATACAGTATTGCTTAGACAATCAAAGATACCCGAAATTTGAAGACATCAAAATAATTAAATCATGTAACAATGAAAGACATTTGCGCATTATAAAATCTGTGCTGATTGAAAAAAATAGGGATCGAGTATGTAATCATAATGACCCAAATATACTTAACCGAAAATGGAAACATGTAAAAATAGAACAAACAAACAAAAAAAATACTGCAGAAGAAAAGAAAATATTAACTAAAGCTCCTAACAGATGGAGCCACGGTGGCAAAGTTTTCAATATGACGTGAGAGATGGGCTGACGCTGATGATCGCTTCTCTCACTCACTCACTCACACTGTGATAGCAGGGCTGATACCACCTAAGAGCCTCCAGAAGACGACCCCGGCCGGGTAGAAAGCTGCTAGAGGCAATCTATGTTGGGAATGGCAGAGGAGTGGTGTATGAATGAGGTAGAAATTTGTACTGAGGAATGAAAGAATGGTATAGAGGGCAATGAGATGAGTTTGTGTAAATAATTGTATATTAGTTTTTAACTTTTTAGTTAGAAGTTTTTGGTGGTTGTAAATAAGAAGTTAGTTTATGTTAATGAATGTTCACGCATGTGGTTTTACGGAATAGTAAGTTTTATAAGTCAATTAAACTACCGGTTAGGGTTATATAAACGTCAGTGAAATAATAGGTTTTTAAGTCAGATAGAGGTTCTTAGACCAAGTATCGTTGCCGCAGTATGGATTAAAGAATTAATCATTCTGTCAAATAAAGAACGAGATGAAGACAACATAAGACTGCCGCACCAGAAGCCCAAACCAGCTGTAGAACTCAAAATGGGAAAAAACGTTCAGAGAAATGTATATTTTTTTCAAATTAGAACAGACCTTCTAACAAAGGTAAGGTTCTTATTACTATCATTAAAGTAATTGTAGGCACGTAAACTTTTGAATGATTATAGTAACACTGTGACTTTTGAAACAATGAATTACCTTGTATTTTACTTTTTTATTTTCTGCTATTTCAGTTTGGTATTTTTCTTTTCTTCTACCAACCCAAAATGGGGAAACCTTCAAAATGTTCACACACACACACACACACACACACACACACCCCCCCCCCCCCCCCATTGTAAGTGCAAGAAGAAAAATTCCATTCTTGTCCATATACTTATTTGGTTAGTAATAAAAATTACAAGCAAATTCCAACACTACATATAATTATTAAAGGCATTTTCAGTATTATAAATATTTAACGGGAATTATCAAGGATAAATTTATTAGGTACATTACCTCTCAAATTTTCGATCTAAACACTAGATCTTCGTCAGGAGTTCTTGCTTCCTTCTACTTCCTAAGTAGAAGGAAGCAAGAACTCCTGACGAAGATCTATTGTTTAGATCGAAAATTTGAGAGGTAATGTACCTAATAAATTTATCCTTGATAATTCCGTTAAATATTTATAATACTGAAAGTAATAAGAGGAAGCCATGAAGTCATTAATTACTAGAATTAAAGGCATTTTTTTTAAAACTGGGTGAACAGAATTAGGTTGTTAGTTATTTTTCTCTTCCAAATACACCTTTTGCTGTACTAATTCAGTTTTTAAGATATTGTGTCAGTAGATGAAATTATCACTTGATATAACTTGTGGACTTTAAATGTTTTGAAGCTAAGGCAGTAGAACACTTATATTTTTGGTTGTTGCTTTAATCACAATTAATTTTTTTAGACTGCTTTAATGGCCTTCAGATTTCAGCAAAAGGAAAAGAAAGGATTAAATAACATTTCTTTAGAGCAGACACATTAACCCTTCATTTCTTCCCTTTGTTCAATCCCAAGTTTTTATACCCAAGTTTTCATAATGCCAGGTGATGTGAAATATTTTTTCAAGGTTCTTTGGTCATGAAGGAATGCAGTAATCGAGACATCTTCTGTGAGTTCATTATATAGTCAAAAAGAACAAGCTGAGAAATTGTTTTGGGAACAAAAAGTAAAAAAAATAAGAGATTTTCAGGGTAAGATTTAAGCCACCATTCGTCGTGTCATCGTGCACATTTTAAGGAAAATAAAAATTCCAGTTATTTGCGTACACATTTGGCATACTCCTGCCTGAAATATAGAAAACAAAATATTTTGTCAACCACTACAAAATTGTTTTGCCACTTTGCTGAGTGTCATTGTAAAGTGCATTACTTCACTCATTTTTTATTGTCATTGTTTTTCAACTGAGTGAGATATTCACATTGAGTTTCAAGATAATAATATTGCATTTTTGTATTACCTGTCAGTTTTGAAAACAGTTGATATGATCTAATGGAAATTGTCTAGTATAAAGTTTTTTTCTAATTTTACCATGTCTTAAAGCAAATTTTTCAAAATACCAAAAGTTCTGAAAATTGTATCTTTATCTAGTAATAGCTGTGTGGTGTATGGTGTTTACATGTTTTTGCAAAACAGCAAGTCTTTTCTGAGCATTATCTGTACCCCTTTAACAGTTATTTGCTCCACAGTGTAAAATGTTAGTATGCTGTTATCTATAAATATAGTTTTTCATTTGTATCTAAATTCCGATATCCCCATGCAAACTGGCATTATTGTAACTTTTCAAAGTTGCAGCTTCAAATCATAATTTTGCTTTCTTCAATTTTTTCTAGATACTTAGACATGAAACTCTCAGACTGAAAAAATTAGTGAAAACACAGTCAGCAACAGAAGATCCTCGGTTGCATCACGTAGGGGCATATATTCTCTTGAATTCAGATTCTCCTGATATGTACCTACAATGGTCTGTGTTAGAGCAGTTTTCTGTTCCAGAGTTAGATGAAACCAATAGGTAAGTATGTTATGTCTAAAAACTATTTGTGCTATTCAATCAATACTATCAAATGACTACCATCTGTGCATGATTAAAAAATAAGGGTAAAAACCAATGAGACCTTTAATGGATCTAAATAAAATTTTACATAAGACCTTTCGGATCATAAAATACGATCCAACATCAGATGTTACAAGTGCTGGTAATACACTATATATATATGTTCAACAGGAACCGCCCTCGACATAATTGGTGTGATCACTGGAAGGAGTCCACGTAAATTCGAATTTTGATTGGATACTCTTGTTGTTGGTGTCAAAAAGTTGTTTGTGTCAAAATTCCTCCGAAAACAATGGTGGGTAGAAATGGAAAGTGCCGATTTCCCTGAAAATGAAAATGTTTTTTTTTTCGGGATGTACTGATTTCCAAAGAAACTGTATTCACTCCGGTGTGTTATTGTTACACACCCTATCCCCAAAAGAATGAATGAAAATGCTTTCTGTGAACCTGAGGTATGATCTGTACATTGGAAGGTTTAGTACAGTAAGTATATTAATCTGGATGTCTAACTTAACCCAAGAAATGTATTTGTGGTTCTGTTTGAATGAAATGAAGGATTATTCTTGACGAGACGAAAATAAAGTAAATGAGCTTGTGTTTAGTACAAAGTTGGGCAAAAATAGGGGGCAACACTGTTGTCAAATTTGTGGAACAGTTCATAGCACTGTTTGTCTATTGTAGAATTAACAGGCCATGTCTCAGGTGTAAGCGATCAGTTACATGGTTGCAGGATAGTAGAGAAAGTCACAAAGCAACAAAACTTACAGATTTGTGAAAGTGCCCTTAAGTGCTTCTTTTATAGTTCAGACAATATTGTTGGATTAAAATGGAGGTGTCGCATAGTAATAGTTCACGGAACTGTTAGACTAGGCAGAGAAGCATGTAGTGGTAAAAATAACCTGTCACCCTATTGCAGAATGGTTGCATGACTTTCAGTAGAGTTTCAACTTGCCAAAAGATTGTTGCCAAGCATTAATACAGGACTCTTCACAGCCTTAGGGGAGAAAGTTCAGCTCATGCAGTTGCTGCAGGTAACAGACAGGCATGGTGCAAGTTAGTTACAGAAGTTCCAATTAGTGATTTCTCTGTCCATCAGATAAAGGCAACCTCAGTATGTGCAAAAGTGGCACAGTTATGCATGTAATATGGTGTTCAAACCTCCACCTCGAATGGTACCACAGTGAGAGTGACATGTTTCTGTATCATCATATAGTTTCCATTGATGCAATCTTGGCACTTACAAGACAAAGATGAAATTGTAGTCCAAAGTATGATGCCATATAGGATCTTCACTACTGAAGAAACTTTAGCAGGAGCCCAGTATGGATAAATTGATTATGATTGTCACATTTGTGGTGTCATCTTCCACTATGTTGTTTCTGAGGAATGAATGCAGAGTACTACCAAAAGCTTTCTAGCAAACAGTCTGCATCTGGCCAGTGCAACAAAAGCATTCACAATTTATTCAAGGTGATCCACCAGTTGCGATTTCTGATAGTACACTTCTGTTACACCACTGGAATGGTTAAACATCCTTTAATTTGATGGCAGTGGGAACCTTTGGGACAGGGTGGGAAATTAGAAAAATATCCTAGGAGCAAAATGGCTCCCACTGCTGAAATTCTAGGAGCCGTTCCTTGCTGGGCTCCCCCAGTTAGCCCATCCCCCCCCCCCCACCTTGTTCAACTATGGAACTAGATAACAAAAAATCGGAAAGCTATCTTCACGAATTCTTAATAAAACTGACAGAAATTTTTGTACACAGGATAAGTAGATAATAGAAGCCCACCCTGAAAATTTCATGTGAATCGGTAAAATACTTTCTTAATTACCCACGAAAATTTTCATTAAGTACCGTATTTTTCAGCATTATAATCCGCAGACGGCAAAATTCAGCGTGATAGAAAAAAACGTCGGTGTATAATCCGCAGACAAAATTCATAGTAAAAGTTAAAAAAAACAGATATGTAATCCACAACAGAGTTTTACAATATATATAGTACAAAAAAGTAATCGCCAATATTTTCACCAACACTTTTTCCCCCATCGCCAAAACGATTTCTTTTTCGCAAATTGCAAAGAATGCGATCGGCAGCGCGACCCTCCATATTTATAAGGCGTAGGCGCGCAAATTTTTTTTTTTTTTTTTTTTAAATTGAAGGTTTAACGACCACCGTGAGCAACTCAATGTGCTATAAGCACTCGCCCATCCCTAATTTAGCTCCACTGGTTCCAGGGAAGGAAGAGAGCCAGTGCCATTAGACAAAACACAAAATTTTGTTTGTGACCTGTTGTGAGTAAGTACGTGCTTTACGTAGCTCCCGTTACGCAATTTTGGGATGGCTTCAGAAATCCGGAATTTTCATAAATCTGGCACTCGTCCGGTCCCGTCGATACCGGATTTTCGAGGTTTTACTGTATAAATGTACTTTCTTTCCATTTTAAAAACTTAAATCGTGAAATTTTTTGAAAATTTAAAAAAGTTAGTTACGATACTCCGCAACTTTCAAACAGTTGTGATATGTATTTTTAATTTCTGTGGCAATCGCGCTGTAACTCAGAGTAATGTTTAAAATTACATCAACAACTGAAACACTGGTTTTCAGATCGTAAATAATTTGTAATGGTGTCGAAGTTCTCCAGTCTTGGAGCTGAAGTGCCAGAGGCATTCTCTTCGAAGTAAAGGAAAATAAACAAGTGGGAGTGGGGTTGGAAATTCGGGAAGAGTGTGTGTGTGTGTGTGTGTCTGTCTGTCTGTGACATCACGGGTCAGAGCGGCACGTCTCCAAGTTTTATGGAATGGAAACCACACCCCGCTATTCAAGGTCAAAGCGCTTTGCCGAAGGCAATGTTTCCTCCTCTTAACTTTTACAAAGCAGCAATCCCTTCCCAGAGAGGAAATGTCTACACACAGACATTTTTGCCAAAGCCAAGGGACAAGCGGAGATATGTTGATGGAGTGACACTGCATATTATCGTCGAACACGTGGAATTCTTAAAGCTTCATTTTGAAGTTTACGGGGGGAAAAGAAAGCTCTGTATTATCCGCACCATGGTATAATCGGCAGTGTCTAGAATTTAAACTTTTAGGAACAGATAATCCGCGGATTATGTGCGGGAAAATACGGCACTTTTTTGCACAACAAATTCTTAATAAAAATTTCCATGCCTAGTTTAAAAAGTATTTAACCAATTTAGGAGCAGTTTGGAGTGCGTTTCGTATCAATGATTGATGATGTTTGTAAAAAAGTCGACCAGTTACGTGGAAAATTCACATAGATATTTTTTGTTTTTGTTTTTTTGACAGGCTGTTTAGTTAGAATGGCAGGAAATGCCAAACACCCAATCTCCCATGCTGATACTCCCCCTTAACGGCTGCTCTTCTTGTCTCCCCTCTAATCCCCACACTCTACCTCTGAAGCTGATCCCCCCCCATCCCTTTCTTAAGGCTTGCTCCCCTTCCCCACCCCCAGTAGTGCCACCAACGGTCACAGTAGCACGCACCTGCATTCCTCACGGGACTTTTACGTACACTCCCCTAGTTCAGCACATGCTAGCAGCAAGGTTAAACTTATTTCTTCTGCCTACCCCAATATACTTTTAACCACACACCACTGGAAACTTTTTAAAAAAGAAACATAAATACCACATTTGAAAATTACTACGCACGCATGTTAAAAAAGAAAAATCAAAAATTTATGCAGTCGCGAATTGGCTCCCAGGTTTAAAATACTAATCGCAAAACGTAAAATTATGGTCGCATTTTGCTCCTGGCGACCGCTGATTTCCCACCCTGCTTTGGGATCTATGTGAAATCTGATTTGTTCCTGAAAGTGAAGGAATCCCTCCAAAACATTTTTTAAAGTCTGGCCAAGGTATTGCAGGCAAAAGGGATGGTCCATCACAGTTTGTCAACAATCAGCACTCCGCTAACTCGTAACGATTTAGGGCAAGGTTTTTCTTGTGGCCAGTGATTACATCAAAGGCATATAATGGGAAGTTTTATGTGCAGAAATGCTTTTTTTTTTTTTTTTCTGTATGATACATGTTGCCAGTCTTTTCATCCTGCCCTTCATATGTTGGGTTCATAGAGGCTAAATGATAAAATTTGTCATCAGATGACTTGAGTTGTATGTATCATAGGTGTTTTAGATGGTATTGTAGAAGTCTCAGTCGTAGTGTGCGGAAGTGTAGTTGTTCATACTCTGTATGTTACAAAAGTCTTTATGCTGCAGAAGGTCGGGAAAGCGCAGCATTAATTATGTGCTGAAGAGATTTGTTTGTAGTGTGTGTGCCTGGACTTGATTGAATCATATGCAGAATAAAGCTGTTTTAGAGATATGTAAAAATCAAATTCAAAATCGGTACAGTCGAAACTCAAATTCTGAGGTGAATCAAACCCCTGTGGCAGAAGTGCAACGACCAGCTAGGTATGTCACATATTTTATTTTCATTCTGCAGACGAAAACAATATCCCCAAAAACCTATTACATCCTCTCTTACGAACTCTCATTTGTGGATGCAGGTTTTCTGTCTTCCAAAACTTTCCGAAAGGGAAGTTAGATGAAGTGAAAATTTCTACTGTAATCATAACATCATTTTATTGCATAAATGTTTGAGTTTCAGTTAGAAAATGGAGGCAACAACTTCTGCTTCCCCTGAAATGTGGCTTCATTTGGACATTTCAGGCTTTCCCTGAAATGTGCAAATGATGATCCTTCATTTATTTATTTATTTTTACAATGCACAATTTCAGTGCTAGAGGGCGTAAATACAGATGATATTGAATTCAAAATACATTTTATTCCATATATTTGCTTCTAAACATCCTATTGAAAAAATTATAATTACCTTTCAATTCCATTTCTGTCGAAGAATATTTTAGGTATAGTAAATTTTTCAAGTTATGCTTAAATTTTCCGCTAGGGGGCGTGAAAGTAAATCGTGTTTTCCCTGATATCTCTGCTTCTAAAACTCATATTTGAAAAATTATTTCTGCAGCGGATACAGCTCCTTATGAGAAATCTTTTGTATGTAATTTCTAATTTTTGGTAAAAAATTATTTACTCACTAGGGGCATAAATGTTAATTCTGCTTCTGATGCATTTGCAGCAAAATCTGAGCTTCTAAAATCTCGATTGAAAAAATTCATTCATGGAGCAGTATTACTCACACCAATAAATCTTTTCAGGATATTTTCTTCTTAAAATAATGCATAGTTTCTTCACCAGGGGCGTAGATGCATATCTTATTTTTGTCAGTATCTACTTCTAAGAGCCTGATTTGAAAAATTCGTTCTTTGTTGGACAGTTTCCAAAGTGAAATGCTTTTCATATAATTTCAAAAGTTTCAAATAATTCATAGACTTTCCGTAGGGAGTGCAAAGGTAAATTGTGTTTTCCCCAATATCTCTTTTTTTTAAAACCCCGATTTGAAAAATTCTTCATGTATTGTATACAGCCCCGGATGGGAAATGTTTTGCATATAGTTTCTAATAATTCCAAAGGAATGGTTTGACCACCAGGTGGCATAAGTGTTAATTCAGGGTGTCTACTGGTCATGAAAGTAAAAAAAAAGTCATGAATTTTGCCTTGGGGTCATGAATTTCTTTTTATTTATTAGTAACCTTTCATTTTCTGGCAAAAAACTTAAATAAATCTCCATGCACTTCCCACATATGACACAATCCATCTTATGATTTAAGTGTAAAATCACTTAAATCATCGGGGGGGGGGTTCTCTCCTCCACAAAGAAAACTGATAAAGCAAAAAATGTCTTAGTATAGAAATATTTGTATATAATGTTGTTTACAAAATTTTGAGATCAGTTTAGCATTTACATTCTACTTATGTAGTCAGGACAATTTTCAGATATAAATGTTAAAGAAGGGCATGTAATGAAATTTTGTAGCAAAATAGTGAGTATTTCAACTTGAACTGCAGCAGGGGGCATTTTTTCTGTAGAAAAAAGAGGGGGCATAGTGTTCCCCTCTTTAATACATATACGTGTGTACATGTGCATATACTGTAGCCCGTATAGGTATATATGAACAGGAGTTGTACGGCCGATCTCATTCTTTCCAATTCACGATGGAAAAAAGTTTTGGCAATTACCTTTTTGTACTGTTTATTTTAACACTTTGGCAAAAAAAAAAAAATTAATTTGGCGAATGGGTTGGTAGAAACTTAAAAATAGCCAGTGCAACCGCTTTATATGTACATTAACAGGGTTCCCACTGAACCTGGAAAACAGGGAAAACCTGGAATTCTCAGGGAATTTGAAAATGGTTCCAAAAATCAGGGAAAACTCAGGGGAAATTGCCCTTTTTTTTGTAAAAGTCAGGGAAAACTCAGGGAAAATTACCTTTTTTTTTTTTTTTTTTTTTGTGAAAATCAATGGATACTTTATTTTGCCAAAAAAAAAAACTTATTTTTTCAAGATTTCAAACTTTTGCTTGCAATTACTGCCAGCCTAGAATTTCGTAGATCTTACTTTCAGTTATATTAGGTATTTTCCTTTATTCTCTAAAAAAGATGCAAAATTGAATTTTTTAAATTGCCAGTTATTAAGCTTTTGTTTAATTTCTGTAGGCAGTTGTTATAACATTGAACAATTAGGCACAATGGCTCCTGCTTGAAGGAACACTTCACAAGAGAACCAACCAAATGATGGATCAAAGCCATTTGTCTGTTGGTTCTCTTAAAACATGTTTCTTTGAACAGAGCCATTCCATCAATAAGCTTAGCTGCATTGTGTTATAGAAAAACTGAAACTATTCAACTAACAGATTTTTTCTTACATATGACCTGTTTCTATGGGAACATATTTACAAATTCCATGTGGGTAGTATTCACAAAAGTTCACGGAACTTTGGTACAGAAAATAGTGTGCACAGTTAGTTGTTATTAATGAAAAGCAGGTAATTTTATAAAGACAAATTACTTAAAGAATTTACAAGTGTGCGCTTTGGTGAGAAAAATTAATGGAATGGAATGAAATGTAACAATTCTTTGCAACATGCCACTCTGGAAAACTTTAAAAACCACCTGGAGAACCTGAAAAAGTCAGGGAATTTTTTTATTACTTTTGAGTGGGAACCCTGACTAAAGTCTTTTAAAAGTGGTCATGAAAATTTCTAATTGGTCATGAAATTGTGTTTCCCAAATGTGGTAAGACACCCTGTAATTTCTGCTTCTGGTGTATTTGCAGCAAATCTGAGCTCCTGAAAACTAGACTGAAAAAATTCTTTTGTGGACTGATGCCACTTACATCAAGAAACCTTTTGAGAATGCTTTTTTCTTAAAATAATGCGTGTGATTTCTTCCAGGGGTTGTAGATGCAGGGATCGCATTCCTCCTAAAATTCCTAATATTTTGTGACCCTCCTTAAATTCCTAAAATTAGACCTAAAATTTGCTATTCATCCTAAAATTTTCGTAAGCTTATTTTTATTAAAAACACAACCATTATTAACGCCAATAAATTTACCATTACGGTAAGGTAAAAAGACCTGTTATTGTAGAAACACAGCCTATATGCTGTGCTGCTGAAGGAGGGAAAAATGACGCCATCGAGATGCACTTGCTTCGGGGCGGGCGTTCCATTTTTTGCCTTCGAACAGTTTTCGAGAGTAACAAGAGATCTAAGGGAAAAGGGGAGGGGTCATTTTCACCCCTGGTTTGCGCTTTGCAGACGAACTCCGTGGCACGCAGAAGATCGTACTTTATTTTTGTACATGCCTTGTGGAACCTCCTCTTTCTGCTGATGTTTTGTTATTGTAAACCGCAAGTGGGTGGAAGCAAAGAGGAAACATGTGGTCTCCTTCCGTAACCTCCGGTAATGACGATGGGATGGTAGCTGAGTATTATCTTGGCAGGCAGTAGAGCACGTGATCATTGACCTTCGATCATGCGTCGGCGACAGCGACCTTTGATGCGCAATATATCTTGGCTCCGACTCGCTTTGACTGAACTTGCGTGAGATGCGTATGATAGTTTCTGGTTTTACGTCTTTTATGGTGTTCTCTGTGCTGTGTGCAGGTTCAGTTCTCTAGTGGTGACCTGCTTTTTTTTTTTTTCATATCTTCTGACATCCTCGCAGCCAAATTTCGGGAAGTTGTCTGGTTTTGCAATATTGGAACGTGTTTTTGTACTTCCCTTTCATTTTCTGGTTAGTAATACAAGTGTTTAAGATGCCTAAATCCTAAACGAAATTTCAAGATGCGTGGCTCGCCAAAGAATTGGACGGAGTGAAGTTGAAAGAATGGTGTTCTGCAACTGAAACAATATTTTCTGCTAAGTGTATATTGTGTTCAGAAATTTTCAACATTTCTAATAGTGGCTTTTCACAAGTAAAAGCGCATCATAAAGGAAAAAAACATTTGCAGAAATTTCAAAGTAAATTTCAAAATAAGTCCATCCTTGAAAGCCTTTGGAGGACGGGATCTTCAGCCCAAAACAAATATTAGTGAAGTACTGAGTCATGATTTACAGTTGGCTAAAGCCGAAGCATTGTGGGCCATGAACGTTGCTAAGGACAATATGTCTTTTGTTTCATGCACTGAAACAGTTGAACTTTTCAAAGAAATGTTTCCTGATTCTGCTATTGCAGCCAAAATGCAACTTAAAGAAAAAAGTTGCTTATGTGATATCACATGGATTGTCAAAATATTTTGAAGAGGATTTGAAAAAAGACATTGCATCTAGTAGCCCAGGAAAGGTTACTATAGCATTTGATGAAACTACAAATACACAAGTGAAACGGCAGTTGGATGTGTATCTCAGGTACTGGTCTTCAGAAATAAATTCAGTTTCTTGCCGATACCTAACAAGCGTTTTTCTGGGTCATGCAACAGCAGATATTTTGCTAAAAGAAATTCTTGATGTGTTATCATCCTTCAATATTTCGTTGAACAGAATTATTTGTGTATCCATGGACAGCCCAAATGTAAATAAGTGCTTTTTACGCAAATTCAATGAAGTTGTAAAACAAAAAACAGGCCAGAAATCTTTGGAACTAGGTTTTTGCAACCTGCATGTTGTTAGTAATGCATTTAAATTTTTTTGACAAGCTTAAATATAGATTTTGAGGAATTTGCTACTGATATGCATTACTTTTTAAAGAGTAGTGCTGCAAGACGAGAGGATTATAAATCTGTCGAGGATATAACATTGGTCACTGCCAAATTTCTTTTGCGTCATGTCAGCAACAGATGGTTAACCGTTGGTTCTGTAGCCCAGAGGCTCTTGGATCAATGGCTAAATATTACAGAATATTTTTTAAACTTCTTGCCATCTCAAAAAATATTTGAAAAACAACTGCGCAATTCGGCAAGGTATAAAAGAATTCACTGTTTCCTGAAAAATGAGCTTACTCCTTGCTATTTAGCATTAATTTCATTTTCACACCAAAATTTTGAAAAGTTTTCATTATGTTATCAGAGTGAAGAACCAAAAATACACCAGTTATATTCTGATTTAAATACTTTAATGAGAAATGTTATGGCTCAGTTTATCCAAGATGATGTTATAGCAGGGAAATTTGGAGAAGACCTAAAGAATGTAGATTTTGAAAACAAAAATTCATGGAAAAAACTAGGGGAGTTAGAAGTTGGTATAAAGACAAAAAATCTCCTCAGGAATGTTCAGGAGACCAGGCAGAAATTATTTCTCTTAGATGTAAGATCATCACTGATTGCAACCACAAAATATTTAAAGTCAAATTTGCCATTCTGCAATCAAAAGCTAAGAGACATAGAAGTTTTAAAGGTAAACGAACCAAAGAAACAGTCAACTCAACTTTCAGTCACTGAAGGACTTTCGGAAATAACCAGAATTTCAAGTGTTTTGCATCTTTCTGAGGAACAAATTGATAGAGTAAGAGAAGAGTGGAAACTTTTAAATTGCGATAAGCCAACTCTAGATGAACTAGTGAAATTTTCAGAGGAAGGGCATAATCCAGTGCGGATTGATCATTACTGGCGTAATGTATTTAGTATTAAAGACTCTAGCGGAAAAGAAAAATACTCAAATCTTGCTGAACTCATAAAGTCAATTTTAGTTTTACCTCATGGTAATGCTGATGCAGAAAGGGGATTTTCGGTTAACACTGCTCTGTTAAGGAAGGACAAGGCTAACTTAAAAGACTCAACTATAACATCATTAAGAATAGTTAAAGGGGCC
This sequence comes from Macrothele yani, assembly GCA_039090855.1. Classification (NCBI taxonomy): domain Eukaryota; kingdom Metazoa; phylum Arthropoda; class Arachnida; order Araneae; family Macrothelidae; genus Macrothele; species Macrothele yani. The sequence goes on from JAYWMT010000058.1 coordinate 407,458, forward strand.
ATTAAACACTATGGATGTGTAAGTAAAGTTCCCATAACAAGAAATTTGTTAAATAGTGTTTGTGATTCACATAAATTTTATAAAGAGTATGTTGATAAGCTGAAGGAAGAAGAATCAAAAAAGGTAAAAGAAAGGAAGCAGAAAGAGAGGGAAAATAAGGAAAAGCAGCTAGAGAAAAAAAGAAAAGCTGAGTTTGATGACAAAATAAAAGAAAATGATGCAGAAATAAATAGACTTAAAAACGATAAAGAAGCCTCCCTAGCAATAATTCAAGAGGGAACAGAAAGAATGAGAAAAGCTGTAGAAAAACAAAATACTGTTGAAATAGCAGTTGCCTCTAACTTGATCATACAAGGTTCAGCTGAAATAAAGAAAACTGAAAGTAAATTAGTTGTGGTAGAAGCAGAAAAAGATAGGCTAATCAGGAAAAGGTTAAAACAATAATATGAAAAAAGTAATTCAGTGAACAATTGTACATAGTTCTTGGTTTTCAATTACCTTTTTAGGATATTATAATTTAATGTGAAACCTGAAAACTTTACTGTGAAAATCGTGAATTGCTTCTGGTTCAACAGCATATTAATGTTCAAAGTGAAACTTGAATGTGGTAAATATACTTGAATATGATAATAACACGTGAAAAGATAAGAACTGAACATTAGAAGTAAATCATACTTAAACTTTAGACATTAGACGTTATGCAAAAAATTTGGGTGTTAACTTCGACCATATATACTAATGGACTGCACATTGGCAATAGCTGCATCAAAGCCGCCATGGCTCAAACATTGGGCACGTCATCATCAGACTCCAAATTTCGTGTAAAAATGCTGTTATGATTACTAATTTACGCTGCAGAACTTCAGTGTTTTCGGTGTATTATGTGAATGCGCCTCATATATAATGAAAACTCTTCAGGTAAGTTTACTTATGAGCTATATACATGCATGATCGGGTTGTTTACATTTTGTGATTTATAATGTGATGAACATTTGCGAAGAATTTGGAACATGCATTCCATTTTTTTTTCTTAAGTTACTATATTTTTATATCAATAGCTGCAAGTTTCTGGTTAAGTAATTGAACTTTATTGACTTAGGTATTTAATTCGTTTCTTACCCATGAAAAATCATAGAACTTTCTTTACTATATCGCTCAGAGCAACCATAAGCACAGCAGGTGTAACCCATCTTTTTGACTGTTGTCATGTGATTTTATGTTGGAGCCAGAAATTTTGATGTCATGCGCAGTCTATCAGTATATATGGTTGAAGGGTGTGAAGCAAACTCTTTACAATGTATACAAAGTTGTTTTACTAGATGTATACAAATATACATCTAGTTTTTATTGAAATACACTCCTAAAATTTTCCTAAAATTTTTCTAAAAATTCCTAAAATTCCTACCTAAAATTTTCCAGAAGTATGCTATGATCCCTGTAGATGCATATCTTAGTTTTGTTGATATCTCTGCATCTAAGAGATCAATTTAAAAAAAAATTATTTGTTGGAGAGTGTTTCCACTGCAAAGTTTCTCACAATTTAAAATGTTTCTTAATGCACAAGTCTGCCACCAGAGGGCTTAAGTTCGTGTTTCCGTTTACAGCAATATCTGTGGGACTAAAAACCTGACTGAAAAACTTCTTTCTTTGGTCAGATATTAATAACTACACAAACTCTGTGTGTGTATCTTCCCAAAAATAATGCACAATTTCTCTGCTAGGGGGCGTAAATGCTTAATCTGTTTTTCTCAATATCTCTGCTTCTACAGAAGCAGTTTAAAAAAATTCTTTCACCACAAGAAGCCATCCCTTTTGGAACATTTTAGGTAGTATATGAGGATTTTTGTTGTTCACAGTTCTATCAGTAGGTGGTGTTTGTGTACTTTGAGAAATCACTACAATAGAAATGCAGAGCATTATCCTCTTTTAATAATGAAAAGATGTCCTGCTAAGTGCTTAAAGGTTGAAATCCTTTTTTTTTTTTTTTTTTTTTTTGCTATCTGTGCTTCCAGAAGACATATTTGAAAAGTTATTTTTCCTTAGCACAGCTTTTTCCATGAAGAATATTTTTTGCCTATTTTCAACTTTCCCATTATGCAAAATTCTTCCACTAGCAGACGTGTACTTATGATCATGTTTGTTTCCTTCTATATTTCTTCTTTTAACTGTTCGATTTGAAAATCTCTGTCTCTTATACCTTCCTTGTTCTATGAGAAACTTTTTCTGTACCATTTGTTAATTTTCATAACATACTTTTTAGCCACTGGTGGGCCGCCCCGGTGGCGCAGTGGTCTAAGGCATTGGCCTCTGATCATTCGTCCGTAAGGGGTCCGGGTTCGAATCCCGGTCAGGCATGGATGTTGTGTTTGTCTTACGGCACTGGCTCTCTCCCTTCCCTGGAACCAGTGACCCTAAATTAGGGACGGGCGACTGCTTATAGCCCATTGAGTTGCTCACGGCGGTCGTTAAACCTCCAACAAAAAAAAAAAAAAAAAAAAAAAAAAAAAAATATTAGCCACTGGTGGAACTAAGTAGATGTTTTTATTTCTGAATGTCTTATCAATTGTAAAAACTGGTTGATTGTTTCCTAACCGGTTCCATTGACTTGAATAGCTTTGATAAATTTAATTTGCATCAGAACGGATTCAAAAGACATGTTCATTATAACTGAAAATTCAGTGTCGTCTTTCTCGTTGTTGTTTTTTTTAATTTTCTCTCTTGTGTTCTCAAAGAAAATGCCAGCCACATTGTTTCGGATGTGCCCCAAATTCTAATTTGCCTAAAAAAGGCACTACTTCTAGTGCAATACCACATGAAAAAAATATCGGATGATCACTGGTAGGTCTGTTAGGATGGGGAGCTTGAAGGTCAAAGAGCTGAGAAGAGTAGGGGGAAGAAAAAGCATTTAGCATTTTCAAGGGGTGGGTAGATCATCTGTGTACCAAGTTTTAATCAATTCAACTACCAGAATTTTTGGGCTGAGAGCCTCGGTTCTTACGTTACTAAAAGCAGTTATGGAAAGTTTGCGCCAATGTCATTATCTTGTGCCAAACTGCTACAAATTACGGAAAAAAAAAAAATATTTGGGCCCAACTGCGCCGAAACTGCAATCCACAGCAAAAATTGCCGAGCGAAAAAATGTTTTCACGGCAAAAAATGCTGTTTTAAGTGTAGAGTCGAATGACGCTTTTTTAAGGTCTACGCGTAATTTGGTGAAAATGACGCTTAATCAACACGTACCGTACCGCCAATCCCCAAATTTTGGAATGTTTTTCACCTACCTTCTAATTCGTTGTTTTTTCGGCAAAAGTGACGAAAAAACAACTATTTTCGCGATGTAGGAAATTAAATTATTTTTGCTTATGGTGGAGAAGTTTTGTTGTAATCACGTGGTATGTAGGAGAAACGCCGCCCGGTGGCGCATTGGTCTGAGCCAATGGCCTCTGATCATTCGTCCAAACGGGGTCCGGGTTCGAATCCCGGTGAGGCATGGATGTTGTGTTTGTCTTACGGCACTGGCTCTCTCCCTTCCCTGGAACCAGTGACCCTAAATTAGGGATGGGCGACTGCTTATAGCCCATTGAGTTGCTCACAGTGGTTGTTAAACCTCAAAAAAAAAAAAAAAAAAAGGTAGGAGAAACGATGCTGTACGTTATGAAATCCTGATTTAAGATGGTTTACTGATAGTTTGGTGGTCTTTCAGAGTGCTGTGCAATTGAGATTGTTTATATGTCGTTCCCTGCTCTTTGGAATAGCGCAGTTATTTAATTCCGGGCGAGGTGCGCAATTACGTAAATACAGCGTCAAATCAGTCATTAGCTATTTCGTTGACGTGAAGGACTACTGAAAATGGCTCTCCCGTGGCAGGATACAATGGTTCTGTTTCTAAAGGATTCATAGGTATTCAGAGATGCCAACTTTTACGGATTTTCACTCCATCTTACGGTTTTACGGAAGTAACCCGAAAAACTACGGAAAAGCCCTCTCAAGATCCCTGCGCTCAATTTCTATTTTTTTACAGTCTTTTGGTCGAAAAAACGCTCTTTACACATAGTCCCTTATGAGCCTTCGATGTTCTGACTTTCCCCGCCAACGGAGGCGGAGTTTGTCACGTGATTCCCCATACAGCCATTTGAGAGTACCGTGCGCAAAAGTCGAGAGGGAACTCAGCTCAGCGCCTTTTGCCAACTATTTACATGGATTGCATGTGGAAATTTTGGTGCAAACGTTTTAACCCTTTCCACTCGACTGTCGTGTGACACCCGACATTACGAATTCACCACCCTGATGACGCCCCTACAGCTCACATGTCGGGGCTCGCCAGATGTTTCTTTTTCACCGGATAAAGAAAAGAAACGTCCTCTGCGTGTCGGGTGTCACCCGCCATGCCGATGACGCCTCTATGGCTCGTGAGGAATTTCGTTTTCACCGAATAGCTCGCGTGTCTGTTGTGATATCCGCGACGCCTATGACGCCTCCATGGCTCGGATGTCTGCGCTCGCGAGGAATTTCTTTTTCGACGAATAGGTCGGGTGTCATCCGCCACGTCTATGACGCCTCTATAGCTCGTATGTCGGGGCTTGCGAGACATTTCTTTTTCACCGAATATCTCGCGTGTTGTATGTCACTTTCCATGCCAATGATGCATCTACGTATATCTAGCATGTTGGCGCTCGCGATACATTTCTTTTTCGCCGAATGGCTTGCGTGTCGGGTGTCATCCGCCGCGCTCAATTACGCTTCTATAGTTCGTGGGTCGGGGTTTGCGAGACATTTCTTTTTCGCCGAATATCGCACGTGTCGGGTGGCACCCTCCATGCCGATGACGCCTCTATAGCTCGCATGTCGGTGCTCGCGAGACATTTCTTTTTCGTCGAATAGGTCGGCTGTCACTCGCCACGCCAATGACACACTTATAGCTTGCATGTCGGGGCTCGCGAGACGTTTCTTTTTCACCGGATAAAGAAAAAGAAATGTCATCTGCGTGTTGGGTGTCACTCGCCATGCTGATGACGCCTCTATGGCTTGCATGTCGGCGCTCGTGAGGAATTTCGTTTTCACCGAATAAATCCTGTGTCACGCGCCATGCCGATGACGCCCCTATGGCTCGCGTGTCGGGTGTTATCTGCCACACCTATGACACCTCTATAGCTCGGGTGTCGGCGCTCGCGAGGAATTTCTGTTTCGCCGAATAGGCCGGGTGTCATCCGCCATGTCTATGACGCCTCTATAGCTCGGGTGTCGGGGCTTGCGAGACATTTCTTTTTCGCCAAATGTGTTGGGTGTCACCCTCCATGCCGATGACTCCTCTATAGCTCGTATGTCGACGCTCACGAGACATTTCTTTTTTGCCGAATAAGTCGGGTGTCAGCCGCCACGCTGATGATGCCTCTATAGCTCGTATGTCAGGGCTGGCGAGCTAAAGCTAAGCTTTCATTGCTAAGTTGTGGCCTCTACTGCAGAAAAGAAAAAAAAATGTGAGTGCTGTGTGAGTATGGGTGAAAAGTTATTTGAGTGGAAAGGGTTCATTTAGATTAAAACGAAACGAAACGTAGTAATGAAACAGCTATGACAACAAAAAGAACGAAGTCGGATAAAACTTATCGTCAAGTGTATCGCAGCATGTATAGTAACGAATGGCCTTTTTATGAAGCATCTAAAGTTTTGCTGAATCAAGTTTTATAAGCCATGTGACTGCGATTTTAGCCTGTCGCAAGGTGGCACTGATGATCGTAGGCGTCATGCGGAGAGCAAGAAGCACAAAGATCATGTCAAAATATTAAATGGAGAAGTGTGTAAAGTTAATGTAACCAAAAACCTTCTGACAGCTTATAAAGAATCCTGGAAGAAATATCAAGAGCAGATTAGTGCTGGAAAAATGCAGCAAAATCAGCAAAAAAGAGAAGAAATTGAATGTTCACAAGGTGATTTGAAATGGGAAGAAGCTGAACATTTGCAGCAGTTGGATTCCCTCATAAAATGTTAAACAATGCTGAGATGAACATTGAATGTGGTATTAAAAAAAAAGACATGAGTGCAATAGAAAGTGGACAGATACTATTAAAAGAAGCAAAACAAAACATTGCTAACTATCTTAAAAAATTAGAAAAGAATAGAAGTGAGCAATTAAATAGTGAGAAAAGTAGCGAAAAATAAAAAAATTGTAAAATAAATTATTAATAATAGAATCTTGCTATGATTACCAATTTTTTGATCTATTTGAAAACTAAAATGTTTGCATATGTGTGTGTGTATTTCAATGCAAGATGTTTTAAATTTGAGTAGGGTGCATCTTTTTCCAAAACATTTTTTGTTTAAGAATTTGTTCTATCTACTAATATTTTACCTGCTCTAAAAAATGTTTTCTTACACCAAAAATGTATTTTATCTGCTCCAAAAACACATTTTGCTGCTCCAAACATGTATTTTACCTGCTCCAAAAATGTATTTTACCTGCTCTAAAAATATATTTTACCTGTTCTAAAAATGCATTTTGTTGCTCTAAAAATGTATTTCACCTGCTCCAAAAATGTATTTTACCTGCTCCAAAAATGCATTATGCTGCTCCAAAAATGGTTTTGCAACTTTCCATCACTGTAAAAGTGAACATTTTCGGGTGTGCGGCCCTTATGCCGAATTTGTTTTTGATAAGACTGTTTCTTCCCTTCCCCCCTTTTTTTTTTTCATGCAGATGCTTAGTAAATTTTTTTCAAACAATGTCTTTTTTGAATAATAGCTACACACTTATATGTACAACTGTTTCACATGTTATATATGTTCTATGTGTCGCGTGCATATTTGCAGCAAAAATATATCTTTGCATTCATTCTTCATATATGACTTTGAAATATTATTATATGTTTAAGTTATTATGTCATCTAGCACTCACCTTGTGGAGGTGTTTCATAATAGGATTCTTCATCTAGTTTCTTGAAATTGAAGTATGCATATAGCGTGTCTTAGACATGTAGTATATTCCTGTTGCATAAAAGTCAAGTTGAATTTGCGACCATTATTATTCGCGATAAATATATATATATAACTATGTATTTTCTCTAATCCCGATGGTATAACTATACCATCGGGATTTGAGGAAATGCTATCCCACACTCACCAACCCGCTTGGCCAGCATTGTGAGTTATGGCCAAACCCCTCCAAAATGACTCCACAACTTAAATCTTGGCCCTCAGTCTCCGGCAGCTGGAATGTACCTGGCTAAGGCAGCGGCCAGTGCGACATGAAGGCAGAGGGTGCTAAGAATCCCCGGAGGACCGGACTAGGCTGCCATCTGATGCTGACCTTGGCTACATATAACGGACGCTCCCTATCTTCTGATTCAAGGCTTCTTGAATTGGAAGAGGAACTACAAAGGATCCAGTAGGACATCGTCGAGCTAAGTGAGGTTAGGAAAAAAAAAAAAAAAAGATCTCATTGAACTGAAAAGTGGACATCTTCTACTATCGTGGGACAGATACTGGCAGAACTAGTGGTGTTGGATTTATAATAAACAAGAAACTGAAGGATAGAGTTGTAGAAGTTGAAAGTTCCTCTGACAGAGCTGCACGACTCGTTATCCAACTCTCGAGAAGGTACCATGCTGAGATTATTCAAACCTATGCACCCACCACAAGTCATCCTGAAGAAGAAATTGAAGAATTTTATGAGGAAATTTGTCATCTAAATAATAAAGGTAAGCAGCACTTGAAGATAATTATGTGAGACTTCAATGCAAAAATAGGGCAACAGTAACAGAATGAAGCTTCAGTAGATAAATTCGGTCACAGCAACAGAAACCAGCGTGAAAATACTCTTGTAGAGTTTGCAGAGGCAGAAAGGTTTTTCATCATGAACTCCTTTTTCATGAAAAGCCACACAGGAAATGGACATGGAGACATCCAAATGGGATGACAATTGAAATTGATTTTATTATGTGTAACAAAAAATTTGTCATAGAAGACTGCAATGTGCTAAACAAGTTCAACATAGGTAGTGACCATAGATTGGTGAGATGTAAGATGCACCTTAACACAAAACTCGAACATTGCAAGCTCATAAGACAAACAAAAGGTATTGACATAACCAACCTTAAAAAACACCATAATACCTTCAAGTTGGAACTGAAGAACAGATTCTCTGCTTTAGAAGGCCTAACATTGGAAGAAGTGGATATTTCTGAAGTTAACAGAAAAGTAACCAAAGCTCTTGTGGAAACAGCAACAAAATTAGCTGGCTCTAAGAACAAGTTGCACGTGAACAAATTATCAGGAAAAGCCAAAATGTTGATGCAAAAAAGAAGAGAGATGAGGACAACTAAAGAAGATGTGACTTCCAAAGTAGAATATATAGAGCTATGCAAGACAGTACAAAAAAGTATCACTGAAGACGTAAGGAAATTCAACTGTGAACTAGTAAGGAAAGCAATTGAAAACAACCAAAGCCTAAAGATAGCAAAGGGACATCTCAGTAAGGGAAGAAAACAGATTATGGCACTAAGAAAAGAAGATGGTTCTGTAACAAGAAATAGAGGCAAAATTTTGACAAGAGTGAAAGGTTTCTACTCCAAATTAAATGAAAGGGATGATACATGTACTCCAGACATCATGAAAGGTACCAGAGTTCTTCCAGTCTTCCCAGCAGAAGTTGAACATGCAATCAAGAACATGAAGTGGGGAAAAGCTCCAGGAGAAGATGGAATTACTGTAGACATCATACAAGAAGCAAGTGGAGAAATTGAAAAAGTACTCGCCCAAGTTTTCACTTGATGCCTTAATGAAGGAAAGATTCTTGAGGATTGGAACAATGCTACAATGATCCTGCTACATAAGAAAGGGGACATTGAGGATCTCAGGAACTACATATCTATCAGCCTCCTATCACTGGTTTATAAAATCTTCACTAAAGTTCTTTCACGCCGTTTGAAGGTAACACTGGACATAGCTCAACCGAGAGAACAAGCTGAATTCAGGAGTGGCTACAGCACTATAGATCATATCCACGTACTCAGAGAACTAATTGAAAGAGCGAGGGAATATGAACTTCCATTGTGCATGGCTTTTATCGATTATGAAAAGGCCTTTGATTCAGTGAAACCATCAGCAGTTACAATGGCTTTGAAATCCTGCGGTATTGAAGATGCATACATTATTATTATTAATAACATCTATGGAAATGCAAGTGCAAAAATTCGGCTGTTTGAAAATACAACACACATAAAAATTGGAAAGAGGGTGAGACAAGGTGACACCATATCTCCCAAGCTCTTTAATGCCACATTGGAAAATGTTTTTCCATCACTGAACTGGGAAAACAAAGGGATAAAGATTAATAGAGATTATCTAACCCACCTTCGTTTTGCTGATTTCATAGTCATTTTTGCAACTACCCCATCAGAGCTGCAAAGTATGATCCAGGAACTTGCTGACAAGAGTAAAGAAGTGGGATTAAAAATGAACTTTCAGAAGACAAAAGTGATGTACAATGCTTTTACAGGAAATGAAAATTTGTCGATTGATGAAGAAAAGCTGGAGATAACAGACATGTACGTTTATCTTGGACAGCAGATATCAAGTGAGGGTCACATTGATGAAGAAATTAATCGGCTTATAAAACTTGCCTGAAGAGCTTTTGGAAGAAACAGCATAATTTTCAAGAGCAATATGCCATTATGTCTTAAACGAAAAGTGTTTGATCAATGCATCCTTCCAGTGCTTACGTATGGTGCAGAAACGTGGACCTTAACTAAAAGAGACATACAAAGGCTGCAGACAACTCAAAGAAGCATGCACAGGTGCATGCTTGGTGTAACCAGGAGAGATAAAAAGAGGAACTCGTGGATCCGAAAAATGACAAGAGAGGAAGACATCATGATCAGAGTTAAATCCCTGAAATGGCAATGGGCTGGACATACTGCCAGAAGGACAGACCATCGATGGACAGCCAAATTTTTAGATTGGATTCCAAGGGACAGGAAAAGACCCAGAAGAAGACCACATTGTAGATGATGGATGAAATTCGAAAGTATGCGGGAGTAACATGGAGGAGACTGGCACAAGACAGACCGTTGTGGAAGAGGCTTGGAGAGACCTTCGTCCAGCAGTGGATTGATAATGGTTGACGATGATGATGATATAAGAAAACTATCTTCATGAATTCTTCACAAAACTGATTGAAAGTTTTACATTAACTGTAACTGGATTACAGAAGCTGTCTCCCAAAATTCCAAGTGAATCGGTTAAAAACTTTTTAAATTGGCATTGAAAATGCTTATTACGAAATTCTATACATGCCTCCTTTCCTTCTTGGGCAAACAGAGTTGAACATACAACAGGAAGGGTGTTGCCATAGCAACGGTTGTTGACAGCCCGAGAGTTGGGAAGAAAGGAAAACACCTGTCTGACATTTAGGCTCTTGCCCTCCATTGCTTTTCAACTCAGAAAAAATTTTCAGAAACACATTTTCCCAGATTTTCAAAATAACAGTAAAATTTTTACAGTGAGCAAGATATGTCACAATAAAGTTCTAGTTTAAATTTTGTCAAATTCTGTTGAAAACTTTAGCAGATGCAAAAAAAAAAAAAAAATATCTTTAGTTCCATAATTGGATTTAAAAGAAACAGCAAATGTAAATTATGGCAAAAGCAAGTGTAATGATTTTTTTTTTTTAGATGCTATGGTTTATTTAAACAGCGATCCTCAAAAATTTTGCTGTGATCATATGGAAACTATATTTGAATTACAAACATACATTTTTATTCAGACGTCGTCTGAGTTACTGTTTTAATAGAAAAAATAATTTATAATTAAAGTTTTCAATGGATTTAGGTGAAATTCAGCAGATGAACTTAAATTACAACATTATGACGTAAATCTGGTCATTTCATCAAAAATTTGGGGGATATTGTTTTTACATTTCCCCTTATTGCTAGGGTGAAGGAAGGAGACGATTGGACACTTCACTGTGCTGCAGGTGATGATTTATGGCGATGTGCCAAATGAAAAAAAAAAAAGCAGTTCCATCAGGACACTCCAGAGGTTATGTGTGTGTGTGTGTGTGTGTGTGGATGGATGCTCCTACTGTTTGATCTTAATCAGAATGGTTTTGTGCAAAGAAGGTGGGGGGGGGAGAAATATCTGTTGCAGCTTTCAAGGCTGTTCTTTTTTCTTGGTGATAAATGAAAATCATAATCGTTCACCGTTGATCCATATTTACATTTCTTGAATGTCAATGGCAGACAATCAGAAACACGGTGTTGGTGGGTCTCGATGTTATTCATTTTACATCTGCGAAATTCAGTTCTGTGGGAATAAGGAATGACTTGTACTGTGAATATATGCAAAAATACATAGTTTTTAGCTGAAAAAATAGGCCTCTTGTATATAGTAGCTAGCATGTGAAGCATAATAATCATTGTACATCTAAAACAGTTGACTTGGGTATGTTTAAACGCCTCTTATGGACGACCCACAAATATTACACCCAACAATCTTTCCTTTCTCAAAGTCTGTTCTCTCCCACCACGACATTTTCACTGAACCTCACAGTGCGATATGATCGCGGTCAGCTGCAGGCTTGTTTTTATACCGTTTGCAGCTGTACCACACATCTTAATGCAGCGAATCCGTTCATTTGATTTTGAAGGGGTGTTTGCTGACTTATGTCAATATAGTGTATTTACGTAAATAAATTACAATGAACAATTCCACCTTGCTCATGCTGCACTATATTCACACTTTCACAACACACATTCCAATTTTTTACCCATTTCAAAAATTCAGCTTTTCTCTTCTCCCCCCTTCCTTGTCGGTTTCATGTATGTAGTGTGTGTCCATCCTCAATTATACTGCTACCTTGGATAGGTTTATATATATACAGAAAGAGAGAGAGCTTTTAAAAATGGTCACGAAGATTGTTAATTGGTCATGAAATTAAATTTCCCAAATTTGGTAGACACCCTGAAATTTAACATTCCATTTAATGTCATACGTATGCACATACTGTGTGGGTGAATCCAGAAATGTGTGCAGTGCTGGTTAGAGGAGAAAAAAAATTTAGATCCTCCAAGTGTGAAACTAGTTGTCAGGTCCAAAACTGTGTTCATTTTATACTTTATTAAAATTCCTTTTTGTAAACAACAAAGGCTAATAACTGAATTATCAAAGATTATAACATTATGTTGTTGTAATTGTTTGAATATGTGGATATATGATTAAATTATCATTACCGCAGAACACGAAATTCCGTAGTTTGTTATACTGTTCCTCACATTATGATTAGTTCTTATTTTCAAGAAGCACAAAGCTGTACTATATTGTTACGAATCTGAACATATAAATATAAGTTGTAACTATAATTCTAAGGTTCTGAATAACTAAAGCTTACCTTAATATTTTCTTTGACCAAGCATATTATGTTGTTAGGAGTAGCTTCCAATATACACTATCTACCAACAAGTAATTGGACACCTGTGATAGCAAAGGAAAACAAAGTTTATTCACCTTAAATAGTTGGTGGAGCCTCCACGAGCGGCTATTACAGCTGCAACCCTCTGTGGCATACTCTCCACCAGGCATTGTATCATGGCTAGCGGTATTTTCTTCTACTCTGCTTTGGAGAAAACAGGTCATTTCCTTCACCAATTTCGGACAGTGGGGGCACCCTTTAAGTCGACGCTCCAATTCGTCCCAGAGGTGCTCGATAGGGTTAGGGTCTGGGCTCTGCGTAGGCCAGTTCATTCGATTAACCCCATTGTCACCATACCAAGCCATGGTGGACCTCGCAACATGACAGGTGGCATTGTCATCCTGAAAGTAACATGGGTCCACCCCGTAAAACTGCCACAACGTAGGAAGCGCATGGTCATCCAAAATGGTGCAGTAGGTCTCGGCGTTGAGTCTACCAACGCCGAGACCTACTGCACCATTTTGGATGGCTTGTGGGCAGCAGCACGTCCTTGATAACCGAGCTGATGGGCTTCCTTACGGATGGAATTCATCGAAAAACACTCCTGGATGCTTGTTGAAACTCCTCGCAGATGTGTCCCATCGATTCGGTGCAGTTCTTCTGAATTTCTCTGGCCAGCACAACTCCCAGTTTTGTGGGTCTGCCGGGTCAGGGCACATTCCGACAGTGACCTCTCATCTTCCACTTGCCAATCACGTAGGCCACTGTCAATTTTGGGTGCTTCAACTCGCTGGATATGTCGCGTATGGATTGGCCATTTCTGTGATACCCGACGATTACACCTTTCTCGAAATCGGAGAGCTCCGAACTGCGTGGCATCTTGCATGCGACTGGTTCCGTTGTTGTTTCCCCACACGATATTTAATGGCGGCAGCCGTTACGTGTGTCAAGACCGCAGATATCGTCGATTGCAGGGGTGTCCAATTACTTGTTGGTAGATACTGTACTTGAATAGTATGTTACAGAGAATTCCGTCATTATTGACCAAACAAAGGATTTCATGAGCGACGGACAAAAAAAGTGGGGTTGTACAAAAAAAACTTGTGCAGTAGTCGACTCTCCGTATGCAAGAGTTAATAATAGACCTTTTAATACATACATATTTGCAACTGTTGACTTCTGTAAGTAATTTTATGTGCAACAGTCATGTCTTATCTAACGAATATCTACAATCTTTGAGTAATGAACTATCAAAAAATATGCAACGGATGAAACGATACTGGATGTCATGTACCTTAGACCTAAAGTTGAAATAATATATTAAAAAATGTTACCTTGAAAGACTGAAAAACATCATAAAAGGAAACCAAGAACAAAAGTAGTACAACATCATCTTCTTGTCGTAAGTATTCTCAGACTAGTTTCAGCTTACATTGTTTTTAAGCCTTCATCAGTGAGTTTTTCTAGCTAAATGATTAGTCATCGATGTTACTTGGTGCCTTTTGCAGTGGCCACTTTTACAATTCCTGTTCAAAGCAATGATGCTTTCACCATTATACATCAGATCATAGCATCATTTGACGTTTGTGTTCAGTGTCGCCATCTTCCAATATTCACTTTCATCAATTGAAAAGCTCAGTAGGTAATTCTTCTTCGATGTTTTTACTTTTATTCTTTTTCTCCTGTTCTGTTAGGTCAACAATGTGTTTGTCTGCATGAACACATTAAAAATTTGAATAAAAAGAAGAAACTGCTTTAACCCAACATTGTTTTCAAAACAAAGTAATACCTATTTGGCAAGAATAAAATATCCTGGATGCACACAATGCACACCAAAAGATTTTAACAGCAGAAGCCATATTAATAGAAAAAACACAAGATAATAATTGTGATAATACCACACCAATAGACTTACCCTATGCCTGGAAATCTGTACATATAAAATTGAAAGCCCTTACTGACTCATCTCAGAAACTACTGGACTTGGAACTTTCATATTTGGCAGGAATGTTCCTTTTACAACATAGAAGCGCACTAAGAAATGAGTTTTTCCTACGATAACTTTAAGTGGGTCAAAATGGGTTTTTTTAATAACCCAGCGTTGATAACGCTAGGACGTTTTACAATGATCGAGCCGTTGCTGCCCAGCAACTGAAGCCCCACCCTAAGTTTTGAATGACTTGAAGTACCCTGCTCAGTAAATATTTTGTTCTAAATTTATTTGTTCTGAATTTATTTAACAAAAAAACCCTTAAAAAATCACATAAAGAGCGCCATATCATAATATGCTTTGCATTTAAACATTTATTATCGTTTGACATATATCAAATGTCAAGGTTTTTTATTTGCTCTAAATTTATTTAACAAAAAAAAACTTTAAAATATCACGTAAAAAGTGCTATATCATACTATGATTTATATTATCATTTGACATATCGAATGTCAAGGTTTTTTGAGTTAAAATGAAATTACTAACATTCGTTTTCACTGAAGCAACGATAACGTCATTTAAGTGGTAAGGTGACTGCAATAAATATAAATATGTGGGTAGATTTTCATAGTAATTGAAATTTGAAAAAAAAAAAAATCCCTCTTGAGGTATTAGCGAGACAACACAATTTTGCTCACGTTTCCAAAAACATCTGACTTGCTAGCTTTTAAATGTACAGTTTCGAACGAAATTGTTTATAAGCAAGGTTCTTTTTACATTTATGCTGAAAGTAACAACATATTTTGTTCTGTTGTTTATTAATGTTTTAACGATGAAAGTGAAGAGTAACGTTGTATTTTGATTTGTTTCATGTAGGCTTGAAGTTTTAAATTTACAGTCATGAACGAAATTGCTTATGTGTCGTCTGGTAGAATAAGTCAGGCAGACGTGTTTCCCAAAAGAGCGAAGAAATACTCAGTTTATGGCCATTTCAATTGTCGCAATTTCTTATGGTTGTAGGTTTATCAAAAAAAAAATTTTTCAGTGGACCAAATAAACTTTATTTTAAGGAGAGGTGACCAGTTTTACATTGAGTGCAAAACTATTAATCAAGTAAGACATCCTTTTCTTTCTATTATCCTACTGTTAATTTGAACTATGCAGTGTTGCATATAGTAATTGTGTATCAGTTTTTTGAACTATTTCCTTCAAACAAAATCTCTTTCAAACATACCATGAAACAGTTGGCTAGCAGATTAAATGGATTGCTACAGCAAGAAGATAATATAGGATTTCTCTTTACTGGTCACAGTCAAACTGTATCCTTCTGGAAAGTTGATGATGGCTTCAACCTTTTCAATTCCCATCCAGTTAATGACAAGGGAGGATGGCAAGAAGTGGGTGTGGCACAATTGTTTAAATGCATTACAGCAGAAGCTCAAGAAAACTTTGATTCACAACAATTTCAGGTGGCACAAATAACTGTCTTGAATGTATCCAGAATAGACTATCCTTCAAATCTTCTATTTATTGAGGAATCGCTTACTCGCAAACCCCCTTTCATACATTCAGTCAAGCCCATTTGAGCAGTCAAACAGTAATTCTGGAAACAGAAGAGGTTCTAAATGACATGCTTGCTTTTCAGATAACACTAGAAAAAAAAACTGAGGAAAGCATTGGCAATATATGCTAAAAAAATCCTAATGTACGTCAGGCCACTGCTGAAAAGTACACAAAAAAAAAAGAAAAAAAAATCCAGAAGTGAAATGGGCTGCTGCTCAAAAAAACAGGAAAAACAATCCACAAGTTAATCTGGCAGCTGTTGAAAAATACACCAAAAGCAATCCAGAAGTGCATCGGGCCTCTGCTGAGATATATACCAAATAAATACCTGAAGTGAATCGAACCGCTGTTGCTCACTATGATCCTTCTTATGAAAAATGATTGCAAAGAGAAAAAAAAACCTTGGTTACAGAAAATGAACTCTTGTTTTATGTATAATCTGGATATTGAGTATGAAAGAGAAAAATTTGTTGAATTAGGTTCATTGGATGTGGTTTGTAAATGGTGTAAGGCTCTCAAGTGGAAGGAAGAGCCTATTGGCATGTGTTGTGGAAGCGGAAAGGGCATTCTTCCATCATTCCAACCGCTTCCTGAACCTATACATAGCCTTTTAACTGGTGATCATCCAGAATCTTGCCATTTTGTAAGCTCAATCTGAAAGTATAACAGTTGTTTTCAAATGACGTCTTTCAGAGCTACACAAATAACAGAAGGAAATTTCATGCCCGCGTTTAAAGTTCAAGGCCAGGTTTATCACTTGAGAGGAAGTTTATTACCTCCACGAGAGCAAGAACCGAAATTTCTCCAGATGTATTTCACTGGTGAAGACAACAGGGAAACAGAAATCAGATGTAAAAAATTCTGTGGTGTTAAACCAGTTTTAGTCTCCGAACTTCAGAAAATACTTCATGATCACTATAATTGCATCAAGGATTTGAAGGCTGCCATTTGAAAATGCTTCCCAAAATACCGAATGCCGCCCCGGTGGCGCAGCGGTCTAAGGCGCTGGCCTCTGATCATTCGTCCGTAAGGGGTCCGGGTTCGAATCCCAGTCGGGCATGGATGTTGTGTTTGTCTTACGGTGCTGGCTCTCTCCCTTCCCTGGAACCAGTGACCCTAAATTAGGGACGGGCGACTGCTTATAGCCCATTGAGTTGCTCACGGTGGTCATTTAATCTCCAATCAAAAAAAAAAAAAAATACCGAACATTTTTCAATCCACTGGTGGGCGAAGGTCTCTCCAAGCCTCTTCCACAATGATCTGTCTTGTGCCAGTCTCCTCCATGTTATTCCCCGCATACTTTCGAATTTCATCCACCCATCTCTTATGTGGTCTTCTTCTTCTTCTGGGTCTTTTCCTGTCCCTTGGAATCCAATCTAAAATCCAATCCAACTGACAGTCCATAAGGCTAGATTTAATAAGCCAACACAGAACAAAGTAGCTCTTGTAATAGTAGGTCAAGCATTTGAAAAGAGGGATATTATTTTGCACAGTCAAGATGACAAACTAATACGAATAAGTGAAACACACAGATCGTATGACCCTTTACAGTATCCTCTCATATTCTGCCACGGTGAAGATGGATACTCCATCTCATTATCCAAAATCGATTCTGTCACAAAAAAGCATCTGCGAAAAAACTGTCTGCAGCCGACTTCTACAGCTACCGCATTATGCACAGACAAGGTGAACTAAATCATTTGGTTTATAACTTTAGTCTTTTCAGCCAATACTTGGTTGACATGTATGCTAAAATCGAGACAGAAAGGCTAAACTATATATGCCATAGTCAAACCAAATTAAGAAAGGAAAATTATATTCACCTGCAAGACGCAGTTCAAAAAAATGATGTCAAAGTTTCAGATTTGGGCCAAATGGTAATTTTGCCATCGTTCACCGATGGCCCACGTTACATGCATCAACGTACTCAGGACACTCTGACTTATGTGTGTTATTATGGACATTCAGATTTGTTTATAACATTTACATGTAATGCAAAATGGACGGAAATATCTGAAGCTTTGCTTCTTGGCCAAAAACCACATGATTACCATGTCATCATAGCACGCATTTTCCACCTGAAAGTTAAAAAAATTATTAACCTATTAACGAAAGAATGTATATTCGGGAATATAAGATGTTACATGTACTCTGTAGAATGACAGAAACATGGACTACCTCATATACATATTTTGCTCTGGTTACAAAACAAAATTTTACCAGATAATATTGATTCCGTGATAAGTGCTGAAATTCCAGATCCAAAAATAAATCCAATTCTTTACGACATAGTAAAGAGTAACATGATACACAGACCTTGTGGTAGTGTGAACAAAAGCTCACCTTGCATGTCAGCAGGCGTTTGTACCAAAAGGTATACTCGACCTCTGGTCAACAACATTCAGTAATGACTGCTACCCTCAGTATCGACAAAGATCTCCAAACGATGGTGGTTTTACTGTGGAAATAAACTGTATGATACTAGACAACCATTGGGTGGTGTCCTTCAATCCTGTTCTTTCTGCAATTTTTCATGCTCACCATCAACGTGGAATATTGCAGTTTGGTGAGATCAATTAAGTACATCTGCAAATACATCAATAAGGGCAGTGATCAGGCAACATTTGCATTAGAAAATAAGCTTGATGAAGTATCAATTTATCGAACTGGAAGATATTTAAGCTGTTCAGAAGCTGTTTGGAGAATTCTGTCATTTCCGATTCATGAGAAACTTTCTCCTATTATGCATCTCTCTGTCCATCTAGAAAATGGTCACTGTGTGTATTTTACATCTCAGAATGTACTTGAGAAAGTAAAAGATCCCCTAAAACTGCACTAACAAGTTTCTTTGAGTTGTGCAAAACGGATGAATTTGCCAAAACACTTTTATATCGTGAGATTCCATCATACTTCGTCTGTTATAGGAAAAAATTTATATGAAGAAAAAAAGGAATATATGTCAAAGGTCATCATGATGTTAAGAAAGATCAAGTTCTCGGAAGAGTATATACAGTACATCCCAATAACTCATTTCGCCTACTACTGCATGAAGTTCGGGGCCAACATCATTTTTATATCTCAGAACAGTTGATAATAATGTCTGTCTGACATTTCCAGCAACCTGTAAAGCACGTGGTCTATTGGAAGATGATAACAACTGGGACAAAACTTTGGAGGAAGCTAACTTCTCTACATCGCCTTATAAGTTAAGACAATTGTTTTCGATCATGTTAGTTTTTTTGTCAGATATCAGAATCATTGTATCTTTGGGAAAAGTACAAGGATAGTTTCTCTGAAGATGTTTCGAGGCAAGTCAATAACGAGTTAGGAAATGTAGGTATCTTCAACAAGACAGAAATACATAACAGATGGTTTGTACTGTTGGAGGATGAGGTCCTTAACATGCGGGGAAAACCTTAACACACTATTACTTGTCTCAGCCAACACGTTTAGAGAGAGGCAAAGAAACCAAAAACTACCTCAGAGAAATCAGCTATAGTGTTCAATTTTCACTAGAGAACATAAATGCAAATGAGTTGCTTCTTACACTAGATCAAAAAGGGTTTGCGTAAATGTACTTGAAAGCACCAATAGCATCAGTGGCAAATTATTATTCTTGGACGCACCTGGAGGTACAGGAAAAACATAAAATAATTGACAACGCACAGAACGTATATAACGTGTGAAACAGTAATGAATATAGTATATAGCTATTATTCTATTAGGAAAAACATATTTGTTAAATCTATTACTGGCAAAAGTAAGAAGTGCATAAAAGATTGCAATCGCTGTTGCCTCTTCAGGGATTGCTGCAACTCTCCTTGAAGGAAGTAAAACTGCTCATTCAGCCTTTAAACTTCCACTAAACATGAATTATGTGGAAACTCCTACATGCAACATTTCAAAGCAAAGTGAATTCTCTGAAGTTCTAAAACATTGTAAACTTATCGTTTGGGATGAATGCACTATGTCCCACATAGGAGGAATCGATGCACTTGATAGGTGTTTAAAAGACCTCAATGGAAATAACAATCTTATGGGAGGTGTCACAGTGCTGCTTGCAGGAGACTTCCGTCAAATTCTACCAGTTTTTCCAATGGAACCCGTGCAGATGAAGTCAATGCCTGCTTAAAATCTTCGTTATTATGGCCTCACATCAATAAACTTTCATTGACAAAAAACATGCACGTTCATTTAAATGGCGACAACAAATGCAGTGATTTTGAGGAGTTGCTCTTGAAGACTAGGGATGGCTGTATTAAAGAAACTGATTGCAATATTGATATTCCACAAAACCTGTGCAAAACTGTTATAAATGTACACAATTTAATATCAATAGTTTAACCCTCATATCAAGCAGTTAAAAGACAAACCAGTGACTTGGCTTCGTGAAAGAGCTCTAACACCAAAAAATGACAAGGCTTCATAATTAAATTATATCCTGAATGAAAAAACCATGAGGAATAACCACTCACCATAAAGATCATGGTAACCTTCAATGGACCACACACTTCCAACACGTCATTCATCGTGATGTAACTGGGCTTCCACAGGTTTACAGACTTCTTGCTTACGCTTCTTATTTTCGGGTGTGAAACATCGTTTTTTTCTTTTTTTTTTTTCCTTTGCCTTATAATATGTTACTATAATGCTTGTCAATTCGATAAAATCTCACATACACTCATTCATACAATTCAAGTAAAAACTATGTACATAAACCTTACATTCACAGGTGATTAAACCTTAGTCAACTCTAATTATGGAACTCCTCCTTCTGTTTCACAACCTCTGCTACTCCCCCTGCAATTGTCACACCCATTCAGCCCCGCACATCCAATCCTCTAGTACTTTCGACAGGTCCCTGTCATCTTCAGGAGGCAGGTGTGTCTCATCCGCCCACCACAGCTCAAGTGAGCAGAGCCATCGAGGCATGGGCTCCAGTCGCTATCTCTGAATCGTTGTGTCTCTGGCGCCATCTATTGTCCCTGCTGCTCTTTTTTCCCCTCTTTCTTTTTACGCTGCTGTTCAATTTTTATTAGGGCTTTCCATTGTTCGTTTAGGTTATTTGGCTCATTAATGTTGCATAATCTTGATCTGTTTTTTTCAATTAATAGATGGCGCCAGAGACACAACGATTCAGAGATAGCGACTGGAGCCCATGCCTCGATGGCTCTGCTCACTTGAGCTGTGGTGGGCGGATGAGACACACCTGCCTCCTGAAGATGACAGGGACCTGTCGAAAGTACTAGAGGATTGGATGTGCGGGGCTGAATGGGTGTGACAATTGCAGGGGGAGTAGCAGAGGTTGTGAAACAGAAGGAGGAGTTCCATAATTAGAGTTGACTAAGGTTTAATCACCTGTGAATGTAAGGTTTATGTACATAGTTTTTACTTGAATTGTATGAATGAGTGTATGTGAGATTTTATCGAATTGACAAGCATTATAGTAACATATTATAAGGCAAAGGGAAAAAAAAAAAAGAAAAAAACGATGTTTCACACCCGAAAATAAGAAGCGTAAGCAAGAAGTCTGTAAACCTGTGGAAGCCCAGTTACATCACGATGAATGACGTGTTGGAAGTGTGTGGTCCATTGAAGGTTACCATGATCTTTATGGTGAGTGGTTATTCCTCATGGTTTTTTCATTTATGAATTGCACGTAAACTATGCGCACTTTGCAAGAGGTTAATACCTTAAAAGTGCAAATATAATAAATTATATCCTGTTAAACAGCTTTTCAGGCAAGGAAATGACATACAAATCACTTGATACAGTACTTAACAGCAACGAAGTAATTAAGTATCCTGTTGAATTCTTGAACACTCTGAATCCATCACGAATGTCACCTCACAAGCTTTTATTAAAAATCGAAGCTCCAGTTTATGTTGTTGCGGAATTTAAATCCTCCCAAACTTTGCAATGGCACAAGACTCCAGATCAATGCTCTACATCACAATCTCATTGAGACCACCATATTTACTGGTTGCACACATGGGGAATCTGTATTTATTCCACGTTTACTTCTTATTCCATATGATTACCCATTTGAATTCAAGAGATTACAGTTTCCTTTGAAGGTCTGCTTTGCTGTGACGATCAATAAATCACAAGGACAGTCCTTAAGAATAGCTGGTATCGACTTAAGAGAAAATTGTTTCTCTCGTGGCCAGTTTCTCTCGTGGCCAGTTTTACATAGCGTGCTCAAGAGTTAGTTCTCCTAGCAGTTTGGTAATACTGGTGGATGATTCCAGAACAGCCAACGTAGTGTACAAAGAAGCAGTAACATAAGTCAATATATTATTTTTAATTTTCCATTCGTTCATTGCTATAAAAATGTTTAGTTACAAATGACAACACTCCGCATCTTATTAGGATGCAGAAATTCATGCTATAAACATTATGTATTTGAATCCATTTTATCACTGATATGGATATAATAAAGTTATAGAATAAACCAATCAAGTGTATTATTAATATATTAATTTATGGTACAAATTATATTATGGTGTGGTATGAAATCCTGTATTATAAAAATATTTTTCATATCACATTCGAAGAACGGGTATTTAGCTAGTACCTAATAGAACAGAAGAAAAAGAATAAATCAAATAAAAGTAAAAATATCAAAAAATAAACCTACTAAGCTTGTTAATTGATAAAAGTGAATATTGGAAGATGGCGGCACTGAACTCAAGCGTCAAATAATGCTATGATCTGACGTATAATTGTGACAGCAACATTGCTTTGAACAGGAATCGTCAAAGTGGCCACTGCAAAAAGGGCCAAGTAACATTGATGACTAGTCATTTAGCTAGAACAACTCCTGATGAAGACTTAAACAATGTAAGCTGAAACTAGTCTGAGATACTTATGACAAGAAAACGATGTTGTACTGCATTCGTTCTTGGTTTCCTTTTATGATGTTTTATTTAGTCTTTCAAGGTAACATTTTTTTAACATCATTTCAATTTTAGTCCTGAGGTACCTGATCTCCAGTATCGTTTCATCCATTGTATATTCTTTGATAGTTCATTATTCAACGATTGTAGATATTCATTAGACAAGACATGACTATTGTACATAAAATTACTTATAGAAGTTAACAGTTGCAAATATGTAATATTGAAAGGACTACTATTACTCTTGCGTACGGAGAGTCTACCATTGCACAAGCTTTTTCGTACAACCCCACTTTTTTTTTTTTTTTTTTTTTTTGTCACTTGTAAAATCCTTTGTTTGGTCAATAGTGACGGAATTCTCTGTAACATACTATTCACTATATTGGAAGTTACTCCTAATGACATAATATGCTTGGTCAAGGAAAATATCAAGGTAAGCTTTAGTTATTCACAGAGATACCAACAACTACAGATTCTCCGTAGTTCCTACGGGAAAAGCTCTTGTTATGGAATACTGAAAACCATGATTTTTCTACGGAAAATTAACGGAAGTTATTCATTTTTATTCTGCTTGTTCCTCTTCCCAACGCAACGGCAGCCACTTGCCCATCCGTCATGCTTGCGATGCTGCTCACTTCCAGTTCTGCCTCTCGAAGCTGCTCGGATCTTAGCGCGAGCGGCAGGTACTCGAAACCCTCCCTCCCCAGCATGCAACATTCTGGGGACGTTAGCGTAGCTCGCTTTGGTGGTGGACGTGGGCGGAGTTCGGCCTGAAGTTCTTTTACAGTGCAACGGCAAGCTGTTGAAAATCGTTTGGTGCGGAATGTGAGTGTCATTGCCTGGCATCGGAGTTTTTTTATTAAATCGTGCGTCGACCATTCGTGTCAGTAATTAATATTTTGAAGATTTTTTTCTTGCATTGCAGAAAAGTATGCTTGGATTTCGTTGCAGAGTTTGCCAAAATGCATAATTACGCGTCTAGTACGCATCAAAATTTTACCAACGCGTAAAAATGTGCATCGGGAATTTTTCGCGACACGTAGAGATACACGTCGTGAAGCGCGTAAAGTACACATCAACACGTAAAAATATGCATCGAGAAACGCGTAAAATACACTTCCATAGATGCCAACTAGTACGGATTTTTGGTTGCTGTTACGGAAGCACAGAAACACCGCTGAAATTACGGAAAATCGCCATTTGATTTAATTTTCTGAGATAGAAAGCAAATTTTCATCAACTTAAAAATTTTTGTTGGTTCTTCAAGTTTTTCTGGGGGAAAAAATTAAATGCTACATTCAGGGCTGCCAGACCTGCGCCATTCTGCTAAAAAATCGCCATTTCGACGAAATCTGTGCCAAAAGTTAAAATTTACCGGACATCGATATTTTAGCGTTATCTTATGACATTCGAAATCGATTCAGCGGTGAATTCGTACGTGAGATTCTTCCGCTGAGTCCCTTCCGGTTTTTTTTTTTTTTTTTTTCCCCCGAGATCGATGCAAAAGTGAAGGAATTTTCGGGTATTAGTTAGGGGGGGTCGTATTCCGTCTGGCGACGTTGTTTTGTCTTTTTAAACGTTCGGAAACGGAAGTTAAACGAAGTGCAGATTTTTCCCGTAATCGTATTTTTTTTTCTCGCGCGATGTTGCTTCTGTTCAGTACTGTTAAATATAATTTCATTGCATGATTTCAGCTTGAAATTGTAGGCAACGATTTCCGAAAACGGAAGTTAGGCCGCCCGAAAATTTCCCCGTATTCTTCGGCGACGAGATTCTCACGCTGATTCGAGGAATTCAGTCTTTTTTGTTATCATTTGGGCCATGTACGAAAAAATCGATGCATAACTAAACTTAAATTTTGGGAGGATTGGTGGCGGCGGCAGCGGGGGGGGTCGTTTTCTCCGCGGAATTTCCTCCTTCGAAAACGGAAAGTAGGCGGAAATAAGATTTCTCTGATAATCGTAATTTTTTTTTCTTGCGATGCTTCCTCTACCCAGTATTGTTAGATATAATTTTATTCCATAAATATTTGTATTTCAGCTTGAAAATGTTGGATAGATTTCTGAAAACTGAAGGCTTGAAAAACCGTTATTTCAAGCCATGTTTCCCGATTCAGCGATCGCAAAAAAATATTCGTGTGGAAGAACCAAGGCTACTGCACTAATTCAGTACATGGCCAGTGTTTCTACAAGTAACATCGTATCTGAAGTTAAAAAAATCCTTTTTCTCTATCTACAGACGGAAGTAATGATGCTCAAGCAAATAAACTGTATCCCATTACAATAACATATTTTGACGAAAAAATAGGGAAAAATTCAACTGTTTTGTTATCATTGGTTGAATCAAGTAATAATACAGGTGAAGGAATATTCAACGTTTTGAACAATGAGTTTGTTAAAAAAAAATCTCATGGAGCAACTGTGTGTCATTTTCCTGTGACAATGCTAACACTATCGTAGGTCAAGTAAAAGGTGTTGTTTCTCACATAAAGAAGGTTCAGCCTGCAATCATAGTGCAGCGATGTTCATGCCATTTAGTAAATTTAGCTGCACAGAAATCTGCTACTCAACTGAAAGGATTTAATGTTTAGCAGTTTCTGATACAGTTGTATTTTTTTTTTTTTTTTTTGTGGAGAAAAGTTCAAAGAGGAAACACAATCTAAAACTGAGTCAAGCTGTTTGTGGTACTAAACCACACAAAATTCTAAAGCATGTCAATACTCGCTGGTTATCACTTTTGGAATCCATTGACAGAATTTTAGAACAGTCAGAGGCTCTAGAACATTATTTTAGTGACAATGAAGAAGCTAACTCACAGTATAAGAACCTTGCAAGTATGATTGGAAATCCTTCATCTAAACTTTGTCTTTTTTTATCTGCTACTCTTCCTTTGTTTGCATCTGTTAACGTGTTCTTGCAGCAGGAAGCTCCGCTTGTGCATGTATTAAAAAGAAAACTTCATAGTCTGTTCTGTTATCTGAATTGCTTGTGCGATTTATCAAACCATCGGCATTTGATGTGACAGCAACATCTCTTGCAGATGGAAATTTTGAAGGAAGGAGAAATCAAAAAGAAAACTTTGATCTCGTAATTGGGTCAAAAGCGAGATCTTATATAGGCACAACTGCAGATCTGAGTGAAGACACAGTGGCTACTTTTTATTCTGAGGTAAGGGAATTTTACAAGGCAGGCTGCAATTATATTTTAAGAAAATTTCCACTTAATGGTGAATTTCTGAGTCATGCGGAAATTGCAGATGTAGCATTAAGGCAAAGTGTTTCTTTTGCATCAGTCCAATATATGTGTTTCCTGTTTCCAGTTTTGAAACCAGAAGAATCTGACAAGGTGGAATCTGAATTTGCTCACTACCAGTTTGAAAATTTTAACTGTGCTGTTACTTCTTGGAGAATGGATGAAGTGTGGCACAGAATTTCTTTAATGAAAAATGAAAGTGGCCAGTTAAAGTATGAATCATTAAGCAAAATTATGAAAATGATTTTAATAGTCCCTCATAGTAATGCAAGTACAGAAAGAATTTTCAGTATTGTGAAAAAAACCATGAATGATTCAGACCTAATTTAAGTAGTCATGTGCTGTCTTCTTTATTAGTAGAAAAAATAAACAGCATTGCACACAGTGAACTATGTTATCAGAAGAAGTTTTTGCAAATTGAACTAAGGAAGGCCAAAATGGCAACTACAGCCAGTTTATCATAATAATTTGGCAACATTCCAAGGAATAATTTTTCTTCATGTCCGGAGGTAATTTATTATATTTTCCTGGTAGACAGACAGCATTTTAAATTTTCCCACTAGCAAATTATTTTTTATTGTATTATTATTATTATTATTTTGTTAATAGTTCTGACAGATTAAAATTTGTTGCAGTGTTAAATACCCAAATTTGCCGCTGTAGACTGGATTACTGAAAATTACTGAAAAAAAAATTTGTTACTGAAAATTACTGAAAAATGAACATGTTGGTTACTGAAAACTACTTTTAGAGGTTGGCATCTATGCACGTCAAGAAACGCGTAAAACTCAGGGATCGCATTCCTCCTAAAATTCCTAAAATTCCTAATATTTTGTGACCCTCCTTAAATTCCTAAAATTAGACCTAAAATTTGCTATTCATCCTAAAATTTTCATAAGCTTATTTTTATTAAAAACACAACCGTTATTAACGCCAATAAATTTACCATTACGGTAAGGTAAAAAGACCTGTTATTGTAGAAACACAGCCTATATGCTGTGCTGCTGAAGGGAGGGAAAAATGACGCCATCGAGATGCACTTGCTTCGGGGCGGGCGTTCCATTTTTTGCCTTCGAACAGTTTTCGAGAGTAACAAGAGATCTAAGGGAAAAGGGGAGGGGTCATTTTTCACCCCTGGTTTGCGCTTTGCAGACGAACTCCGTGGCACGCAGAAGATCGTACTTTATTTTTGTACATGCCTTGTGGAACCTCCTCTTTCTGCTGATGTTTTGTTATTGTAAACCGCAGGTGTGGGTGGAAGCAAAGAGGAAACATGTGGTCTCCTTCCGTAACCTCCGGTAATGACGATGGGATGGTAGCTGAGTGTTATCGTGGCAGGCAGTAGAGCACGTGATCATTGACCTTCGATCGTGCGTCGGCGACAGCGACCTTCAATGCGCAATATATCTCGGCTCCGACTTGTTTTGACTGAACTTGCGTGAGATGCGTATGATAGTTTCTGGTTTTGCATCTTTTATGGTGTTCTCTGTGCTGTGTGCAGGTTCAGTTCTCTAGTGGTGACCTGCTTTTTTTTTTTTTTTTTTTTCTATCTTCTGACATCCTCGCAGCCAAACTTCGGGAAAATGTCTGGTTTTGCAATATTGGAACGTGTTTTTGTACTTCCCTTTCATTTTCTGGTTAGTAATACAAGTGTTTAAGATGCCTAAATCCAAAACGAAATTTCAAGATGCGTGGCTCGCCAAAGAATTGGACGGAGTGAAGTTGAAAGAATGGTGTTCTGCAACTGAAACAATATTTTCTGCTAAGTGTATATTGTGTTCAGAAATTTTCAACATTTCTAATAGTGGCTTTTCACAAGTAAAAGCGCATCATAAAGGAAAAAAACATTTGCAGAAATTTCAAAGTAAATTTCAAAATAAGTCCATCCTGAAAGCCTTTGGAGGACGGGATCTTCAGCCCAAAACAAATATTAGTGAAGTACTGAGTCATGATTTACAGTTGGCTAAAGCCGAAGCATTATGGGCCATGAAAGTTGCTAAGGACAATATGTCTTTTGTTTCATGCACTGAAACAGTTGAACTTTTCAAAGAAATGTTTCCTGATTCTGCTATTGCAGCCAAAATGCAACTTAAAGAAAAAAAAGTTGCTTATGTGATATCACATGGATTGTCAAAATATTTTGAAGAGGATTTGAAAAAGACATTGCATCTAGTAGCCCAGGAAAGGTTACTATAGCATTTGATGAAACTACAAATACACAAGTGAAACGGCAGTTGGATGTGTATCTCAGGTACTGGTCTTCAGAAATAAAGTCAGTTTCTTGCCGATACCTAACAAGCGTTTTTCTGGGTCATGCAACAGCAGATATTTTGCTAAAAGAAATTCTTGATGTGTTATCATCCTTCAATATTTCGTTGAACAGAATTATTTGTGTAT
The DNA here is from genome assembly GCA_039090855.1 of Macrothele yani. Lineage (NCBI taxonomy): Eukaryota > Metazoa > Arthropoda > Arachnida > Araneae > Macrothelidae > Macrothele > Macrothele yani. Next base: position 435,898 of record JAYWMT010000058.1, read on the forward strand.
CCATGGACAGCCCAAATGTAAATAAGTGCTTTTACGCAAATTCAATGAAGTTGTAAAACAAGAAACAGGCCAGAAATCTTTGGAACTAGATTTTTGCAACCTGCATGTTGTTAGTAATGCATTTAAAATTTTTTTGACAAGCTTAAATATAGATTTTGACGAATTTGCTACTGATATGCATTACTTTTTAAAGAGTAGTGCTGCAAGATGAGAGGATTATAAATCTGTCGAGGATATAACATTGGTCACTGCCAAATTTCTTTTGTGTCATGTCAGCAACAGATGGTTAACCGTTGGTTCTGTAGCCCAGAGGCTCTTGGATCAATGGCTAAATATTACAGAATATTTTTTAAACTTCTTGCCATCTCAAAAAATATTTGAAAAACAACTGCGCAATTCGGCAAGGTATAAAAGAATTCACTGTTTCCTGAAAAATGAGCTTACTCCTTGCTATTTAGCATTAATTTCATTTTCACACCAAAATTTTGAAAAGTTTTCATTATGTTATCAGAGTGAAGAACCAAAAATACACCAGTTATATTCTGATTTAAATACTTTAATGAGGAATGTTATGGCTCAGTTTATCCAAGATGATGTTATAGCAGGGAAATTTGGAGAAGACCTAAAGAATGTAGATTTTGAAAACAAAAATTCATGGAAAAAACTAGGGGAGTTAGAAGTTGGTATGAAGACAAAAAATCTCCTCAGGAATGTTCAGGAGACCAGGCAGAAATTATTTCTCTTAGATGTAAGATCATCACTAAGTGCAACCACAAAATATTTAAAGTCAAATTTGCCATTCTGCAATCAAAAGCTAAGAGACATAGAAGTTTTAAAGGTAAAAGAACCAAAGAAAGAGTCAACTCAACTTTCAGTCACTGAAGGACTTTCGGAAATAACCAGAATTTCAAGTGTTTTGCATCTTTCTGAGGAACAAATTGATAGAGTAAGAGAAGAGTGGAAACTTTTAAATTGCGATAAGCTAACTCTAGATGAAATAGTGAAATTTTCAGAGGAAGGGCATATTCCAGTGCGGATTGATCATTACTGGCGTAATATATTTAGTATTAAAGACTCTAGCGGAAAAGAAAAATACTCAAATCTTGCTAAACTCATCAAGTCAATTTTAGTTTTACCTTATTTATGGTAATGCTGATGCAGAAAGGGGATTTTCGGTTAACACTGTTCTGTTAAGGAAGGACAAGGCTAACTTAAAAGACTCAACTATAACATCATTAAGAATAGTTAAAGGGGTCATTAAACACTATGGATGTGTAAGTAAAGTTCCCATAACAAGAAATTTGTTAAATAGTGTTCGTGATTCACATAAATTTTATAAAGAGTATGTTGATAAGCTGAAGGAAGAAGAATCACAAAAGGTAAAAGAAAGGAAGCAGAAAGAGGGAAAATAAGGAAAAGCAGCTAGAGAAAAAAGAAAAGCTGAGTTTGATGACAAAATAAAAGAAAATGATGCAGAAATAAATAGGCTTAAAAAAGATAAAGAAGCCTCCCTAGCAGTAATTCAAGAGGGAACAGAAAGAATTAGAAAAGCTGTAGAAAAACAAAATACTGTTGAAATAGCAGTTGCCTCTAACTTGATCATACAAGGTTCAGCTGAAATAAAGAAAACTGAAAGTAAATTAGTTGTGGTGGAAGCAGAAAAAGATAGGTTTATCAGGAAAAGGTTAAAACAATAATATGAAAAAAGTAATTCAGTGAACAATTGTACATAGTTCTTGGTTTTCAATTACCTTTTTAGGATATTATAATTTAATGTGAAACCTGAAAACTTTACTGTGAAAATCGTGAATTGCTTCTGGTTCAACAGCATATTAATGTTCAAAGTGAAACTTGAATGTGGTAAATATACTTGAATATGATAATAACACGTGAAAAGATAAGAACTGAACATTAGAAGTAAATCATACTTAAACTTTAGACATTAGACGTTATGCAAAAAATTTGGGTGTTAACTTCGACCATATATACTAATGGACTGCACATTGGCAATAGCTGCATCAAAGCCGCCATGGCTCAAACATTGGGCACGTCATCATCAGACTCCAAATTTCGTGTAAAAATGCTGTTATGATTACTAATTTACGCAGAACTTCAGTGTTTTTCGGTGTATTATGTGAATGCGCCTCATATATAATGAAAACTCTTCAGGTAAGTTTACTTATGAGCTATATACATGCATGATCGGGTTGTTTACATTTTGTGATTTATAATGTGATGAACATTTGCGAAGAATTTGGAACATGCATTCCATTTTTTTCTTAAGTTACTATATTTTTATATCAATAGCTGCAAGTTTCTGGTTAAGTAATTGAACTTTATTGACTTAGGTATTTAATTCGTTTCTTACCCATGAAAAATCATAGAACTTTCTTTACTATATCGCTCAGAGCAACCATAAGCACAGCAGGTGTAACCCATCTTTTTGACTGTTGTCATGTGATTTTATGTTGGAGCCAGAAATTTTGATGTCATGCGCAGTCTATCAGTATATATGGTTGAAGGGTGTGAAGCAAACTCTTTACAATGTATACAAAGTTGTTTTACTAGATGTATACAAATATACATCTAGTTTTTATTGAAATACACTCCTAAAATTTTTCCTAAAATTTTTCTAAAAATTCCTAAAATTCCTAAAATTCCTACCTAAAATTTTCCAGAAGTATGCTATGATCCCTGAAAACTACGCATCGAAGAATTTTACCAACTCGTAAAAATATGCATCAGGACAGCATTTTGCGTTTCAAAAACGGAAGTGAACGAAATAAAGATTTCTTCTGTAATCGTAATTTCGTTTTCCTGCGATGCTGCCTCTGTCTAGTATTGTTGTTATACATAATTTTATTTCATAAATCTTTGTATTTCACTTTGAAAATGGAGGGGAAATTTCCGAAAACGGAAATTCGGCTGCTCAAAAATTCCTGTGTAATCTTTGCATTCGAGGAATTTCTGCTTTTTCGTCGTAATTTGGGTTTTCCTCGAGATCAATGCATAGTTGAACAGAAATTTTGGGGCAATTGGTAGTGGTGAAGGATGCTTTCCGCCTGAACCTTTCGAAAACGAAAATTTCGTCTTTCAAAACTTTCGGAAACAGTGAGGATTTCTCCCGTAATCGTAATTTTATTTTTCACGCAATGTTTCCTCTGCCTAGTATTGTTGTTAAATTTCATTTTATTTCGTAAATATTTGTATTTCACCTTGAATATGGAAGGGAAATGTCCAAAAAATGAAATTGGACGTAGCAAAGGTTTCTCCCGTAACTAATTTTCCCCAACGATGTTCCGAACGTGTATACTGTGTTCTTACATATTCCCCCAAAAAAGTTTGTGTTTCAGCTTGAAAGGGGGAGAGTCCGAAAACGAAAGTGACGAAGCTGAAAAATTTGTAAGAATTGATGCATGATATTCACAAGCATTCATATTCTCCAAGTTACACTGCCTTTTATCTAAAATAGTGAAAGCTATCGTGCATTCATGGTCCTCAAACTGAAAATTCTTTCAGCATGATGTATAAAATTGTCATTGTATCCAAGGGGTTTGTGAAGCCTACTGCCGTAGCTGATGGGGATGTTGAGCTTAATTTTTCAAATAACAGTTTTTCAAAAAAGAAAAATCAAAAAGGACACAACTGGTAATTGGAGTAAAAACAAGAATGTATTAAAGAGAAATCATTTTAAACGAAAATGAACTTTTTAAGTTCTATACATGTCTTTCTAGGTTCTATACATCTGTCGGAAAAGTCCGCATTGAAGAATGTTCTTATATTAAAAAAAAAGATACTGATCTATGATGAATTTTTAAAACATGCAGAAGTAGTAGATCCTTCACTTAGAGCCATAACGTCATTTACTTCTGTATTACACATAGTCAAACGCCTTCCATTTATAATAACTGAAAATGAACTTGATATACTGGAAGCAGAATTCTTTGTTATCAAGCTGACAAATTAGAGACCATAGCAGTAACAGATAGAATAGATGTCATTTGGTCTGAAATCTTAAAATTAAGAGGCTGTAATGGAGCGATTAAGTATACTAGTCTCTCGAAAGTAATGTTTGCAATACTTGTAGTTCCACACTCGAATGCTTGGGAGTAAAAGAGATTTTAGTTTAGTGTGAAAAAATCAAGCCCGTTTCCAACCTAATTTAGGTTTAGAAACTGTAGAAGCGCTTCTTATTGCAAAAATTAATATGTTCTCCTCTGGGCAAGTGTGTTATGAAAAAGATTTTCTGCTGAGGAACTCAAATCTGCCGCCCGGTGGCGCAGATAAGCGATGGCCTCTGATCATTCGTCCGAACGGGGTCCGGATTCGAATCCCGGTGAGGCATGAATGTTGTGTTTGTCTTACGGCACTGGCTCTCTCCCTTCCCTGGATCCAGTGACCCTAAATTAGGGACGGGTGACTGCTTATAGCCCATTGAGTTGCTCACGGTAGTCGTTAAACCTCCAATAAAAAAAAAACTCAAATCTGCAAAACACTGTACAGTGAAATCACTAAAGAAAGCTGTTTAATCAATTGTTTGTTGTGTAGAAAAAAATGTATCAGTCATGGTGTATATTATTTTCCATGTGAAAAATTTGGAATATTTTGATACTGTTTTTCATGTATATACATGAATAAGTAAGTAAAAAAATGCTAATTAAATTAAATGAGTTGTTTTTCTCGGTTAAAATTATTCTTTTTGGTATGACTACTGAAAAATGGCCAAAACTACTGAAAATTTGTACGAGTACTACTGAAAATATCTGAAACAGGTTGTGGCATCTCTGTATTCAGAACCTTAGAATTATAGTTACAACTTATATTTATATGTTCGGACTCGTAACGATATGGTACAGCTTTGTGCTTCTTGAAAATAAGAACTAATCACAATGTGAGAAACAGTATAGCAAACTATGGAATTTATGTTCTGCAGTAATGATAATTTAATACAACTGAATTATTTTTGATTCTCCTGCCCATTAAAGTTTCACACAACCTGCAGGAAATCAGACCCCACAATGTTGAAACTCCGGTGTAGGTGTGAATAATTCAGAAAACTCAGAACACATTACCTTAATGGTTATTTCTGCTTATATTTTTTGATAATTTTGACAGTCTGAATTGAATTACATGTTGTTAATTTGTTTAGTAGGTGTTCTTTGTGCAATTTTTTGGGTAAAAAAAGATGAACAGTGTTGTACTAAGAACTAACTTGCTAAATGAAAAAAGAAACTTGTAGCTTGAAACATGAGTGTTATCAGAATTATGGTGAATTAATTTAAATTTTGTACATTATTTGGCACAATTATAATATATGTAAATTGAAACATGAGTTCTATCAGAATTTGTGGTGCATTAATTTAAATTTTGTGCATCATTTGGCTTAATTATATGATATTTGAACATAACTTTTTTTTTTTTTTACCCCTACATAAATGTGTTCTAGGATATAGTTTGTTTCCTTTCATTGTAATTCCATCATTTAGGAACTGATTATTCCAGCATTTCAGTTTTATATTGGTATACTACTCTGTGTCATTTTATAATTTCCATGTCGTATACGTGTCCTTATGATTTCATGGTAAATGGGGGCAAGGGTGGGCTGAAGAAAGTGTTAGGGTAAAAAATCAGGAATAAAATATAATCTCCATGTCTGTAAAATGTTCTACTTTCTTTAGCAAGACATCGTCAAGTTATTTGTGGTTGATGGTGTGTTAATTCTGGTACTGCATCCAAGGAATGTCATTCCTGAAAGTTATTTTGTTTGTTATTGTTACATTGAAAATGTCTGAGGTACAGTTTTTCTTCAACTTGAATTTGCCTACTTGACTTAATCGTTAAAGTTTCTGAAACAAATCTTCATTCCTGCTGCTGCCTTTCCTGCCCACTAACTTTTCATTATGTAACAAGTGCAGAAATAAATCATGTTCAGAGTGCATTTGTTTAATGATTGTAATCTTGCAGTGATGTCAGAATATGGGTTAGTCATGTGGACTTCTCATAGCTACTAGTTTATTTGTTTATTTCTAATGCCTAATACAATATTTTATATGTTCAAATATTTTGGTATCATTTGATGTGTGAAAACATTATAAAAAAAGAATGTGTATTTATATATATACACTCAGCTTTGCTTTAGGAACACCCCTCATTTTACATATTTGGAGCAATAACGAAGTACAACATGATATCAACAACACATATGACTGCTGTAAATTGTGTGCACATATATATGATCCGTACGCAATCAGTAAATGTTAGCCAATAATGGGGAAACATGGCAACGTAAGCCAGTTTGACTGAAGCCAGGTAGAATTAGCCTAAAGGCCAGGTGCCACCGTTTTGAAAACAGTCGCACTTGTTGACTGCTCCCATACTACTGCATCAAGAGTGTACCAGGACTGGATTAACAAGCACAGACATTCAGCAGAAGGGCTGACTTTTGTCAGCCAAGCACAGTTGATCCTAGAAGTGAAGGTTGGGTATCACAAATGGTATCTCAGCTACAGAGTGCAACAATCCCAGCTTACCCACTAGTATTACAGTAGTGCAGCTATTTCTACATGCACATGTGCCATACCTTGCTTTGCCTGGGGTTCCACAGCCAAAGAATGACGAGGGTGTCTTTGATGACATCCAGTCATTGCAAGTAACGCCTCGCAAGGGGCCAAGGAACGTTGGTAATGGACCCTCAACAGATGGCAAAAGGTAGTCTTGAGTATGAGTCCTGTTTCCTACTGTACCATGCTGATGGGCGGGTTCACATATGGCATAAACACCATGAAGCTCTATCCTCTGGTTGCACAGTTGGGGTTCAACAGGCTGGTGGAGATGTTCTGGTTTGGGGAGCTTTTTCCTGGCAAGCCTTAGGTCTGTTGGTTATCATCCCACAAACACTGAATGGTGGACGCTTACAGGTACCTATTAGCTGACCATCTTCATCCATATCTACATGAGGTTCACCTGGACCACAGTGCCATCTTTCAACAGGACAGGACACCATGTCCTTGGGCTTGTATAACTACTGAGTGGTTGGAGGAACACTACAATAAATTTGCCACATTGCCTTGGCCCCCAAATTCTCCTGACTGCAACCCAATTGAATATTTGTCAGATGTGCTGCAATGGAGTAGGAGAACTGCTGATTTTTCTCCACAGCTGCTGCAGCAGACATGGGTCAAGTTATGCATGGAGGGTGTTCAACGCCTTGTATAATCTGTTCCTAGGATTGCACAGAGAGGTCGACCAAATGCATTATTAGGTAGGTGTTCCTAATGCAAAGCTTACAATGCACTTGTGTGAAATAATAAACTAAACTGTTGTGATTAAATAATTTTTCTCCTTTCAGTGGGCACCACCTTCGATTAGAAGTGATTAGTAAACTAGATTATTTGAAACATACAATGAATGAAAATTGCATTGCTGAATACAAGACTTGGCATGAAATTTACCATCAGTTTCGAAAATTGGTTACCCTTTTCATTTTAGGAGTGCAAAATTTTCATAACAAAGAGTGAGTTTTAAGTGCTTTATTATTTTCTAAGTAATATTTGTGTGTTTTATCAGTACCAATATTAAGTCACTGTATTATACATACTTTGTTATGAAAATTATAATACATTTTTTCATGTTATCTGTATGAAGCATTTCCATGCAAATTAGCACAAAAATGTAAATTCTGTTGACTTTACAAAAATTTGCTTAATGTTGTAATTGATTTTAGTTCTGGCTTGCTACTAGGCTGACACAGAGGCCCTGTTTTTGATACGAAGAAATAATTAAGGCATCTGCTCTAAAAATATCACTGGCCAGATCCTGACAAGATTTCAAAAATGTGGCAATCATTGTAATAACACTAGAACAATGCAAGACTGTCTTTTACAAAAGCATTTGTGTATTACTGTCAGGACTTGTCAAGACTATTAGCATTATGATTTCTAGTATATGAAAAAAAAAACTTCTGTATTAGCAAAACAGTCTAATCAGAGAAGTGGATATCTATACATAGAGAGATATGTTTCATACGTGATCAGATCAGGTTTCTGGTGGGAGTTTATTAAAGTGCCTTCTATCACAAGCTGTCTCTGGCACTATGAAGTTCAGTATTTTGCTCACTAAACAGTTTAGTTTTCTATAGGTTCAGGAGTCATAAGGGTTGTGTAATGTCACTCTAATTGTTTAATATACAGTGCTGTGCAAAAGTATTGCATCACCTGCAAAAAACAGTGAATTTTTACTAACGTCGGTTCAAATGGTCATGTCCCACCACTCGAACGTCACTACGTGGTTTATAACAATGAATTTTGGCAAGAAATCGTAAATTCCTGTCATTTTTCTGTTCATCATGCAGAACAACTATTTTTTTCTCTGTCTGCTGTGGACAATTCTGCAGTTTTAACTATTATTTAGAATGTAAACAAATTATACCCTAATAGCAACAAGAAGTGGCCACTACAATGCTCTAGTAGCTGTGCATCAGCCCTTATAAAGGCTGGAGTCGGATTAGGATAGCATTAAGAAGCAGCCAATCAGGTAAAAGAATGCCTATGATTCACTATAACAACTGATATGCAGCTAATGTGAACTTCAATGTGTTCATATATTTAGGTCATATTTTATACATGGTCATATCAGAGTAATATGATCACCTGCCTAATAATGGAAATAACCACCCTTGGCCTGGATGACAGTGGTGAGATGCCGTTGCATGGATACAATCAGGCCCTGAAAGGTTGCTGACGCACATCTGCCCATTTGGACCACCGCAGAGCACAGAGATCCTGGAGATGGCGTGGTTGTGGGTCAGCACGTCGAACCTGTCGATCCAAATAGTCCCACAAGTGCTCCATGAGATTGAGGTCAGGCGATTTCGCAGCCAAGGAAGAATGGAGACATCGCTGCCATGTTCCTGGAATCAGTCGCACACACCCTTAGCGACATGGCAGAGCACATTGTCCTGTTAGCAGACACCCCACCACCAGGGTCAAACATGAAGGAATGCATCTGGTCAGCGAGGATGGACAGGTAGCCATTGTCATTCAGGGACCCATCCAGTGGTCCCAGGTCATTCCAGGAAAGCATCCCCCAGACATGCACACTGCCACCACCGGCCTGTACTTGACCGACAGGCGTGTCCGGCTGTTGGTTCTCATGTATCTGACGCCGTATCCGCCTCTGCCCATCACTTCCGTGGAGTAGAAACCTTGATTCATCGGAGAAGGCAACCTTTTCCCACTCTTCCACTGTCTAGTGACGGTAATCCCATGCGAACTGCAGTCATCGTTGCCAGTGGACTTGAGTTAACATGGGCACCTTGATGCAGCGTCGGCTTTGGAGACCCATGCATAACAGGATTCGCTTTACTGTTATTGTGGACATGTACCTGGGTGGCCAGCGTTCATTTGCGTGGTCAGTTGCTACACTGTTGTGCATTAATTGCTCTTTATCAGTCGACTGAGGCGACGTTCTTCTGTGGGGTTGATGGCCTTTGGGGCTCCACAGTTATGACGTGGGGGGGGGGTACTCCGTGTGCCAGGAATCCATTCTTGGTACACCCTTACTATGGCACCTTGTGAATAGCCCACAAAGTCTGCTGTTTCTGAGATGCCCTTGACGGCGCCAGAGTGGGAAATAAAAAAAAATTGGCATGCGCAAAATTGCGCCTGTGGCTAGAATTTTAGGTGCAAATCTTACTGTGCCATGTGCAAAATCTGTTTTTCGAGTGAAAAGCGTGTAATAGATATTATGAATTAAATAATTAAATATGGGGTATTGGGTGAAATCCACTTATGTTTGAAATGTGACATACAGTATAGGAATGAAAAATTTCATGCATGGGATAGGGGTAATTTTTGTAGATTTTTAAACCACATTTTATCAAAACTCACTGTAAACTGCAGTTTAAAACTCTTATTTTACTATAAAATGTTCTTTATTTCCTCCATCAGATGTATAATAAATATTAATTGCTGTATTTTCATAATTTGGGAATTGGGGTCTACCATATTCAGCTTCTTGTATCTAAAATAAACTGCATGCATGAATTCACATATTTCTCAAATTCCCCAGATTTGTCAGTTTAAAAAAAAAAAAAAAAATGAAGAGGACCCAAAAATAGCCATTTACTGAGTTTTCATCAGCAACACTACATGAGTCACAGAAGTAAACATACTTAGTCCATACATCAAAAATTACAACTAAGCCGTAAGTACCAAAAGTTATATAAGTTTTCCAGACACCTTGCTAGGCATTTGTGTCACAAAGCAAAGATTCATTAACCTTCTTATGGCCTTGGGGGTTTGTAAGACCCCAGCAGATCTTTAATAACTCTTGACTGTGGTTTTTTTTTTTATCATCATTTTGTGACTTTTCCGACAGTTATTTTAGTTTTGTAGTATATTTCTCATAACTTCGCCAAGGAAAACATAATATCAAAATAATTTCTAAAAACACAGAACAAAAAATAATTTTTACAGTTGCAAATTTGCGCCTGTGCCCAAAATACTTGTCGCAGGTCAAAAAATTAGGATCGCATTTTGCACCCGCTAATTTCCCACCCTGCTTGGCGTGGTAGCCGATCTTTTTTTTTAAATGTCCATCAAATCACTACCTTTGCTCATTGTGCTCACATAATGCCTTATGGCTCATCTGTCCTGGTTGGCTGCTTATATCTCTGTGTGGTCAATCTTGTCACATACACTCTGTGATGCGTCTGGAGGGTACAACTGTGATTCTGGGGGTGGTCACTTTATTCTGACATGACTGTATATTTTATGTCATACCTTAAGAACAGAAGTAGCTGCTGGAAAAACTAAGACATTTTTTATATATCCTTTAAATTTCGCATCTAATGACATAAAAATGATGAAATAACTATGAAAATTAGTTTAAAAAAAAGTTAAACTTAAAAATCCATGGGTTTTTCAGATGATACAATACTTTTGCGCACCACTGTATTTATGTATGCATGCGTAGTGCCGAAATGGATAATACTGGTTTATGTCTTATCCACGTGTGCAGATTGCTGTATGCTGGTAACACAGTCCTTTTCGCAGAGAGCAAAAGTGAGTTGCAGACTATGTTGTCCCGGATGTACAAAGTTTGTATGAAATTCAAACTGAGTATAAATACGGGAAAAAGCAAAGTTATGGTTTTTGAGCAAGGAACTGTTAGTACAGAATGCAAGACAAGTCTTAATGGCACAGAGATTGACCAGGTGATCGAGTTTGTGTGTTTGGGAAGCATGCTTGTCAGAGAGAACAAATTAGATGGCAATTTTAGTAGATGAGTGAATTCTTCATTGAAAGTCATAGCTGCCTTAGGAGGATTTCACAGGAATGATGGGTTTTCAAGGAAGTCCCAAATGGCTGTGCATGAAAGTGTAATTGTTCCTACTGTGATGTATGACAGTGAAACCTGGGTACTTCAGAAAAAGACTTAGGAGTTGTTTGTGTGGTGGAGAAATGTGTTATTTATGGGAATGTTGTCGTAAGACATGCTCTGATCATGCGAGGAATGAAGATGTGTTGCAGATATGTAATGTGAGGCAAAATATTGTTAATAAGGTGGAGACTAATATCCTTAGGTGGTTTGACCATGTTGAAAGAATGAGTGATGAGGTGCTGACTAAGAGAATTTTTTCAGCCCAAGTGGCGGGAAGGAAAGGTAGAAAAGGGCCAAGGAAATCATGGGAGGACCAGATTCAAGAATGTCTTCTTGAGAAAAGGATCGAGTAGGAAGTACAAAAGATTTTATGTGCGGCGTGTGATGGATGTTAAAAAGCTTGAGCTTGCCAAGATCATTGTAAATGGAGACATTTGATACAGCAACAGTAAGTAAATTCTAGTTCCATCAGTTAAATGTTTACTTGGCAGATGGTGTTTCTTTGAGGAGTTAACCTCTGAATCTCAGAGAACATCTTAATGATATGTATGTATGTAATAGTTTTTCTGCAGCTAAATTCACAGTGACCACAGTAATATTTGTTTTAAGGAAGGGGATGAATAATATTTAACATAAGTCAAATTTCAGTATAGCAATGCCAAGGTCACTGTAAATTGAGATGTTTGATACATCAACAGTAAGTAAAATTTAGCACTGTCTGTTTACTTCAATTTGGCAAATGAGCTTTTCTGTAAGAAGCTAACTTCTGAAAGTCAGAGAACAGCTTAGTGATATGTATGTGTGCATGTAAAAGTATTCCAACCCTCAGCTGATAACCCATATAGTGGGTGGTTCATAGTTTATGCATCATTAAGATAAAAGTGTTCAGATTGATGGGGAAGGCACTGAACTTGCAGTACAGAATTAGTAGGGTAAAAAATTAACTGCTGAGACAGTCACCATTTTAGAAGCAAAAAGTCAGGATGACAAGTATTGTTATAGTATCTCCTTTGTTTTAAAAATTCATTTGTCATTTTTAGAACGGATTTTGTATTCTAAAAATGACTATTTTTTTTTTAAACAAAGCAGATACTGTGAACAATACTTATAATTCTCCAGACAACCAATTAAATTGGGAATAAAAATACACTCATGTGCAAAAGTTAAGTTACAAACAGAGATACCAACATAGTGAGAAAAGGTTAGAGATATTGCACCAAAATGCAGCAGAACAGTGGTATGGGCAACAACACATAATATACTCCAAAATGAAGATAAAACACTAAATGCATCTCAAATAAACTGTGTTATTTAAAAAAACACAAATATACAAATTAATAAGCATACCAGAAGGTCATACTTTGGCTTTAATATGGTATGCTGTCCAAAAGAGTCAATAAGTTCTGAGGGCAGTCTGCTGTAAAAGAGCACTTTGCAGCCCCTGTACATTTCTTGGAGGGAGTCTCAGAGTAGCTACCCATCTCCCTTAAGTGTCCCACAGGTGTTCTACAAGATTAAGGTCCGGAGACCTTGCTGGCCACTTCAAGACTGCAACACTTTTCACCTTCAAAGTATTCCAGCATCAGTAAAGTGGTATGGATTCGGGCACTGTCCTGCATTAAAACAAATTCTGGCCGACCGCAGCTGCGAAAAAGCGAACATAACCACTATCTCATCTCGCATTGATGATACCCTTGGAAAACAGAAGCAGTTCATTACACATCAGAGCTGCCATTGCATAGTTATCAAGCTGAGTCCTAGGGACCCACCGATTTTTTAAAAGTGGGTACTTTGTGAGATATTCTGGGTCCTTTTAGTAAAGCAAAAGAATAAATAGATAATGAATATTTATACTTACATAATTAGCAAATGAAAAATAAATGTAATGTACATTGTTTGAAACTTTAATTTATGCTGCTTGAAAGCAATCTTTAAAAAAAAATCAAGTACTGACAGAATTAAATTTTAACATTTTCTATTAAATTTTATCAATAAGTAGGAACTGTACACCAGATTATACTCAAAATAGTATAACTACACTAAAAATCCAAAATTTCTTGGCGTAGAATACAAATAAAACTTTCCAAGCTTTTGCACATCAACCAGATGGCTTTTTCAAGGAAGATAGACAGCTAGCTGCAAACTGGACAATAGAACGTTTCAAGTCACCGCGTTCAAATTGTTGAAACGGTCTATTGTCTAGTTTGCAGTTAGCTGTCTACCTTCCTTGAAAAAGCCATTTGGTTGATGTGCAAAAGTTTAAAAAAAAAAAGCCATTTGGTTTGATGTGCTTGGAAAGTTTTATTTGTATTTTACGCCAAGAAATTTCGGATTTTTAGTGTAGTTATACTATTTTGAGTAAATTTTATCATAATGGAACTACACAAAGACAATGCATTTTTAAGTCAGCTCAGAACACCAGAGCAGTTTTTATTTTTCAAATAATAGGAACCGTGTGATGACAACTCGTGAACAGTTTTTTTTTTACTTTTAACGAATAATCATTGAAGTAGACGTACAACTTTTAGTAAGTATAATCGTTCACAGTACTCTCATTAAATGTAAGTTTGTTTTTCAAATTTTAAATTTCAACTGTTCCAATATTGATTAAAAGCTGAAAGGTTTAATAAATTAATCAGGACATTTATACATTTACATAATCTTATAGTGCATATTTACATAATCTTGACGGACAGTGCATTGCTGACTGTTTTCATTCTTTCCCTAATCCTCACAAATATGACTTCTGCCAAATGCATTTAAAAAAAAAAAAAATGTGGGTCCCAAGGAGGGCGTAGAATTTGTAATTATGGGTCTTTTCTTTTTTTTTTTCTTTCTTTTTCTAATTTGCGCACTACAGCACATCAGTGGCAACACTGACACATTATGCCTACCCACACCATACAACAACCACCTCTCTCTGGTGCTTGATGGATGGTAATACATGTCCTGTTCTCTCCAGATGAATAGACATTGGGAATCTGTTTGCAATGAGAAATGCAACTCATGTGTGAAGAGAACATTAGACCACTGTTCACTTGCCCATTTCATATGTTAATGGCACACATACCACAGGTCTTCTGGCATAAAGGCCACTTTCCTGAAGCCATGCAAATTTTTCAAACCAATAACTTTGGAATGCTCATTTGCCAGTTTTCTTGCTTCCAAAATCCTTTCTTCCTGACTGCTTGTTCATTCTGGAACTAGGGAATGCATGACTGAAATTCTCACCACTGCTGGCATCACTGATTTCCCACTCGTCTTGTTCATGTTCAGAAATGTAAAACAATAGTCTCTGTTGATTCAGATGGATCACATAGGACAAAGTTTGAACTATCTGAATTTTGCATTTCACTCATGACAGAATTGTCAATAACAGTCCTGGCTGCTTTAGAATGTAATATAAGACATGGTAATCTTTCATCTCCCATACTACAGGTGCACCCAAACCATCTAAAGTTTTCATTAACTTCATCAGTCAAAAGGGGTCACCATGATCTCAAAGCCTCTGTTAACCATAGTATTACCAATCACTTTTCTTGAAGACTTTTAACAGCAACATAAGTAGTACCCTTCCTCTTTATATTAGGTGTACAAATAAGTTTTAAAGCGTTTTAAGACAACATAACATATAATTTGAGAGAAAACAACAATACCTTTACGAATCAAAATATATGCCATCATTATCTATTGCCTTCCGCCATCAGTCGGGCAGCTGATGGATTCCCGCCATGAAGAATACTTCGTTGTGTGACACAATGAAGTTGTCAACCCATTCTTGCACTTCATCACATGTCCAGAACCATACAGCAGACAAACCATGTTGCAACAATCAAAACAAATGATAGTCTGTAGGAGCTATGTTGGGACTATACGCCAGGTGCGCCAAAACTTCCCAGCCAAGCATCAGTAACATTTCCTTGACCGATTTCACGACGTGTGACCTAGAGTTGTCATGCAGTAATTTCACGGGATGCAATCCTTTGCCTATGAATAGACGTTTCCAACAGATTTCCTGGTTCAATTGCAGCAATTGTTGCTTGTAGTGATCAGCATGAACAGTTTGACCCTGTTCCAATCAATAGTTCATAATAGAGCACACCCTTCATATCCCACCAGATGCAGAGCAGAACTTTCTTGGAGTGAACATTGCATTTTGGTGTCGAAGTCGTTGCTTCTGCCCAGTGTTTTTTGCATTTGGTATTATTGTACCATATCCACTTTTCATCACTCGTAACGATTTTCCACAAGAGAGACTTTCTGTGTTGTTTATTCAACAGATTCAAACTCTTCATGACATGCTCATCCTTGTTCCTCTGGCTCAGGTCATGTGGCACCCATTTTCCTTCCTTCTGAATCTTTCCCATTGTGCATAAACGATTGAAAATGGTTTGTTGAGTTACCCATAGTTGTTCAGCTAGTTCTTTTTGCATTTGAGATGAATCTTCATCCAGCAATGCTTGCAGTTTCTCATGTGCAACCTTCTGCTGAGCACCGCTATGTTCTTGATCGCTAACATCAAAATCCCCTGCTGTAAACCGCCTAAACCAAAACTCACACGTGCTTTTTGATTCAATATTCTCCCCAGAACAGAACAGATCGATGCACATGCTTTTGCAGCACTTTTTCCTTGATGAAATTTGTAATGAATGCATTGTCGAATAAATGCAGTATCGCTTGCCATCTTTCACCTACCAGTGTGCAAGTGTGTTTGACTGTTAGGCAAATTTCTGTGTCACATTTTATACTCTAGACTAGTTACTGTAACGTGGCAACAACACGGGGGAAAGTCGGATATGTGAATTCGCAGTATACGTCAAACAAAAACGCTTTAAAACTTATTTGTACACCTAATAGCTTCTTGTTATCAAGTAAAATTATGAATATTTTTATGTATGGAATAAGTTAACTGCCTGAACGTAAGTCACTTTTTTTTTTTTTTTTTGTGTGTGTTTTCCACACAGTTTCCTACAAATTTTCTTGTCAGATATTTGATTCTGTTGCTGTAATTTGTTAGTCTTTTTCCATTTGTATTTGCCAGGCAGTTTTGTCCAAATATTTTATTTTATCTCTGATTTCACTTTACTATTTAAGTCAAAAAGAAAAATAACCTCTTCCTGCTGTCCAGTTTTAACTACGAATTCTAAATCCTCAAAAAGGAAGCCTGCTTCTTCACTACTCCAACTGCCTGCTAGTTCATAGATCACCCACAGCTTTTTAATGTGTGCTGCTATGTATCCAGTTTAGCAACAGCTTGGAGAATACTCCTTGGAGGTGAATTAAATAAATAAATCTTTAAGTGAAAAGGTAAAAAAGACTGAATTCTCACACAATTCTTATGCTGAGTTTTTTTTTACCATAACCTTATTTTTTCATAGAATGCATAACTTAATGATTTTTCATTTTTAAATGTATGTGAAAATTAACAGCAGTTTCTTCATAGATCAGTGTTTTTTTTTTTTCTTCTCTGTATAGGTATAAGAAGGGCCTGTCATTCATGATAAGTTGTTGCAACCACAATTCTACTTTAATATCGTCATACCCTGGTGAAAAAAAAGGCTTAAACCAAAAGCTATTAGCACATTACAGAAGGCAATGTGTTCTGGTAAGAATAATACATCTTGGTTGATAGATGGATGTCTATCTGTCGATCAATCTGAAAAGTAGTTTCAATTAATTTTGGATTTTATCTATGTCATATGATATGCAAGTGTACATGTATTGAAAGCAGTAGAAACCAGTCATGGAAAATGGTAAAGAATTAATTTTTACACTTTTTTTTTAATTCATTATAGTATCATATATCGCCTTGCTCCAATTTGTGAGGCACAACAATAGAAATTTGTTTAATGAAATAAATGTATTTTACTGTTTAAAAAATTTGTGGAACTACTAGGTTATAATGGAAATTTCCAATCTTATTGAGGCAAGAAAAACTTATTTTGCCTTGTACAGTACTAATTAGGGAAGAAATGGTTTCTGCAGGAATTTCCCAGGAATTAGTTGGTTCAAAATTAAGTGAATAAATAGATTTAAGAAATTTGTTATTAAAAGAGAAAATATTTCTGTTGTGATACATAACAGTTTTCAACCATTTCAGAAAACATTCCATTACATAAGAATTTAGCAAGAGCTGATAATGCTAATAAAATTTTAGAACTTTCTTTAGTGGGGTTCATAAGGCCTGTAGCAAAGTTCTGATTAAACCTGGATGACCGGTGTTTTAAGCATTTAAAGGTTTGAAATAGGCTCAGTTGTGTGAAGTCAAACACAGTATGTTGTCTGAGTGAAAACAAAATTATCTTATACTTTGAACTGATGCTGCTGTGATATTTTGAATTTTGCTTGGGAGGAGGTGGCAGGAGAGAAAAAGAAAAAAATTGCTTTGCCTGATTGGAAATGGTTATTCATTTCACAATACAAGCCTGAAAGATTCTGAAACAGTACTAGCAAATTATCAATTTTCTTATTGATGTTTAAAGCAGTGTGTGTGTGTGTGTGTGTGTGTGTGTGTGTGTGTGTGTGTGTGTGTGTGTAAAGCAGCACTGCATGCTTTCTTGTACCTTTTTGTGGTGAAGGCTGCTTCCTCTGAGAAACAAAAGGAGTACCTCTGAATGTTGGCTTCAGCTACAAAGCATTTACCTTTTTGCAGTTCATTCTCTTAGTGTGAACCAGTGATATTTTTGGCAGAGAGGCTTGTTGGACAAAGGCAGCACTTACTTTTTATGTACTTCAGTATAAGTTGAAATTTTTTAGGAGAAAGTGTTTTCTAAAAAAGAGTGTAGGAGGAGTTGGCTTCTACATGACTGCTTTTGAAAAAAAAATTAGAGTGCAGAAAAATGGATTCATTGTGGAAAGCCCTGGAATTTGATTTCCCTTTTTTCCAGGCCTGGTAAGTCTTTGATTTTTTATATTTTTGCGGAAAGGTCCTGGAATATTTTCTTGCAATGAAAATTAAATTGTTGAAATGTTTGGATTAATTGCATCAGTTCGTTCTAGCTCCCTGTTGCATCTGCTCATGATGACATCACTTCCTTCCATAGAGTGTGGAGAGGCATGGTGTCATCTCTTTCATCTCGTGTCATGCTTCAGTGCAAGATATTTGAGTGTCATATTTCCAGTAACCTTGGTTTCTGGTATACCAGTTATCTGCTTTTGGAATCACAACAGCATGTGATTCCCTTTTTCTGGGTCCAAGGTGACTGTTCCTTTTACTCACTGAAAGAGATTGATATCTGGCCTCTCGTCTGCCAGTGTGCATGGGGATGGATGACCATGGAATATGGAATCTTCAGTGCCATGGCAAAATTATTTTGTATTATTATCATTGTGTTAAGTTCCAGATTTTATACAGAGCAATTTTTATGCAGGGAAATTTTGCCATTTCATTGCAGATGTAACACAAACTGAAGAAAACACTGACAGTGAAACCCTTAGGACTTCATAAGAATTATAAATGCATTGTAACTTTCACCATAATGTGCAAAACCTAAAACAAAGTAATATTTGCACTTTTAAGGTATTAAACACCAGCAAAGTGCACGTATTTATGTGCAATTCATTAATGATTATATTATTAAAATAACCAAGCACTTACCCGAAAGATCATGGTCACTTTTTTTAAGTCATTAAACAAGATTTAAGTGAATATCATATGGCTAGTATGGATGTTCATGCTCTGTTTCCTAGCACACCCGTACCTCAGGCAATTGACATAATTATTGAAAAATTATATTTGTTACGGACAAAATGCAATACAAATTGAGGAATTAAGAGAAATTTTATTGTACATATATGAAAATAACATTTTTATGTTTAATAACAAGGTGTACAAACAAAATTAGGGTGGACCTATGGGGTCACCATTGTCAACTTTATTTGCCGAAATTATAATGAGTGACATAGATGCAAAAATAATAAGTAAACTAGAAGATCCACCACTGATATACTGCAGGTATGTTGATGACATTTTTCTGTTGTTCAGGCTAAAAAATGATGAACTTGAGGACTTGACAAAAAAGTATAATGATATTTATCCATCTATTGAATTGACAGTAGAACAGGAACATAACAATACATTGGCATTTTTGGATATTATGATAATCAAAACAAATGATAATATGCAATACAGAGTGCATAGAAAATCATCATGTATTCCTGTATTAATACCTTTTCAGTCATCGCACCCATTAACACATAAAAGAAATAGTGTTAAAACACTAATTAAAAGAAGTTTAACACACTCATCAATGGAACAATATAAAAAAGAAGAAATTGAATATATTGAAAAAATTGCACATGGTTTTGGTTACCCTAAACAGGTATTAAAGAAATGGATTTATGAAGTAACTCAAGCAAATAATAAAGCCAAGATCGATAAAAAAACTATTAAAATATGTAGGGGCAATCTCATATGTTGAAAGTGTTTCAGCTGAAATTAAGTTTGTGGCAAATATGACATACAAGTAGAAAATCAGGTACTTGCTATAAAAAATTTAGTAATAAAAAATGAAAAAATCAGCCAATTGAATAGAGCAGGAATATGTGAAATTCCTATAAACCAGCAACCAACTTTGTCATATATAGGCAGCACCAAGAACAAATTAAAGTATAGATTGAACCAGCATATAAGTAATTGGAATAAAAAAGAAGCTAAGACTACATTAACCCAATACTGTCTGGAAAATCACCAATGTCCAAGGTTTGAAGATATTAAAATTATTAAGAGCTGTAAAAACAAAAGGCAGTTGAGAATTGCAGAATCAGTGTTAATTGAAAAAAACAGATCAAGATTGTGCAACATTAATGAGCCTAACAACTTAAACGAACAATGGAAGACTTTAATAAAAATTGAACAACAGCTAAGAGGGGGAAAAGAAAAGAGAGCAGCAATGACAATAGATGGTGCCAGAGACACAAATGATGCAGAGATTGCGGCTGGAGCCCGATCCTCAATAGCTCTGCTCACTTGAGCTGTGGTGGGCAGGTGAGACACATGTGCCTCCTGATGATGACAGTAGCCTGTTGAAAGCGCTAGAGGATTGTGTATGACGGGCTGAATAAGGTTGACACTTGCAGTAGGGTTTGCACGGAGTTTGAAACAGATGGAGCACTTTTTTAGTCACAGTTGACAAAGGTTTAACTGCCTGGGAATGTAAATAGTATAATTATGTACATAGTGTTTTTAACTGAATGTATGAATGAGTGGTATGGTGTGTATTTTTGCGAGGTTTTTATGGAGATGACGACTAATGGTTACGTCTCATATGGCAGAGGGAAACCTGCGTTTTTTGTCCAGTAAATAACAAAAAAAAGAAAAATACGATGTTTCGTCCCCGGAAGAATTAATCTCATAGGCAAGGAGTCTTTAAACCTTTGAAGGCCAACAACATTACATGATGATAATTGACGTGCTTTGAAGTGTTAAAGGAAAAAAGTGACCATGATCTTTCGGGTAAGTGATTGGTTATTTTAATAATATATCACTAAAACAAAGCACTATGACTAGCAAAAATGAGATCTGGAATATTTTGAACTCCTGGAGAAGTCCTAGGATTTATTTTATGTAAATGTGTACGAATCCTGTAAAAATGAAATGCACGTGTTCCATTCCTTCCAGTTGCTTCTTGCTATGTCAATCAATGAGGCATTCATTTCACCCTCTTTTTTTTTTCCTAGAGGAAATTAACGTTTTGAATTAATGCTCACTGTCCACACTGCCATCTTTTGTGCCCGTAAAGTTGTTTCACAGTATAGGTTTTATAACTTTCGTTTTGCTTTAAAAAAAAAGTTGGAAAGTGCATACTATATTGATGTTATAGCGGGGGGGGGGGAGGTGTTTTAAGTTAAAATTCAAGAATCACTCCTGCATTAGGGTACTGTGCTGTCAAAACAACTTTACAGGTCATAAAAATTGGTGCTGCCTGTCACAGACAAAGAAAATACCAATTTTTAACTAATTTCTCTTTAAAACAAAGGGGAAATGCATGCTCTGTTGATTGGCGTAGAAGACACTAGGGAAGGGGAGAACTGGCATTTCATCAGCAAAATTCATTAAACATGCACCCTTTTTGCATTACCATAATTTCAATTAACATCATGTGTCTGTTAAAGTCAACTTGTATGAGTTACTAATTTTTAATTGATTTTTAGCTGTTAAAGTAGGGTGGTTGGCATACATGCAAGTGTCTACAGTAAGCATATTTTGTTACAGTAAGACATAGTTACAACAGGAAGAAAAACTGATAAATTAAAAATTAGCAAAATTAGCAAACAATGTATGATAACAGTAGATCTGGATTTTAAATTCATCACACCATACAATGCATTAAAAGCTCAGTTGATCGCTTGTCTTTCTTGATCGAAAAAATTAAGCCCTTAATTTAATGCTTATAACAAAAGGGTGAGCAAGTAACAAAAGCCAGAAGGATGGCACTAAAATCTTTGTCAAAAGTTTGGTTTGCAGGAGAAATTTTTTATGTGTGTATAATGAGTTGTCTGAAAATAGAATTTTCCAGTATCATGTTAAATAGAAATGTAAACTTTATCATTTAGCAGGAAATTTGTGCATCGGGCAGATTGGAAGGCCTGTGGATAACCATGGTAATGATATTGGCTATCTGATGTACAAGACTTTTTTTTAATACAGAAATTTAATGTGGACCAGGAACATCAAACAAAGATATTCGCTCTTTCCACGTTTATAAGTGAGTCACGGAAAAATTCTCATTGGCCACCACTGGGAGTCGAACCCAGGGTCTTCCGCTTACGCGCCGGATATGCTTCCGCTACACCACAGCGGCCTCGAATTCCTCCAGACTCGCACATGCTAACTGCCAAGCCAATTTGGCAGGTTGCTTCTTGATGCCCCGCACAATGCTGGGGATTCACCAAAGATGGTAAGCAGCAACTGAAGAAATAATTAGAAGGCGAATGAATAATTAATACAGAAATTTAACGTGGACCAGGAACATCAAACAAAGATATTCGCTCTTTCCACGTTTATAAGTGAGTCACAAAAAATTCTCATTGGTGAGTCACGGAAAAATTCTCAGCTTCGATGGAGTGATTGGCATACAGTTTCAAATATGCCAGGTATTTCTCGCACACGTGCAGCCGCAACGGATATTCGAGCGACCAGGTCCTCAACAGAGTCAACTGGAGTCTCGTAAATGAGGGCCTTCAGATGTCCCCATAAGAAGGACATCTCGGTCGATGATGATGATATATATATTATTGTCCTTCATACACACCAAAGTAAAAAATAATTAAAATTTTAATGACTTAATGGCCGAATTTTGCTTAGAAGTTGGGTTCAAAACTATTTACATAACAATAGAATACCTATGGTTATATCTCTGTTACTACATTTATATCTATACTGGCTGGTGAAGCAATCCAGAGGATTCAAAAGTACTCCCATTGTAACTATTATACATCCAACATGCAGTAAACAGTTGTATGTTCGCGTATTTTATTTTATTTTTGCGAGTTATTGGAAAAAAATTGATTTAGTAATTTGTTAATTTTTGAAAAAATAGTGACTTTTAGTTAATTTTCGGGAAAATAGTGACTTAGTTGCAAAAGTGACCTGCTGTGAGCCCTGAGACATTCATCAGCGGAAGGTTCTGATCTCAGTGTGGTGGGATTTTAAAGGTGTCGTGTTTTTTGAGCTCCTACCACGAAACCAAACAATCAATTCGAATGTGTACTGTCGGCAATTGGACAGTTTGAATGAATCCATCATCCAGAAACGTCCAGAGCTCTTTCATCATAAAGGTGTTGTGTTCCATCATGACAACGCGAGACCACACACAAGCTTGATCACCCGCCAAAAATTATTGGAGCTTGGGTGGGATGTGTTGCCACACACAGCATACTCGCCAGACCTTGCGCCGTCAGACTTTCGCTTGTTTCGCTCTGTTCAACAGTCCTTGCGTGGTATAACGTTCAATTCAGATGAGGCTGTAAATCAGCACCTTGTACAGTTTTTTGCCACGAAAGACGGGTCCTTCTATGAACGAGGCGTTCTGCAGCTCACTGAAAGACGGCAAAAGGTTATCGAACAAAACAAGCATTATATCATTGATTGATCTTTGTTCTTTCTATCAATAAATGACCTTTGCAAAACATGGCTAAAATATGTCATGACTTTTCCGACAACCCAATACATGTCCAAGCCATCAACACAAATTCTTATTGTTTTCTTTTGCCAAAGAAACACAACTTATTTCCAATGTCTGCATTACTGATTCTGTTCCACCAGTAAAGCCATCTACTCTGCCTTTTCCTCTTGTTACTCTCATGCCAGCTGTTCCTAATCTCAAGAGCCTTTTTAATTTGCATTCAAACCTCACTGCAATGATAAACTCTAAATAGTGCATTGCATACAAGTTTAATTATTCTGGCTAACTTCTTTTATAGTGAAATTAGTTTTATACAGTTGGTATATCTTTCCCCTACACTGCAAATTCTGTTGTTCGTCCCTTTTACAGCTTGCAGTTCTTGATTAATAACTCCAAAATGATTAAAATTTGTTAACTGCTTTGGCTTAAAAATATTTTGGAAACTGATTTAATTATAACTATTGAATCAGTCTTTCAACATTAACATTTATCTCCATTTCAAATTCTCACTAGTCTCACTTAGGATACTAAGATTACAGTGAAAGTGAAAAAAAAAACTAAGCTTATTCTTCGAAATTAGCACATTAAGTAATCAACATACAGCAAATTGCTGACAACAACAGAACTATCACTTCCAATATCTGATGTTAAGCAACTTTTGCTAACCAGTTTGTCCATACAGAACAAAAATGTTGGTTGGTTGATGTGTCTTTCACACATGTGCACACAAGCACAAAATACGGACTCAAAGAACCTTTTCCCATCTCTTACAGGGTTGTATTTAAATGTATTTGCAGAACATGAATTCCAGGACTTTTCTGGGGATTCCCAGGAGTTCATCAAAAAAATTCCAGGGTTTTTAAATTTTTTGCAAATTGGGGTGAGCATTTAGAATTTTTATGAAGTCTCATGGGTTATGCTGTTACAGAGTGTTCTTCAGTGGGTCTTACATCACTAATGTAGTTACATCTCTGATTAAATTTCCTTGCATTTTGTATAAAACTTATATGAAGGAATCTGAAAATTACTGCAATGATAATACAGGGTGTTTCCATAAAGTCTTTTCCACATTACAAAAATTAACATAAAAATTTATAACAGGTACAAGAAAGGGACTGTATGACAAAGTCAAGTTTCTTTTTTTCCAGTGTCAGTGCACCTCCACATTAGTACCATTTATGGCCCGGAGGATATCTAAGCGATATTCGATTTCACACCATGTTTTGTTTGACATCTCAGCAGAGACAGAACTAATGACATCCTTTATTCTGCTCTTCAACATCTCGACATCCAGAACACTGCGAGAGTAAACTTGGTCTTTCACATAGCCCCACAGGAAAAATTCTAGAGGAGGATATGTCGTCCGATTGAGGTCGCCATGTCATGGGACCGTCGTGGCCAATCCATCTATTTGGAAAGGTGGCATTTAGGAACTCACGAACCATTATTGACCAACAAGGCAGGAAACCATCTTGTTGGAAAATAACTGAGAGTTGGAGTGCATGCATAGAAAAAGTTCCAGCCTGTCCAGGTACATGTTACAGTGGGCTTTGTAAAAAAGAAGGGTCCGATGATTCTGTCATGCATCCATACGGTCACTAATCGGCTAGCTCTCTGTTGTTCGATAACATAATGAGGATTTTCTGATCCCCAGATTTGCACATTGTGTCTATTTGCTGTACCAGAGATGTGGAATGTGGCTTCATCTGAGAAACAGATACAGTTCACATAATCACTATCACGAGCCATGCGCTGCAACATCTCTGTCGCAAATGCAGCATGGTGAGGCCGGTCATCAGACTGAAGAGCTTGAATGATCTGTACCTTACAAGCATACAGATGAAGACGTTTGTCTAAAATTTTGTAAACTATGGCACAGAAAATCCCAGTTTCCAGTGAAGCACGATTAATGGATTTTCTGGGGCTTCGCAGAAATGTCTCCTGAACAGTTGCAGTTGCCTCTTGTGCAACCGGTGGTCTGTTAGCTTGGAGGAGGTCACCAACACTACCCGTCACTTTAAAGTTTTCATACCACACTTTTATGTTTTGTTGACCTGGTGGTGATCATCTGCACTATTTTTTGAAAGGACGCCGGACAGTAACTGCCAATTTAGTCTCATGGAACCACAACATGCACACCGCTTTTTTTTTTTTCATGGAAGCCGTTATTAACGAAATGCTCATCTTATTCAGCAGTAGCACTCACCTAAAGAACAGAAGAAAAAAAACTTTATGAGTGCTGCTATATTATGTTGCCAACCATTTTATTTTAACTTACATGGATTATTTTATATTAATTTTTCTAATGTGGGAAATACTTTATGGACACCTTGTAATACAAAACAATTTCGCCATGGCACTAAAGATTCCATAGTCATCTATTCCCACGCACACGTCGGCAGCAGGGAAGCCATATGTCAGTCTCCTTCGGTGAAGTAAGCACATGCTAGGAGGAAGAGACGTCTTGGAATCACAGGAAGGTTTCCACATGCTATTGTGGCTCCAACTGAACACAACTGATATTACGAAAACTAAGATTGCCAGGTTGCTTCTTGGAGACCCCACAATGCTGGGGATTCACTAAAGATGGTAAGCAGCAACTGAAGAAATAATTAGAAGGCGAATGAATAATTAATACAGACGTTTAACGTGGACCAGGAACAACAAACAAAGATCTTCACTCTTTCCACGTTTATTACATACAAAGAACTTTGCTGTTTCCACGGAATTCGAGGCCACTGTGGTGTAGTGGAAGAATATCCGGCGCGTAACTGGAAGACCCTGGGTTCGACTCCCGGTGGCGGCCAATGAGAATTTTTCCGTGACTCACTTATAAACGGGGAAAGAGCGAAGATCTTTGTTTAATGTTCCTGGTCCACGTTAAATGTGTGTATTAATTATTCATTCGCCTTCTAATTATTTCTTCAGTTGCTGCTTACCATCTTTGGTGAATCCCCAGCATTGTGCGGGGCTCCAAGAAGCAACCTGCCAAATTGGCTTGGCAGCTAGTGTGTGTGGGTCTGGTGGAATTCGAGGCCGCTGTGATGTAGCGGAAGCATATCCGGCGCGTAACTGGAAGACCCTGGGTTCGACGCCCGGTGGCGGCCAATGAGAATTTTTTTTCGTGACTCACTTATAAACGTGGAAAGAGCGAAGATCTTTGTTTGATTTGAAAAAAAACGTTTAAGTGCACATTTTTGTTTGCAACTTCTTGCAACCTAACTGAAAAAATTATTTTTGTGTCAGATACCACTCATTACAAAAAACATGTGCATGTTTTCTACTCAAAAACATTTAATTTTCCCTGCTAGGAAGCATAATGTTATGTATATACATATATATACACTGACGGAAAAAAAAATCCCAACACCAAGAAGGGGTTGTGTTAGATAAACGACAGTTGGTAGGCGGTGAGAGTACATCTGTAAGATGACGTCTACGCAAAGTTCGCACTCGGCACATACGTGTGGCGCTAGTAGCGCCCTGGGAACATGCAAAGCAGGTTTGCTGTAAATACGCGCTGTAACATTCTTGAGCGTTAGTTATCGTTGAGATTCGACGTAGGGTGTTGATGTTAGTCAAGAATGCCTTTAAGAAAACGAAGAAGCCATTATCAACAGCTCAAGGAGTTTGAACGAGGTCGTGTAATAGGGCTACGAGAAGGTGGATTTTCTTTCCTCAATATTGCAGAACGACTTGGCAGGAATGTAGCCACTGCACGATTGTTGGCAGCGGTGGTCAAGGGAAGGTACTGCTTCAAGAAGACCGGGTTTCCGGCCGGCCACGTGGCACTACTGAGAGGGAAGACCACCGCGTATGGCCATGGCACATCGTACTGCATCTGCGGCAGCAATTCAAGCTGCAGTTGCCACCACAGTGACACAACGAACTGTTACAAATCGGTTACTTGAAGGACAGCTCCGAGCCAGACGCCCTGTAGCGTGCATACCACTTACTCCAAACCACTGCCGTTTGCGACGTCAGTGGTGTCAAGCTAGAGCTCATTGGAGGACGGAGTGGAGTCCTGTTGTGTTTTCTGATGAAAGCCGGTTCTGCCTGGGTGCCAGTGATGGCCGTGTGTTGGTTAGAAGGAGGCCAGGTGAGCGCCTGCAACCAAACTGTCTGCGGCCGAGACACACTGGACCTACACCTGGAGTTATGGTCTGGGTAGCAATTTCCTATGACAGCAGGAGCACTCTCGTGGTTATCCCACGCACCCTGACGGCACAGTTGTACGTCGGTCTGGTGATTCAACCTGTTGTGCTGCCATTCATGAACAGTATTCCAGGGAGTGTTTTCCAACAGGATAACGCTCGCCCGCATACCGCTGTTGTAACCCAACATACTCTACAGAGTGTCGACATGTTGCCGTGGCCTGCTAGATCACCAGATCTTTCACCAATCGAGCACGTATGGGACATCATTGGACGACAACTCCAGCGTCACCCCCAACCAGCATTAACCGTCCCTGTATTGACCGACCAAGTGCAACAGGCATGGAACTCCATCCCACAAACTGACATCCAGCACCTGTACGACACAATGCATGAACGTTTGCGTGCTTGCATTCAACATTCTGGCGGTTACACCGGTTATTAATGTACCAGCATTTCACATTTAAAATGGCTCTTCTTGCGCTTACAATAAGCTATGATCTTGAAATTTTAATCGATTAAATATGTTACCTATACAAATGTATTGCCGCCATTTCATTCCTCTACAACTATTTTTTCGTGGTGTTGGGATTTTTTTTTCCGTCAGTGTATATATAATTTTTTTAAATAACCTTTATAGATATCCTGTTTGAAAAATTGTTTACATGAAATACCACTCTGTGCAGAAAACTTCTTTTGTATATCCTTAAGTTTTTCATTAATACACAGTTTTGCTGCTAGGTGGCATAAGTGTGTATTTCTGTTTGCAATTGTGTTTTGTCTTGTATGCCATTCAGTATGGTAAAGATTGCAAATGTTATCCAGTTCATGCCAGCTGATCAGCCAGTGAAAGTTTTAATGCTGATGGAGCAGCTGAGATTATCATTAACAATGGTGGAAGAACAGTTTTTTCAGTTGTATTTCAAGTGTTGTGTGTTATTGCAGTGTTCAAAGGGTATGGTACAAAGTCTTCTGTGGACAATAACAGAAGACTTTGTACCACACCTGATTGTGCACTGCCATGCCCTTAAGAACATGGCAGTCAGTGCACAATTGGTTATAAGGAAGACAGGACATACTGAAAGATGCTCCGAAATGCAGTCAGCTGATTTCAAATTCCAGACAAGAATCCAAGCAATGTATCCCAAGAGGCCTTGCAGCGATCTTATAGGGTGAGTTTAATTGACCTTTCCACACAAATGAGTATCCCTCGCACAGCAGTGTATACCATAATAACAGAAGATTTAGGCCTAATAAGCAAACTAGCGACAACGGTACTGCATGCACTAACCACGACGCGGAAGGAATTCTGCTACAAATTTGCATGGAGTAACCTTGCGTAGTAGCAGGGTGCTCCAAGGTTTCTCTGCACAGATGAAAGTTTGGTGGAATTTTAAGCACCCAGTCAACAATATCTGTCGCACTTTTGGGTTGAGCCTGGTACTTCTGCTGCATCTTTGCCTTGTGCAGAGTTTCGTGATCGTGAAATCTTATTGGTCATTGTGATGGATGTTCATGGCATGGCTTTTTGAAAGACTTGTGATAAGAATGTCACCATGACTTCTGGGTGGTATAAGTCATTTCTAGAGGAGCTTATCCTGTTGTGAGCACTGCGACATCATGTATCTATCCTCTTAATGACAACACATGGCATCACAAGACCCAGATTGTTTGGATATTCATTGAACAGAAAGGTTGGGTTAAGCTGCCTCATTTAATCGTATTCACTGGATGTGAATCCTTGTGATTTCAACTGTTTTGGCCGTTTGAAACGGGAGATGTTTGGTACCTGCTAAACAACAGACAGGATTTGGATCTCTAAATTACATTTTCCTCAGACTTACTGACAGTGATACTTTTAATGGTGCTAATGAACTGCCCACAGTTTGGGAATGTATTCTAGTAATTAGGGGAACTACTAATAATTACCCTCAGATATTGTGATAATTGCTTTGCTATTACAGGAATTGTGGTTAATTGAAAGTATTCACTTCCCAAACGACCTTATATTTTATGAAATCATTAAAGTGTACATGTGTTTTAAATTTTATAAAATCTGTGTGGGTTATTGATGAAAATTGAGTTGAGCATCAGAAGTTCGTATTTCAAAATTTAGAGATAGAAAAGGTGATGTTAAATATTAGTGTTCATGTGCTGTGAGTGCTTTAATTTTTCTTTTCTCATTGCAGAGGCTAAGTGAGATAGCAGCTGTCCAATTTGAGTCAGATGATCTGAAAGAAGTGGAATGTTCACTGGATATTGTGAATGATTACGTCGTGCCAAGTATGGAATTTTTGACAGCCCAAGATGCGTATGAGTGTGATGGCTTAGCAGCCGAAGAAATACGACATCGATGGTGTAACATGTTGGGAGAAGAAATGGAAGGTGAGCATAACACATCAAAGCTGTTTATTCTTTCTGCACTAGCACGTGTTTTGTGTAAAACATGGAGCAGCATCTACGTGTAAACATTTGTGGCTACACACACACACACACACACACACACACACACGCCCCACCCCCACCCACCCACCCACCAACACTGCCACCACCACCTGTTTTCATCCTGTTGGGTGATTTTCAAAGAACTCTTGGGCAATTAAAATATTCTAAGTTGAGCCTTGATGGAAAACTGCATTTAATATTGGTAGGATTTTTTTCTTTGTAAGAAAATATTTACTTCTTTGGTGCCTACTTAAACTTTTCCCATATGGTGGGAAAAAATGAAAAGTTTTTGTTTCATCCATAAAACAACAGTATTACATATTCGTAAAGCATTTCTGTGTGTAATATCATAATAATGCTGGTTCGAAACAATTTTTATTTTTACACGCAAAAGATCATCCATAAATTGAAAGCACTTACAAAATTATAAGCTCAACTTGTTTCGACCTACCTAAAGTTATGTCTTTGTCTGGAACAAGTCCAAAAATACATTTTTAGCAAAGCAGCAGTTTGAAAAAAGGAAACAGTAAAAATAGACTCATAATTACTCAATTTGAATCAGGTGTGTTCAACATCCAAGGACAGGCTCCCAAAAGTTCAGAATGTTGACATACATACATATCACTAAGCTGTTCCGAAATTCAGAGGTTAGCTCCGCAAAGAAATACAAACTACCAAATAATTTTTACTTGTTGCCGTATCAAACTTCTCCATTTACAGCGATCTTGATATACAGTTCGGGCTTCACTGACATCCATCATATGCCATACACAAGATCTTCTATACTTCATGCTCACAATCTTTTTCACATGCAGACACTCCTGAATCTGAACCCCCGTGACTTCCTTGCCTTCCTCTGCCTTTCCTTCCTGCCACTTGGGCTAAAAAGATTTTCTTAGTAAGCATCTCATCACTCATTCTTTCAACATGGCCAAACGACCGAAGCATATTAGTCTCCACCTTGCTAACAACATTTTGCTTCACATCACACAACTGCAACACATCTTCATTCCTCACACAATCAGAATGTGTCTTGCCTCAAATCCCTTGTAAGTAACGCATTTCTCCAGCACACAAACAACTCCTATATTTCTTCTGTAGTACCTAGGTTTAACTGCTATACGTCAGAGTAGGAACAATTACACTTTCATATACAACCATGATGGACTCTCTTGCGAACCCACCATTCCTGTGAAAACCTCCCAAAGCAGCCATGACTTTCAATGAAGAATTCACTCTCCTACTAATTTCACCATCCGATATTTTTCTCTCTGTCAAACATACTTCCTAAGTACACAAACTCATTCACCTGGTCAATAATTGTGCCATTTAGACTTATATTATGTTCTGTGCTACCAGTTCCTCTCTTAAAAAGCATAGCATTGGTTTTTCCCTTATTTATACTCAGTTTGAATTTCATGCAAACTTCGTACATCTGGGACAACATACACTGCAATTCATTTTTGCTCTTTACCAACTGGACAGTGTCATCAGCATACAGCAATCTGCACACATGGATATCACCTAGACATAAACCAGTATTATCTATTTTGGCATCATGCATGCACACATCCATAAATATATTAAACAGCCATGGTGACATTACACAACCTTGTCTGACTCCTGCACTAATAGAAAACCATTTTGATAAAACACCATTCACTCATGTACAATCCAGCATACATACCTTTTACACTATTAAGTAGAGCTCCAGTAACACCATATTCATTCAATACCTTCCACAAAAGTGCCCTATTTACTTGGTCGTAAGCTCTCGATAAATCTACTAAGGCAGCAAAAACTTTCTTACCAACAGCCATATACTTCCAAATCATCATGCGTAATGCAAAAATTTGGTTAGTGCAGCCCTTACCAGGCAGGAAACCACCCTGGACATCCCACACTTTCTCTGATGTAAAACCTCGTACTTTTTCAATAACGACCTTACCAAACACTTTCCTTGGTACACTCAGTAGGCTAATATCATGATAGTTCTTGCAGTCAGTTTGATCACTTCTTACCTTATACGAAGGAACAATGATAGAGCATCCTTCCAATCATGAGGGACCATTCCTAACTCCCAGCACAACTGGCAAATTTCAGTTAACCAGTCAATTACAGAGTCACCACCATATTTCAACATCTCGGCAGTTATGCCATCAACTCCTGAAGCCTTACCATTCTGAAGAGATTTTAGAGCTTTACACACCTCTTCTCTTGAGATCCCTCCTGTGCATCCATCCTTCACTGTGACATCATCTGCTTCTGCCTCAGAATCACCTTTGCTTTCCTGATCTAATAACTTACAGAAGTATTCACCCCATCTTTCACTTAACTCATTGGGCTCTTGTATCATTTCCCCGATCCTATTCACATAACTTACAACTTTGTTTTCCCCTATTTTTCCTGAGTCTCATGTAATTCTAAAACGTTTTCCTATCTTTCCAAAAAGCCAATTCATGCCTTTCCACCTTCTCCTTCCTATCTTTTGCATAACTCTGGCGAACCAGCTTAGCAGCTTCACGCTTCTTACAGTGATGTTCATCTACAGAAACTCTACCTTGCAACATCCCCAAATAGGCTTCCTTCTTTCTTCTTTACAGCCTCTTCAAGCTCACTATTCCAGCAAGCATCACCTCTGTTGTTACTCACTATTGTGGTGCCCCAGACCTCTTCAGCAGCAGTGACAACACAGTTCTTAAAGTATTCCTACTTCTTTTCTACATCCCTCTCACAAGATTTCAGCTCCTTGAGTTGTTCTCTGGATAAGTCAGAATAACGCTGGTGATCTTCAGGGAGCCTTTCAACCTTTATTCTTTCCATCCTGTGCCTCTTGTTCTTCCTTTTCTTCCAACCAACATTCAGTTTCACTTGTGACTCTACCAAGTAATGATCAGAACCAACATCTGCACCTCTCATTACACGAGTGTCAACTACTAAATGTTGACGCTGATCGTAGACAACAAAATGTATCACACTCTTTTGACCATGAGTATAATTTTCTCAAGCATATGTGTATGTATACTTGTGGTTGAAAAGCGTATTAGATACATTCAAACCATTCTCAATTCAGATTTCAGTTAATCTTTCACCATTATCATTCACACAAGGATCATTAAACTTGCCCACAACGTTGTCAGAAATTGCATTCTGCACACCTACTCTATTGTTGAAATCCCCTTTTATTATAATTTCTCTTTAGCACAAAATTGGCTCAAAACAGCTTTTAGCTCATTCCAGAAATCTTCCTTCCTATCGGAAGGTTCCGAGTCACAAGGAGCATACACTACAACAGTTACTATTCTCTGAAGTTTCACTTTCAAATGAATCCAAAGAATTCTTTCACTTATGCAGCTATAGTGAATCAAGTTGTTCTTCATCTTTTCACTTAAAATCACACACCAGCCTGTCCTTTCACATTATCCAGTACTCCAGACCACACATTCACTATTTCATTACTTCTTCTATCCCGATTTCCTTCTATTTGGTTTCACTTACACACAGCACATCCAATCTATACTTATTTATCTCTTCAATCACCTCATTCATCTTGCCATTTATACCTCTGGTGTCCCAGACACCAATCTTACATTCACTCAGCCGAGATCTCTTTCTCATATGCCATTTAGAAAGTCTAGGTCGATTCCGTGGTGGACCATCCTTCTCAAGTGTTGTAGGTCCACCATTTTCCAGAGTCCTGAGCAATGTATCTGTGTGTCTTTTTAACCAGGTAGGTACATCAGTATGGAGGATTAGCCTGCAGCTGACGGTTCCAGTTGGTCATTCAACCTAAGGATTTTGGAACAAAACCCAATGAGTTGTGGTCTTTTTGCCAATGTCACACAGAACTAACTGGCACCTCTCCAAGATTCACAGATCTGTTCTGTGTGCCATTGTTTCCACGGAGCTTTCCAAGGAGACAAACGCATTTCTCACTAAGATCGCCCTTAGAATGTTTGCAGCTGGGCCCAAATCAGATTTTTGGGCTCAGCTTCACTTTTAAAACTTCAATGAACTTGAAGGAGCCTCAATGAACTTGATTCAAATTGAGTAATTATGTATGAGTCTATTTCTGCTGTTTCACTAACTGAACGCATTGTTGGACTTGCTCTTTATAAAGACTTAACTTTAGTTAGGTCAAAACAAGTTGAGCTTATAATTTTGTAAATTCTTATAATTTGTTGATGATTTTTAGTGTGTAAAAATTAAAAATCATTGTTTTTAACCTGCATTATTATAAAAGGGTTTTCTGCGAAGTTCGGTGAGCGAACTCGCAAATCACACTATAGAAATGATCCTATGAAGTATGATGTCACAGTGAAGGATGGAAGCACAGAAGGGATCTCAAGAGAACAGGTGTACAGTAAAGCTCTAAAATCTCTTCAGATGCAAAGGCTCCAGGAGTTGATGGCATAACAGAGAGATGTTGAAATATAATGGTGACCCTGCAAATGACTGGTTAACTGAAATTTGCCAGTTGTGCTAGGAGTTAGGAATGGTACCTTGGGATTGGAAGGATGCTATTATTGTTCCCTTGTATAAGGGAAAAGGGGATCAGACCAACTGCAAGAACTATCAATGTATTAGCCTTCTGAGTATGCCAGGGAAATTGTTTGGTAAGGCCATTATTGAAAAAATATGGGGTCTTACATCAGAGAAAGTGTGGGATGTTCAGAGTGGCTTTTATGCCTGGTAAGGGCTGCACTAACCAAATTTTTGCATTATGCATAATGATTGAAAAGTGTCTTGCTGTTGGTAAGAAAGTTTTTGTTGCCTTCATAGATTTAGAGAAAGCTTATGACCAAGTAAATGGGACACTTTTGTGAAAGGTATTGAATGAATATGGTGTTACTGGGAATCTACCTAACAGTGTAAAAGCCATGTATGCTGGCAGTAGAGCTTGTGTACGAGTAAATGGTGTTTTATCAAAATGGTTTTCTATTGGTGCAGGAGTTGGACAAGGTTGTGTAATATCACCATGGCTGTTTAATATATTTATGGATGCGTGATGCCAAAATGGATAATACTGGTTTATGTTTTGGTGATATCCGTGTCTGCAGATTACTGTATGCTGATGACACTGTCCTGTTGGCAGAGGGCAAAAGTGAGTTGCAGAGTGTGTTGTCTCAGATGTACGAAGTTTGCATGAAATTCAAACTAAGTATAAATAAGGGAAACACCAAAGTTACGGTTTTTGAGAGAGGAACTGGTAGTACTGAATGTAATATATGTCTAAATGGCACAGTTATTGACCAGATGAATGAGTTTGTGTATTTAGGAAGCATGTTTGACAGAAAGAACTAATTGGATGGTGAAATTAGAAGGCAAGTGAATTCTTCATTGAAAGTCATGGCTGCTTTGGGAGGGTTTCACAGGAATGATGAGTTCTCAAGAGAGTCCCACATGGCTGTATATGAAAGTGTAATTGTTCCTACTCTAATGTATAGCAGTGAAACCTGGGTACTACAGAAGAAACATAGAAGTCGTTTGTGTGCTGGAGAAATGTGTTACTTACGGAGGGTTTGTGGCAAGACACGTTCTGATTGTGTGGGGAATGAAAATGTGTTGTAGTTGTGTAATGTGAAGCAAAATGTTATTAGCAAGGTGGAGACTAATATGCTTCGGTGGTTTGGCCATGTTGAAAGAATGAGTGATGAGATGCTTACTATGAAAATCTTTTTAGCCAAAGTGGCAGGAGGGAAAGGCAGAGAAAGGCCAAGGAAGTCATGGGAGGATCAGATTCAGAAGTGTCTGCATGAAAAAAGATTATGAGTATGAAGTATAAAAGATCTTGTGTACGGCGGGTGATGGATGTCAGTGAAACCCAAGTTGTATGTCAATATCGCTGTAAATGGAGAAGTTTGATACGACAACAGTAAGTAAAAATTATCTGGTAGTTTGTATTTCTGTGTGGAGCTAACCTCTGAATATCAGAGAACAGCTTAGTGATATGTGTGTATGTATTATTATACAAATTATTGTTATCATTCTGCTCTTAAATACCAAATGATTTTTATTCATACAAGTATGCTTGAAATAGAAATCTTGAAGGGGGTGGTGCATTATTTGGTAGTATAGTTAAAAATAGTTGTGGCTTTCACTTGTAGATGCCTCCCTCTCCAACTGCGTACTATAAAATAATTGTAATACCTACAGTAGTTCTTCAAATTTACAAAATATCGAGACTTCTATAACAATCTCTTATTTTTTTCATTCTTACATAAAAATACCACAATTGTACAACTTGTTGAATTCCAGTTTAAAAAAATAGCAGGTTCTTATTTTGTTTTGCTCTTACATTTATGCCATAACTGGAGTTGGACTTAGATTATAATATTTTATATTCATTTAAAGAAAATTCTCATGAATGAAACAGTGGATTTTCATGAGACAGTAGCCTATTAACCACTTAACTGTATTGGTCAAAATTTTCATATTTCCTTTTTCTGCCTGCCCACCCTAATAAATAAGTTCTTTTATCTCTGTTCTCACATGGCATTCTTAAATTGTAATTTTGAAATGAAAACAGTAGAATGAAATAAATGTATTATAAATTTTTGGTGTGATATATATATATCATCATCATCAACCATTATCAATCCACTGCTGGACGATGGTCTCCCCAAGTTTCCTCCACAACGGTCTGTCTTGTGCCAGTCTCCTCCATGTCACCCCTGCATACTTCCGAATTTAATCCACCCATCTCCCATGTGGTCTTCTTCTGGGTCTTTTCCTGTCCCTTGGAATCCAATCTAAAATTTTGGCTGTCCATCGATGATCTGTCCTTCTGGCAGTATGTCCAGCCCATTACCATTTCAGGGATTTAACTCTGATCATGATGTCTTCCACTCTTGTCATTTTTCGGATCCACGAGTTCCTCTTCTTATCTCTCCTGGTTACACCAAGCATGCACCTCTGCATGCTGCTTTGAGATTGTCTGCAGCCTTTGTATGTCTCTTTTAGTTAAGGTCCACGTCTCTGCACCATACGTGAGCACTGGAAGGATGCATTGATCAAACACTTTTCTTTTAAGACATAATGGCATATTGCTCTTGAAAATTATGCTGTTTCTTCCAAAAGCTCTCCAGGCAAGTTTTGTACACCGATTAATTTCATCAATGTGACCCTCACTTGATATCTGCTGTCCAAGATAAACGTACGCGTCTGTTATCTCCAGCTTTTCTCCATCAATCGATAAATTTTCATTTCTTGTAAAAGCATTGAACATCACTTTTGTCTTCTGAAAGTTCATTTTTAATCCCACTTCTTTACTTTTGTCAGCAAGTTCCTGGATCATACTCTGCAGCTCTGATAAGGTAGTTGCAAAAATGACTATGTCATCAGCAAAACGGTGGGTTAGATAATCTCCATTAATCTTTATCCCCTTGTTTTCCCAGCTCAGCGACTGAAAGACACCCTCCAATGTGGCATTAAAAAGCTTCGGAGATATGGTGTCCTGTTGTCTCACTCCCTTTCCAATTTTTGCGTGTGTTGTATTTTCAAACAGCTGAATCTTTGCACTTGCATTTTCATAGATGTTATTAATAATATTAATGTATGCATCTTCAATACCGCAGGATTTCAGAGCCATTGTAACTGCTGATGATTTCACCGAATCAAAGGCTTTTTCGTAATCGATAAAAGCCATGCACAATGGAAGTTCATATTCCCTCGCTCTTTCAATTAGTTCTCTGAGTACGTGGATATGATCTATTGTGCTGTAGCCACTCCTGAATCCAGCTTGTTCTCTCAGTTGAGCCATGTCCAGTGTTACCTTCAAGCGGTGTGAAAGAACTTTAGTGAAGATTTTATAAACCACTGATAGAAGGCTGATGGATCTGTAGTTCCTAAGATCCTCTATGTCACCTTTTTTATGTAGCAGGATCATTGTAGCGGTGTTCCAATACTCAGGAATCTTCCCTTCATTAAGGCATCGAGTAAATATTTGGGCGATTACTGTTTCGATTTCTCCCCTTACTTGCTTGTTTGATGTCTACAGTAATTCCATCTTCTCCTGGAGCTTTCCCCCGCTTCATGTTCTTGATTGAATGTGCAACTTCTGCTGGAAGGACTGGAGGAACTCTGGTACCTTTCATGATGTCTGGAGTGCATGTATCATCCCTTTCATATAATTTGGAGTAGAAAGCTTTCACTCTTGTCAAAATTTCTCCTCTATTTCTAGTTAGAGAACCATCTTTTCTCAGTGCCATAATCTGTTTTCTTCCCTTACTGAAATGTCCCTTTGCTATCTTTTAGGCTTTGGTTGTTTTCAATTGCTTTCCTCACTAGTTCACAGTTGAATTTCTTTACGTCTTCAGTGATACTTTTTCTTACTGTCTTGCATAGCTCTATATATTCCCCTTTGGAAGTCACATCTTCTTTAGTTGTCTTCATCTCTCTTCTTTTTTGCATCAACATTTTGGTTTTTCCTGATAATTTGTTCACATGCAACTTGTTCTTAGACCCGGCTAATTTTGATGTTGTTTCCATAAGAGCTTTGGTTACTTTTCTGTTAACTTCAGAAATATCCACTTCTTCCAATGTTACGCCTTCTAAAGCAGAGAACCTGTTCTTCAGTTCCAACTTGAAGGTATTATGGTGTTTTTTAAGGTTGATTATGTCAATAGATTTTGTTTGTCTTATGAGCTTGCCATGTTCAAGTTTAGTGTTGAGGTGCATCTTACATCTCATCAATCTATGGTCACTACCGGTGTTGAACTTGTTTAGCACACTGCAGTCTTCTATGACGAATTTTTTGTTGCACATAATAAAATCAATTTCACTTGTCGTCCCATTTGGATGTCTCCATGTCCATTTCCTGTGTGGCTTTTTCTCGAAGTTCAAGATGAAAAACTCTTCTGCCTCTGCAAACTCAACGAGAGTATTTCCACGCTGGTTTCTGTTGCCGTGACCGAATTTACCTACTGAAGCTTCATTCTGTTGCCGTTGCCCTATTTTTGCATTGAAATCTCCCATAATTATCATCAAGTGCTGCTTACCTTTATTATTTAGATGACGAATTTCCTCATAAAATTCTTCAATTTCTTCTTCAGGATGACTTGTGGTGGGTGCATAAGTTTGAATAATCTGAGCCTGGTATCTTTTCGAGAGTTGGATAACGAGTCGTGCAGCTCTGTCCGAGGAACTTTCAACTTCTACATCTTTATCCTTCAGTTTCTTGTTTATTATAAATCCAACACCACTAGTTCTGCCTGTATCTGTCCCATGATAGTAGAAGAGATGTCCACTTTTCAGTTCAATGAGATCTCCTTTTCTCCTTACCTCACTTAGCCCGGCGATGTCCCTCTTGATCCTTTGTAGTAGTTCTTCCAATTCAAGAAGCCTTGAATCAGAAGATAGGGAGCGTCCATTATACGTAGCCAAGGTCAGCATCAGATGGCAGCCTAGTCCAGTCCTCCGGGGATTCTTAGCACCCTCTGCCTTCATGTCGCACTGGCCGCTGCCTTGGCCAGGTACATTCCAGCTGCCGGAGACTGAGGGCCAAGATTTAAGTTGTGGAATCATTTTGGAGGGGTTTGGCCATAACTCACCACGCTGGCCAAGCGGGTTGGTGAGTGTGAAATAGCATTTCCTCTAATCCCGATGGTATAGTTATTTTTTTTTTTTTTTTTTTTTTTTTTTTTTTTTTGATTGGAGGTTTAACGACCGCCGTGAGCAACTCAATGGGCTATAAGCAGTCGCCCGTCCCTAATTTAGGGTCACTGGTTCCAGGGAAGGGAGAGAGCCAGTGCCGTAAGACAAACACAACATC
Source organism: Macrothele yani (assembly GCA_039090855.1). NCBI lineage: Eukaryota > Metazoa > Arthropoda > Arachnida > Araneae > Macrothelidae > Macrothele > Macrothele yani. The sequence continues at coordinate 475,776 of JAYWMT010000058.1, forward strand.
CATGCCTCACCGGGATTCGAACCCGGACCCCTTACGGACGAATGATCAGAGGCCAACGCCTTAGACCACTGCGCCACCGGGGCGGCATGGTATAGTTATACCACCATTGGCGGTCGTCAGAGCCCCTTTAGTGGGAACAGGATGCACCACGAGAAGGCGGGGTTGACTTTTGTCAAGGAGAGGCTGTGATGTTACACATCACCTGACCTTACATCCCTATATATATATCATCATCATCATCATTGTCAACCATTATCAATCCACTGCTGGACGAAGGTCTCCCCAAGTTTCCTCCACAACGGTCTGTCTTGTGCCAGTCTCCTCCATGTCACCCCTGCATACTTTCAAATTTCATCCACCCATCTCCCATGTGGTCTTCTTCTGGGTCTTTTCCTGTCCCTTGGAATCCAATCTAAAATTTCGGCTGTCCATCGATGATCTGTCCTTCTGGCAGTATGTCCAGCCCATTGCCATTTCAGGGATTTGACTCTGATCATGATGTCTTCCACTCTTGTCATTTTTCGGATCCACGAGTTCCTCTTCTTATCTCTCCTGGTTACACCAAGTATGCACCTCTCCATGCTTCTTTGAGTTGTCTGCAGCCTTTGTATGTCTCTTTTAGTTAAGGTCCACGTCTCTGCACCATACGTAAGCACTGGAAGGATGCATTGATCAAACACTTTTCTTTTAAGACATAATGGCATATTGCTCTTGAAAATTATGCTGTTTCTTCCAAAAGCTCTCCAGGCAAGTTTTGTGCGCCGATTAATTTCTTCATCAATGTGACCCTCACTTGATATCTGCTGTCCAAGATAAATGTACGTGTCTGTTATCTCCAGCTTTTCTCCATTAATCGATAAATCTTCATTTCTTGTAAAAGCATTGAACATCACTTTTGTCTTCTGAAAGTTCATTTTTAATCCCACTTCTTTACTCTTGTCAGCAAGTTCCTGGATCATACTCTGCAGCTCTGATGGGCTAGTTGCAAAAATGACTACGTCATCAGCAAAACGAAGGTGGGTTAGATAATCTCCATTAATCTTTATCCCCTTGTTTTCCCAGCTCAGTGACTGAAAAACACCCTCCAATGTGGCATTAAAGAGCTTCGGAGATATGGTGTCACCTTGTCTCACTCCCTTTCCAATTTTTATGTGTGTTGTATTTTCAAACAGCCTAATCTTTGCACTTGCATTTTCATAGATGTTATTAATAATATTAATGTATGCATCTTCAATACCGCAGGTTTTCAGAGCCATTGTAACTGCTGATGGTTTCACCGAATCAAAGGCTTTTTCATAATCGATAAAAGCCATGCACAATGGAAGTTCATATTCCCTCGCTCTTTCAATTAGTTCTCTCAGCACATGGATATGATCTATTGTGCTGTAGCCACTCCTGAATCCAGCTTGTTCTCTCGGTTGAGCCATGTCCAGTGTTACCTTCAAGCGGTGTGAAAGAACTTTAGTGAAGATTTTATAAACTACTGATAGGAGGCTGATAGGTCTGTAGTTTCCGAGATCCTCAATGTCACCTTTCTTATGTAGCAGGATCATTGTAGCGGTGTTCCAATCCTCAGGAATCTTTCCTTCATTAAGGCATCGAGTGAAAATTTGGGCGAGTACTGTTTCGATTTCTCCACTTGCTTCTTGTATGATGTCTACAGTAATTCCATCTTCTCCTGGAGCTTTTCCCCGCTTCATGTTCTTGATTGCATGTGCAACTTCTGCTGGAAGGACTGGAGGAACTCTGGTACTGGTATCTTTCATGATGTCTGGAGTGCATGTATCATCCCTTTCATATAATTTGGAGTAGAAATCTTTCACTCTTGTCAAAATTTCGCCTCTATTTCTTGTTACAGAACCATCTTCTTTTCTCAGTGCCATAATCTGTTTTTTTCCCTTACTGAGATGTCCCTTTGCTATCTTTAGGCTTTGGTTGTTTTCAATTGCTTTCCTCACTAGTTCACAGTTGAATTTTCTTACGTCTTCAGTGATACTTTTTCTTACTGTCTTGCATAGCTCTATATATTCCACTTTGGAAGTCACATCTTCTTTAGTTGTCCTCATCTCTCTTCTTTTTTGCATCAACATTTTCGTTTTTCCTGATAATTTGTTTACATGCAACTTGTTCTTAGACCCAGCTAATTTTGTTGCTGTTTCCATAAGAGCTTTGGTTACTTTTCTGTTAACTTCAGAGATGTCCACTTCTTCCGATGTTAGGCCTTCTAAAGCAGAGAACCTGTTCTTCAGTTCCAACTTGAAGGTATTATGGTGTTTTTTAAGGTTGGTTATGTCAATAGATTTTGTTTGTCTTATGAGCTTGCCACGTTCAAGTTTGGTGTTGAGGTGCATCTTACATCTCACCAATCTATGGTCACTACCTGTGTTGAACTTGTTTAGCACACTGCAGTCTTCTATGACGAATTTTTTGTTACACATAATAAAATCAATTTCACTTGTCGTCCCATTTGGATGTCTCCATGTCCATTTCCTGTGTGGCTTTTTCTTGAAAAAGGAGTTCAAGATGAAAAACCCTTTTGCCTCTGCAAACTCTACGAGAGTATTTCCACGCTGGGTTCTGTTGCCGTGACCGAATTTACCTACTGAAGTTTCATTCTGTTGCCCTATTTTTGCATTGAAATCTCCCATAATTATCTTCAAGTGCTGCTTACCTTTATTATTTAGATGACAAATTTCCTCATAAAATTCTTCAATTTCTTCTTCAGGATGACTTGTGGTGGGTGCATAAGTTTGAATAATCTGAGCCTGGTATCTTCTCGATAGTTGGATAACGAGTCGTGCAGCTCTGTCAGAGGAACTTTCAACTTCTACCACTTTATCCTTCAGTTTCTTGTTTATTATAAATCCAACACCACTAGTTCTGCCAGTATCTGTCCCACGATAGTAGAAGAGATGTCCACTTTTCAGTTCAATGAGATCTTCTCCTTTTCTCCTTACCTCACTTAGCCCCACGATGTCCCACTTGATCCTTTGTAGTTCCTCTTCCAATTCAAGAAGCCTTGAATCAGAAGATAGGGAGCGTCCATTGTACGTTGCCAAGGTCAGCATCAGATGGCAGCCTAGTCCGGTCCTCCGGGCATTCTTAGCACCCTCTGCCTTCATGTCGCACTGGCCGCTGCCTTGGCCAGGTACATTCCAGCTGCCGGAGACTGAGGGCCAAGATTTAAGTTGTGGAGTCATTTTGGAGGGGTTTGGCCATAACTCACCACGCTGGCCAAGCGGGTTGGTGAGTGTGGGATAGAATTTCCTCTAATCCCGATGGTATAGTTATACCGCTATGGGCGGTCGTCAGAGCCCCTTTAGTGGGAACAGGATGCACCACGAGAAGGCGGGGTTGACATTTGTCAAAGAGAGGCTGTGATGTTATGCATCACCTGACCTTACATCCCATATATATATATATATATATATATATATATATATATAGCTGTGTTGGAAGACTGCTGAAATCTATTGTTTTCTGCCTAAACTCAACTGCAGGCTGTTAGGGCTGCTGATGTTGGTCAACATTCCAGTTGACTGAATTTAACAATGATTGAATTTATAATCATATCATCCATTGAATAAGTATTGCAAGTTTGTTTCCCTAGGTTTATCAGTGCTACAAGATTCATCTGGTTTTCCAGTTGATTGGGAGGTTCTTGAGGTGCAAGTTTTCTGAATTAATCATGTTCTCGGCACTGTATGACTAGATGTGATTGTTGGTTCACGAAACTACAAACCTAACCAAATCAAATCCTTTGCCTTCTGTGTTTCAGTTTGAAATTCAAAGTAGCTCATCTCCCCTTAAAAATTTTCACATTTTACCCAAATTATGAGTTAAGAGCAGCATGATGTAATTTTTTCCTGTGAACATAAACATATTTTCTATGATGATTTAATTCATATCAGTGGTAACTTATTGTAGGTAAACAGTAAGATACTAATTGTGTGATTTATCACCCATTCACAGCACTTTCCATGTTTTTAAAAAAAGATATGATTAATGCATCTTTGTCTTCTGTGTTACTTTTTCTTGTTAAATAAGTCTCCTTTCATACCAAAGTTGCCCATATGCCCTTTCTGAGGAGCTGTGTACAACTTCCTTGCTTATTTATCACCTACCCTATCCACCTCCTCATTTTGTGGAAAGGAAGGTCTTTGTTAAAACATAAGAGACAAAAGAGGATGCTACTAAACTAATTAGCCCACTGGACTGGGAAGTATGCCAAACTACTCACAGCCTGGATCTATACTCTTGTTGAAATGTGCAATACCATTCCTACGCATATATGAGCCGGAAGTTTTTGGAAGAAATCCTGCTTTCAAAGTTGCAGGGTCGATTTTATATGTGGGTCACTAAAAATTGAAAAACAAATTATGGATATTTTTTCACCCACAGTAGGATTCCTATGGGAATAGGTGCTGCTAATACTATCAATGCAATACCTAATCCTGTTTTAAATTGAAACCATAGAATTTCTTACTTCCAGGCAGGAAGCAAGAAATTCAGATCAGTCCCCTTATTTAATTTCCCCTGTGGGACTGCATGCTGCGTTACGTCACCTGTAGAACCAGACACGTAGTGATTCAGACATCGGATATATCACTTTGGCTGTTGAAGAGGAGATCAACTACTCATGTGAGATGCCTTTAAAAAGAGCACATAAAACTAAAGGTGTTAAAAAAAAGGATAAAAAAGAAAAAGCAAAGGAAACTAACAGCACACTGGTAGTAATATCTAGTGGTTTAACATCACTTCTGCAGCCACTTGATGTTAGTTCGATAAAGCCTTTTGAAAACAAACTTCGACAAAAAATAATTGAATGGATCCTCGTCGACTGATAAGGAAACAACAAAAAGTGGTAACTTAAAAAAGGCCGATATTTACTTTGTGAATGAAAGAAGCGTGGGAGAATTTCCACCAGAAGTAGTAATAAAATCTTTCAAAAATGCTGTGTAAGTAATGCCATGGATGGAACCGAAGATGATCTGCTTTACAATTCATGTGGAAAAAACAGGAACGATGATGAATTTGATGACCATGTTTATATTGATGGCACAGGTGCAACGGAAGTGAATTTACGGGATTTTTTGAAATCTCCAATAGTGAATCAGACTTTGAAGAATTTTAAATAAGGTAATCTCAAAAATTTTCGTATTTTATAATAATAAACAAATTTCCCAAAATCTTAAAATTTAAAGACTGCTTATATGCGGGTTTGGGATTTTCACGAAGTTTTAGCTGCTGAAGTTGGGGGGGGGGGGTATATCAGCTTAAACACAAGATCGGCTTATGTGAGTATATATGGTATATTCAGTAATAAGTTTAGGAAGCTCAGTGAAGGATAGTAAATCATCTCAGTGAAGGACAGTAAATCGTCTCAGTGAAGGACTGTGTGACTCAGAGATCTGTATGGTGTTAATTTGAAAAGCCTGGCCCTGCTCATCAAGGTTCTTAATAAGAGCAAGCAACAAGTTCTTTAAATCTATATATAGTTTCACCAAGCATTGTCACTTTATCAAGAAACTCCTTGCAGGATTTAAAGTGAGTCAAACCAAGGCTGTCTAGAAAATATAAGGCTGTGACATTAGAGAGATGAGTTCCCTCTTTAGTGACATCACACAGAAACCAAGGCTTCCGATTGGATTCCAATGCTATTGGTTATGACATCAAACACGACACCGACATATCAGCCCCCGTAACATGAGTGATGTCACAAATGGAGGAAACTTGTCTCTCTAATGTCATGACCCTGTATTTTCTAAACAGCCTTGGTCAAACTGTTTCTGGCTAGAGAAATCAGTGAAGGAAGAAATATTCCTCATAATACATGGGAAATCAATAAAATATTCAAAGCAAACAATATAAATTCTGAATTTGCTTTGAATATTTTATTGATTTCCCATGTATTATGAAGAATATTTGTTCCTTCATTGATTTATCTGTGGTACTGATGATTTCCGACCTACATCCGATTTTGGATGAGAGATGGGTCAAAATGCTATGAGGAAGCAACGATGCTTTGCCTAGCAAAAATCTGAGGATGTTCAGATTCATAAGCTAAGTTTTCTTAGTCTCAGTTGCTTGGAACCTCACTGTAATGATAAGCATACTTGAATGGAAATTGGGAGATGCGGGTTTGTATCCCGCTCCAGGGCGATGAAATTTCAAGTTTTCTGAGAGATGTTACATGGGTGACCAGTAGTAAGTGTTACAAGCAAATTCAGAACTTATACTCTGTTTGCTTTGAATATCCTGTTTCTGTCTAGATTTGACTTTAATAGTGGCAGCTTATTATAATACCAACTATATGACTTCTTACAGATATTTTGGTGTTTCCCTTGCAAAGTAATATTCAGAGCATTGAAGTGCTGTGTGTTGTCAATAAGAAAAGCAACATCACTGAGACTTTTAGGTAGATTAATATCACATTTCATCTCTTCCAAAAAACAAGGAAATAAATTTCAAATCCTTGGGTAGAGTGCTGGGAAAATCCCACTAAATATATTCCAGCACTCAACTAACTGATTCGATTGTGCAGAGGCAAGTCCATATTTGCAGCATCTAAAAATGTTCCAGATTTTCTATTCATAATCGCACCATTTGAATTAGTTATTTTCACTACCTTATCCATTGCACTGGGTAGTCCCAGCAAAGACCCATATAATGCTTGTTGGTGTACAATGCAATGTAACATTTCAGATTTGGTTCCATCTCTTTACAATCAGAAATGAAATTTGGTTTATTCTTAGTTTGCAGTCCAAAATTTTACTCTGGGGACCACCAGTTTTACAACACTGTTGTAGAGCAATATCAGACATATGTAACTAAATGTGTATAATCGCAGCTAACCAGTGGCACAACATGTAACCTGAGTTGCTGCAGTTGCTCCTGCAACAGCCATCTTCAAACTTGAGATGGCAGGAAGCATTGTGTAGGCTTGGGGAGTTATCACAGTATCCTGTGTATCGGGGCTGCTAGCTGCAGCATTAATTTCTTAGTCACTTCACTAAAAAAAAATGAAATCCGTCGGTAAATTTCCTCAGAATCCGAGTCCATCTGACTTCTAGAAGAATAAACCCAGGATCTTCTTTGGACTACGTAATCTAAAAATTGTAAGCAGGGAAATGGAGCATGTTTATTTTCACAGCACTTACATGTTGTTTTGCTTGACATATCATACCTTTGTAATTTGATTCCCCTTATTTATCTAATACTTTACTTAAAGCAAAATGTTGTGAAGTTCAGTTTTTTCTCAATGTGGTGGAGTGGGACAACATACAATGGAGTAGGCAGTTTGTTTGGGCACAGGGCTCCGAAAAGGCCTAACCAGTTCAAATTCTGAATTTGAGAAAAGGAATATTTTTCCCTAGAAATTTTCTTTCTAGCATGTGATAATGCTAACCACAGTGATGCATTTAAAAGCTGTAGCTGGGTGTAAAGCTTGCACCCAACAATAGTTTTTCAAGATTGCTCCTGCGATTTGATTCACATGATTGCCAAAAGAATTCAGCTGGTTTTCAAATGAATAAATGTCGAGTAGTTATGAAGCATTTTTTTTTTTTTTTTTTGAAAATGAGGATGAGGGACACAAATACAAGATCCAGTATGTACCAGGGAAATTTTAGGAAAAAAACCTGGTATAACTAAGCCATCCAACATCAAAAGTGGCTGCTTATTAGCAGGCATGAATCTGCTGACATGCAGCCACTTTTTTGTGACAATCTTGCATTTTCATTTTTTTTTCTTTATGTTTAAGAAAAATTATATTTACTTACACAAGTTATAAATTGTATTCAGCTTTCTACAACAATGTAAAACAGATGTCTATTACTTTAAAAAATTTCATGATGTGCATTAAAGCTGCAAAAATGTTATGTTCAGGAATCTTGGACATTGAAAATTATGATACAGTAGAACCTCATTTATCTTTCTCACTTCTACATTTTTAGTACATCTTTTGTAAAAAAATATTGGGCTTATGTTATCGGTTTGTCCGTCCGTACCCACGATATCTCTGCAACTATTAGTCCGATTTGAAAAATTATTTTTGCATTGGGAAGCTTGAAATATGCGAAATGATGATCCTTTATTTCAGGTTTTTTTTATGATGTACAATTTTGCAGCTAGAGGGCGTAAATGCAGATGTTGAATTCAAAAATATGTTTTATTCCACATATTTGCTTCTAAACATCCGATTGAAAAAATTCTTTTATCATTCGATTCCATTTATGTCTAAGATTATTTTAGATATAGTTACTTTTTTCAAATTATGCATAGATTTTCCGCTAGGGGGTGTAAAAGTAAATTACATTTTTCCCAATAACTCGTTTTCTAAAACTCCGATTTCAAATTTTTTTTTCTTCAGCGGATAATTCATCTCCTGATTACAAACTCTTTTGCATATAATTTCAAATTTTTGGTAAAGAATACTTTGGCCACCAGGGTGTGCAAGTGTTAATTTTTGCTTCTGATGTATTTCCCAGAAAATCTCAGCTTCTAAAATATCCGAATGAAAAAATTCTTTCGTGGACTGATGCCACTCACATGAATAAACCTTTTCGGAATATTTCCTTCCTAAAATATTCCACAGTTTCTCCGCCAGGGGGCGTAGATGTATATCTTATTTTTGTCAATATCTCTACTACTAGTAGTCCGATTTGAAAAATTCCTTCTTTGTAGGATAGTGTTTTCCGTGTGACATGCTTTTCATATAATTTCAAAATTTTCATGTAATTCATAGACTTTCCGCTAGGGGTAAAGGTAAATTACGTTTCCCCCTATATCTCTGCTTCTAAATCTCCAATTTGAAAAATTGTTTCTGCGCCGGGTACAGCTCCTGGTGGTAAGTCGTTTGCACATAATTTCTAATTTTTGTAAAAAAAAAATGGTTTGGCCACCAGGTGGCGTAAATCTGAATTTCCGCTTCTGATGTATTTGCAGCAAAATATGAGCTTCTAAATTCTCGATTGAAAAAAATGTCATTTGTAGACCGATACTACTCATGTCGACAAACCTTTTAGAAACATTTTCTTCCTAAAAATAATGCATGGTTTTTACGCCAGGGAGCGTAGATGTACATCTTATTTTTGTCAATATCTCTACTTCTAGCAGTCCGATTTGAAAAATTCCTTCTTTGTTGGATAGTGTTTCCAGTGTGACATGTGTTTCATATAATTTCAAAATTTTCAAGTAATTCATAGATTTTCCGCTAGGGGGCGTAAAGGTATATTGCATTTCCCCCTATATCTCTGCTTCTAAATCTGCGATTTGAAAAATTCTTTCTGCACCAGATAGAGCCCCTGGTGGGAAATCCTTTGCACATAATTTCTAATTTTTATAAAAAATGGTTTGGCCACCAGGTGGCGTAAGTCTTAATTTCCGCTTCTGATGTATTTGCAGCAAAATATGAGCTAAAATCTCAATTGAAAAAAAAAATGGTTTGTTGACCGATGCTACTCATGTCGACAAACCTTTTAGGAACATTTTCTTCTTGAAATAATGCATGGTTTTTACGCCAGGGGGGCGTAGATGTATATCTTATTTTTGTCAATATCTGTACTTCTAGTAGTCCGATTTGAAAAATTCCTTCCTTGTTGGATAGTGTTTCCGATGCGAAATATTTTTCTTATAAATTCAAAATTTTCAAGTAAATCATAGACTTTCTGCTAGGGGGGCACAAATGTAAATTGTGTTTTCTGCATTATTTCTGATCCTAAAACTCTGATTTGAAAAATTCTTCCTGTATCGGATACAAGACCTGATGGAAACTATTTTTCACGTAATTTCTAATGTTTGGTAAAGAAAGGTTTGGCCATTAGGGGTCGTAAGTGTTAATTTCTGCTTCTGATGTATTGTAGCAAAATCTGGGCTCCTGAAAACTTGACTAATTTTTTTTTCTTGGACCGATACCGCTCATATGGATAAATCTTTTGAGAATACTTTCTTCCTAAAATAATGCATGGTTTTCCCACCAGGGGACATAAAGTCACATCTTATTTTTGTCGATATCTCTGTTTCTAAGTAAGTGTTAGTAAGCTCAGGATTCCGTTTACAGCAATATCTGAGGGATTAAAAACCCGATTGAAAAAACTTCTTTCTTTTTTCAGATACTATTATTGTTTTCCATACCGGTTCCATTGACTTTGAATAGCTTTGATAAATTTAATTTGGATTCTCAGATATATACAGATTCAGAAGACGTGCTTATTACACCCGAAAATTCGGTGCCATCTTTCTTGTTCTCATTTGTACATATTAATATGTCACCAATCCAAAACTTCTGAATTGCCTTAAATGTTAAACTTTCCCTGTTTTGTTTATATATTTCTGTGTGTGTGTGTGTGTGTGTGTGTGTGTGTGTGTGTGTGTGTGTGTGTTCACTTATATGTTAATTTTACTAGGTCCCTTAAGAAATGTATAAACAAGGTTTCACTGTACTTTGAAATATTTTCATCGCATATGTGCATTTTTTTTTTTTTTTAGAGTAATTCTGGTGATATGTTATCCTGGTATGTACCATCAAAATTATACTGCAATTGCAATAATAAGTTACTTCAAATATTGTGTTTGTTTTCTGTCAGTTTTTGTGTAAATATTCCTCTTTTTGTTTGAAGGTCAAAAGCGAGAGATGTTACAGTCCTGCCTTTTCAGACTGTTGGACACCAGCAGTGAATACCCAAGAAGTCCTAGTGCTCCATTGTTACGGATTAATGACTTGGATGAAAGCTTTCATCAGACTATGTTACTCATTATCAAAAGTGGGGAATATGATATAGCTCAGCAGACTAAATGACCCCAGAAGTTTTAGGGAATATATACATACAAAATTGGCCCAACCAGACCAATGTTGTTTTGCCTCATCCTTCCGTCAATGCAGCAAGGAAGTTTCACTCTACGAATATGCCTTGCCCTGGGTGAAGAAAGAACAGCTTTCATTAGAGGTCCCTTTCTGTCCATCGACGTATGTTAGCCGTACTTGACTGGCACTACAAATGTGATAAAGATCTTGACAAAACGTACTTTACCTGTCGGGGTATAATAAAGTTTTCATTTATCTCATTTTTTTTTTTTTAGTTCATGTACTGTTCTAAATATGCAACTCTGCAGGTCAGAAATAACATGCTTCTGAAAGTGCTACTGGTAGCCTTCTAAGTCACGAACTTGTAACATATTACTGAACTGATGAAGAGCCATTGTTTACTTTTGGTCGTTAATGGTTTGGGGCATCAGTGATGTTATTACATTGCAGTCATTATCTGCTTGAACATACGTCACAGTTTGGTGCAAAAGGAAAAACAAACAGTGTAATCAGAATGAAGTTATAAAAAATCCCAGGAATGAAGCCCCTTCAACCAACTAGGAGATCAATCTATGTGTACACTTGTTGCAGAAATTTTGTACTGCTTCAGACACCAGTGTCATGTGCACTGCTATGTATCATAATGCCCATAGCTGGGAGACCTTAAAGCATGCATGCTTTCTTACTCGTGCCTGTTCTTATGAACAAACACTTGTACATACTTGTGATGAAACTGGTATGAATGACTGTTTGCTACTGCTGCATCTCTCCTGGGATGCGGGATGTGCTACATTATTATAAACATATCTGTATTATAAATATGTGTTAAGTTTATAAAATTGCAGAGTCTTCCTGTATCATAGAATTATTATTTTCTTTCAGTTTTGAGCAGTGTTACTCTGTTCATTATACTTAAAGCAAACTTTTAAAGTGCTTTTTCATCTTATATTTTTATACTTATGGTTGCATGTATGATCCTAATCAAGAAGTTTGTTGAGGAAAATTTTCTGACTGCAAAAGGAAAAAGAGATTGTGACCAACAATATAATGTTCAAAAATTAAGTTAAAAACATTTTTGTGAATGGTAAATCCTTTACTTTTTTTGTGTCATTGAAGCTTTCAAATCACAGAAATTTTACTGCATCCTGAGATGATGGTTTAAATATTTGTTCTTTTGCTACAGTACTTACAATTGATGGTTTTCTTGTTTATAAAATTTACTTACAGTGTTGCACTAAAATCCTTGATTTTCAAATCTAGTGAAGAATCATGACATAAATTATGTGTCATTTAGTTTGTTTGTTTTTTAAAGGTCAGTATGTTTTTCAGTAATTTGGATCTCTGGTTCATATATTTAGACTTTTCTCTCAGTAAAAATTATCTTAATTGCAACACATATTTACTTAAACAGGTGACTTCTGTTTTTTGTTGTATCATAGAACATTACTATTTTTTTTATACCACTTTGAAGGAAAATTGAGTGTACATGTCTTAACAGACTGCAGCTCTGAATATCTTGTAAAAAAAGTTCAATTATGCTGCTTTCATGTGTTATGAACTTATTGTGTTGCCTCCACCAAAATTAGTTTTTGGTAATGGCACTTGAAGAAAATCAGCCTGCCTTTTATGCACCCATTCAGTAGAGACTTTCCCTGACCTATATCAAACTATCTTGATTAAAAGATCTTATATAATAACTGACCAAGTAAATTCACTTTCATGCTTTCTAAATGAAATCTCTTCTCAAAATTTGTGTATACATGTAATGCGTGTGTTAGTTGCAGAACATTATTTTAGCATGAACTGGAAACATTAAAAACTATATTTTAAGAAAGTAATGGTGTTATAAGATCATGCATATGTATGCTGTGTCATTATTTTGTTAAACTGCAGAACTGATGATAAATTACAATTCAACTATTGAGCCCAGAGAAATGATGTAATTTAACTAATACTGTTTCCAGTCTTTTGTTTGCCTTTATAAACAGTCTTTCAAATATTTGTTCTTCAAAAGGCCATTAGTTTTAATGTGTGTATATCCATAAATTTGCCTCACATCTGGTTACCTTTAAAATGATCAAGAATACTTTACAGTAACATTAAAAAAACCTTTATAATTGAAAAAAAGAAGTTACAAATTCTAGTCTTATTAGACTACAGCACAAAGAATCAAAAACAGCATGCAGCTCAGACTAAATTCATGTCAAAAGTTATGTCCTCTGTACTGATATAATTCAGTTAAGTGTATGAGTTAGGGAAATCATTTCAGCCATCTACAATTGACTTAGTAATGCTAACTGTGGCTTATAAATATTTGTTTGATACCCAAGCAGTTTTAAATGTTTGAAAGCATCTTTTCCAGTTCTTCAGTTTGCTTTCTAAAAATTGGTCTTAGATGTACCATGAAGTTGACAAAAAAAATAGCTGCAACATGTGTGCTTTGTGTCTGTGGAAAGGCATTTTCAATATTTATTGACTTCTGAGATATAATATTTGCAGAAACTTTACACAAAAGAGGAAGTGTAGAATTTGCCAAGGAAAATTTGAAATAGGGTTAGTAATAATCTGGCTGATCTTAGCCAAATAACTTATATGTTCATAGATCATCAAGGTAAAGATGTTTTTGATTTATAGCAAAATTGTTCAATCCCTAGCAACCAAATCCAGAAGGGAAAGGGGTAATGACAATGATAACAATCGTACCATGATGTAGATTTTCGTTTCTGAATGAAGCAGGTAAGGACAAATGATTCACAGTTCTGCCGTTTGTGTTTTGTATGAAACTTCATTTGAGAGATACCAGCTCAAAAATGACAGTTTATACAAATGCCATACACAGATTCATATTTGTTCAACACAGCAACTAACCTAAAAATTGTGGAAGCTAATTGTGTGAGCAGCTGTTTCTCAAATTTTCATGATTTGTTTTGGTTTTAAACTGAATTCTTCCTGTCAGGAATTTCAAGGGTTGTTTAAAGTAAATAAACAAGTATGGTTCATAATTAAAAATGATTGTGAATTGTATTTTCAATTTGCAAGATTTATTAAATGAACAGCTAACACAGTAGATCCTTCAAACTGGTTATTATATAGAAAGTTTTGAGCAGTTGTTCAAATTTGATGAATGTATTATTGGCAGCAAATTATTTTAAGGAGTAGGAAAAGGAATTTCTTTAATTATTTCTAATAGCAAACTGTTCCAGATCCTTTTTTGTAATGAAAGGAAATGTAAAACAGTTTGAAATACTAGAAATAATAATGCTAAATACTTTTTTAATATAAAATAAGTTAAATTTCTAAAAAATTGTAATTTTCTGGTGTCACATGCTTCATCTCATATGTACTTTTCAGGACTTTTACATAAAATTTAAGTCTATCACATTAAATGTTATGTAAAAGCAAATGTGCATGTAAAAAGCTAAAACCGTACTTTCCAATGAATTAAAATAATGTTATTTTTATTAGAAGGACTTCAAAAATTTATTTCATAAATATACATTCTTCTACTAGTAATAGAAACGCAGTCATTTTCTCCAAGCTTTTTATATATATATTTATTTCTGTTTTTGAAGTTGTTCCTACAAATTGCAGAACAGCAAGTGATTCTTGGATATGTTTAAATTTGTGTAAAGTCTGGAAGAATGTATCTTCCAGACTTTACACAAATTTAAACATATCAAAGAAAAGAAGACATTTCACCAATGTCTTCTTGACATTTTTGTCAAGAAGACATTTCATCTGACCAATACAGCCAGCTAAAAGTTTGCAACTCTGAATTTAATGTTTAATATAAAAACTTAAATTAGTGAAATAATTTTGTTCTCTTGCACAACCAGGAAAAGACAGGTTCATGTATTCACATTACATCATGAATTGGTTCTGTTAGTTTAAAACATTTGTGTTTTACATGTATATAATAAATTTTGCCATATTAACTTAAGCAGCTGTACCCCCCCCCCTTCCCATGCATTCCTCACATGCAGGCTCTCCTGTAGTGTTACTCCTGCAGACATGATCAATATTAATCAGTATCTCATTTTAGGTTTGTTTCTCTATTAATTTCACTAGTTTCAGTGGGAAATCCTTATTTCATATTCAACTCCATACTGCTGGTTTGATAAATAAAAATGAAATCAGAATAAATAAAATGATTAAAAGCAGCTAGAATTCATTAAAGTATGAACCGTGTTGCAACTGTGCCCCTGTTGCTATTGAGGCATCACAAAACATGAGGCTGTATATGTACATCTAGTTTAGGCCATATCTCACTTTGACTGTTCATCAGAAAAAGTGCATTATCATTGGACAATATTACTTCCAGAGGTGATCTGCTTCAAAAAAATTTTATGTTCAAGCCTCCAATTCAACATGCCACAGGACTCGTTGTAAGCCACACATAAAACCTCTTTGTGGTATCATCTGTGTTCCAATTTTATAATAGAGCTGTTATTTTCAATTGTCTTTTTTTTTCTCTCAGTTAATAGTAGTATGCATGGGTAAATGAAGAAAACTACATTGTTGAAATTATAGTTTATTTTTCCTGTGTGGCATTCTTCTGCTTAATGGATGTTCTGTTCATTGCGATGACTTTTTGTTTGAACATTTTTAAGATTTTGTATCATATTATTTTTTATAGAGTAATAGTGTAGTTGTTTTTTTTTCCTGGTGTATTTTTCTAGTTTCTTCTTTTGTATGTATTGCATTCATTCTAATTCTCTGTGTTGCATTTAAGGAGGGTTTTTTTGTTGTTCAGCTTTGTGTGTGTGTGTGTGTCTGGTTTTTTTTTTTTGTTTGTTTGTTTGTTTTTCAGTGTAAGATATCATTTGGGTATTTTAATTGTTTGATTTTATATAAATTTCATATGCATCTGTTGTATTCAGGTTTGTTTTATCTTTTTGTTTTTTTAGCATTAAATCTTGTAGCATCCATTGATCCAGAATCCATGTGTGCTTCTTCACACACACACACACACACACACACACATGAAAGTTTTGCTTTGGGTGTTTTTGTTGCATGAATGAGATGTGATTGGTCATGCCTTTATTTATATCCAGAATCTTTGGAGATTTTTTGTATTCATTGCATTTTGTAATCTCTGAACATCCTTGTGCTAATGTCAATGAAGGCTCAAGGAACTAATTTGTAGTTGTGTTTTTTTTTTTTTTTTGGGGGGGGGGGTGTTTGTTTTTGTGCTTCTATTATTATAGTTGCAGCACTACAACATACTATACAAGAACAGCAGGTAAACCATGAATGTGGAAAGTGCAAAAAAGGAGTGATTAGATAGAAATATGATATGCAGTATTTTTTTTTTCTTCCGTTGCCTGGTTTAAATGAAATATTTTACATACATACACATACTGGCCACTGAAGTATAAACTTTCATTCAATCCCGGATTGGATCTTCTTTCATATGTGTTACAGCATGTATGCGGTTTGGCATAGATTCCACAAGGTGTTTGGAGTGCATCTGTGTCTAATGCATACCAGGAATTCACTAGAAAAGTTTGATTTGATGGAAAAGGGCTTTGCTCCCAGATCTGTTTTTCTAACATGTCCCATACATTCTGAGTGGGGTTCAGATCCAGACTTTTGTGGTGGCCAGGGAAAATGGTGGAAGTCACTGTCATGCTTTGTGAACCACTGTTGAACATATCTTATGCAATGGACAGTAGTATTGTCATCCATGAAACAATTGACATCTGCTGGATGGACTCACTCAGCAACAATGTTCAGCTAATCTTTGGAGGACAACTAACCTTGCAGCAATGTAAAGGGACACATTTCATACCAACAGAACATGCTCCACTCCATGATACCACTTCCAGAACCTTGAGTTTCACTTACAAGGCAAGCTGGGTTCATTGCTTTGTGGGGCTCCCGCTAAACTTTCTGCCTACTGCTGGTACAGAACGAGGTATACCAGGACTCATTGGACCACATGATCGAACGCTTATAAAGGGTGACCTCATAATGCATATGAAGTCACCGTTGGACGCACATGAAGAGTCGCATGTGAATGCATATGAAGTGTCACCTCCGAACGTTCATCAAGAGTCACCTCCAAATGCTGACCAGCTATATAAGGTCATCCTGTTGTGCATGCTTGCCATTCTGACTCAATCTGTTGTGTTGGTTGCATCCTTTGCAAGTGAAGTAGGCCTCGGAGAAAATGTTGTTATATATTTTTTTTTAGATAAAAGCATAATTCGTACAATATGTCATACAAAACAAATACCGCCGTCTATGTACGATATTTAATAAAAAATGAAAGCTATTTACAAATTAAAACCTCCACTAGCACTTTCGAGGTAACACTTATCCCATCATCAGGTGGAACAGTACTCGCATAGACCTTGATAGGAGCGCAGCAATGCACCATGGTATAGTTCTCAAGGGTCACAAGGTTAAGGTGTTGCCATCGCAGCCGAGCAATAGATACAATTTCGGCTTTAGTTACACATAATACAAATTGCGTTGCGCTGTTAAAATTGTCAAATTCACATATTGTTTTATTAGATTTATTTAATAATTACAATTTAAAGTTCAAAACGGCGACGTGGTTTTTCCAAACTTTTGTATGTCCACTAGCGTGTTATCATTACAGCACCTGTCCCCCAAGGCTTCAATGTACAGGCTTTCAGCAAGGTGCAGTGAGTGTACGTACGCAGGGGTGTTCAGCAGTCTAATGTTCGCCCAGTCTGGTTGCAGTGTTTCATTTACGACGTTTCTAGATAATGCGGTATTATTGCGGAAAGTTCGAATATCATACTTATGTTCCTGGACACGAATACCCAAACTTCTCCGTGTCGAGCCTATATAGTTACTAACATGTTCTCCTGTTGAGGTGTATAGTAGTGGTATGTTGTACACTCCCCATTTGCTCATAATATCGGTTGCTGCCAGATTTTTTCTAACAAATGATATGAGATTCTTTAATCGGGTACCAAATTGTATGTTATGCTTTGAGCATATGCGTGATAATGCGTTAGTGATGTGTGGGTGCTGGTTCAATGCTCCCACAAACAGTTTGTTAGGCTTTGGGTCTTGTTCTAGACTTATGGTTCTTTCATTACTAATTCTGCAGAATAATTTATTAACCAATGTCCTTGTGTATCCGTGTTTATCCGCCAATTTGAAAATAAATTTTATTTCAGACTGTAGATGACTCTCGCTTGAAGAATGCGTGTAGGCCCTTCGTATAAGAAAGTTAATGGCAGATAGTTTTGGGGAAGTTGGATGTGAGGAATTGAATGGAATAAGGCTATTGCAATCAGTTGGCTTACGATAAACTAAAAAAGACAGTAAATTAGTACCTGGGTCACGAAATATGCGAAAATAAAAAAAAGGGAGTGAAAGATTAGATTCAAGTTCTGTGGTGAGCCCGATAGTAGGAAATGCTGACGAGAGTGCATCGGCGAATTGAATTAAATCACCCCTTGAGTGAGGCCAAAGCACAAGGATGTATATTTTTTTAATTTCCTCAAGTTTTGGTTTTTCTTTTAAGAGTACACATTAACAGTTCTACTTTGTACGGGTGTACAGAGTCAGAAAATAATTCACAATAGTTGGCACCAGTCATACGTTGTTTCACTTGCACCAGGGGTCCAATTCATACCAACTATCTGCCCACAATCAAACTTGCTCAGGTCACGGTGCTTAATGTTGGATGAAGGTCTCCCCAAATTTCCTCCACAACTCTGTCTTGAGCAAATCTTTTCCATGTCATTCTGGCATACTTTCGAATGAATTTCATCCATCCATCTCTTACGTGACTTTCTTCCGAGTTTTTTTCTGCTCTTGTTATAGAGTCCGCCGTTAGTTCAGTCATCCAACAATGATCATCAGTGCTCCTAGCAATATGCCCATCCACTTAGTTTTTAATTTTGATCATGATGTCAAAAATTTAAATCCAAAAGGCTTTTGCAGGGGTAAAAAGGAAAGCATGCAGAGATATATATATATAAATATAAATATGTTCACCCAGTCTGGTTGCAGTGATCCCAGCAGTGCGGAACACAATTTTTCAGTCGCTATGCGTTGTTTATAAAATAACGTGGAAAGAGCGATGACCTTGTCCATTTACATTATCTCCACGTATTTGATATATATTAAGCATGCAGAGATGTTTGTCATTTAAAGAGACTCAATAGTAAGGACTTTTTTCCAGGGTCCAGTCACTGTGTTCTTGACACCACTGTATATATGAACTTCCCAGTTCTTCACAGAAATCAGTGGTTTCTGTATAGGCATATGACTGCCAATACTGATCCTCTTCAATTCCCTGTGCTTAGTTTGCTGAGATATGGGTCAGGAACAACCTTCATTAAAGGTTTCAGTCAAATGCTGCACACAAAGTCCTGTTTCTCTGTACAAGCCTTCTCAGATGATGGCGATTTCATTCCTGAGAGATTGTTGTCACACCACAGTTACGCCTCTGAGACAAGCAATGTGGGTAATTTTTCCACTGATTAAAGGCCAGAGATATCTCACCTTTTAAGAAACCAGTCAGCTCTGCAGTTTTCAAAATAGTCTCTCCAAACAAGTGGACACCCAAAATAAGCCCATTTATGGAACTCCGAAAGATCCTTTGCTTTTCTTATTGTGATCAACACTACTGACAGTTACTGATGCTCGGCTGTCTTAAGTAGTTGACCAGATCACCACACAATGTATTATGTATATACGCTGCGTGCGTGACATTTGCGTACATCTGCTTAAAGGTTTCTACTTCAGCGGCTGGGGTATGTCTAAAAACAAGAAGCCACATGCTCAGTGAATTCAGTTCATGACTTACTGTGAATGTTTCTGGGGCTTTCTTTTTTATTACGATAAAGTGCAAAGAATGTATTTATAGTTTCCATGTTTTTAGATTTCACATTTACATTTGTGTATTAACATGTAGCATTAATCTTTCAGATTAACTATTTTTATACGTATGTGAGTGAACACAAATGCATGCACACAGTGTGTCATTTGACACCTGACTCCAAAAATATGCTAATTTATTCTGTAACACATGCATTAATATGTATGTAAAAGAGGTACAGAGCTCCAAATTCAGAAAAGTAAAGTGTGATGTGGGCATTCTAGTTGTCAGGTATCGTACCTAAAGTTGTATTTCATACCGACAGTGCTTTCTCAAAGAGCTGTGTAGCCATAGTTTTCTGTTGCATCGTATGAGTTTGCTGATAGAAACAAGTAAACCAACCTTCTCAGCTTTAGCAATCTAATTGTTATATTTATAAGGTAATGTGCTTATATTCCTAGTACACTGAAGCATAAATACTCACCCTAACTTTTTCACTGAGTGTCACTTTTGATTTGTATATCTATTCTTCTCACATTTTGCAATGTTTGTTTTTTTTATTTTTATCTTCAGAATTAGAATAAGTATCTACATGTGTATAGAATGATATTCTATGCATTTTTGTGAAGTAATCGTAGCAGTACTTATTAAAAAAGTTTGTAAATGAAATGTTAATGTGTTGCATTTTGAACATTTCAGAATAGACCAAGATTTTATACTTAATGCATTTTAACACTTTTCTCGGCTGTTAGCAGCTTTGCCATGCCCCATTCCTTGCATGTCACATCTTTTGCACCTTTGTGGTTATAGGTTTTTCACACATAATATTTGTTGGAAAAGTCCCCTCCATCCCTAGATTTTATTTATTGGCATATTAGTCCTATAGCAAATAATTATCGAAATTCATTTGTCACAAAGTTATTAAAAAATGAGTAAGATTTTTTAAGCAAACTTTTAAGTTTGGCTAGAAAATCACTTGACACTGAGAACTTTTTTGAATTGCTCTTGAAAATTAGTGTTTAATTGTTATACCAGGACCTAATAATAAACAAGTTAGTAAAATCATGCAATGCGTTGATTATGATACGCTTTCCAACATACCAGAAATTATTACTCAAGTTATGAGGATAATGGCTGTGGAATAAATCTCGCTCCTGTGTCCTGACCTTTGACCCCATTTCGATGATATTCAACAGAACCGGTTCAGTACACCTCAAGAATAACGTACTAAAGTTTTGTCACAATAGAAGCAGTTTTACGCAAGTTATGAGAATAATGGCTGTGGAATAAATCTTGCTTTTGTGCAATGACCTTTGACCCCATTTCGTTGATATTCAACAGAACCGGTTCACTATACCTCCGGAACAACATAACGTTTTGTCGCAATCGAAACATTCTTTGGTAAGTTATGATGCGCAAGGGCAATGGAATGAATCCCACTCCAGTATCCTGACCTTTGACCCCATTTCGCCCATTTTCAATAGGGTTCGTGCCCAGGTGGTTCCCTACCACATACTAAAATTTCATCGAAATCGAACCATATTTACGCATGTTATGACGCATAAAGGATATGAAATGGATCCCGCTTTTATGTCCTGACCTTTGACCCCATTCCACCCATTTTCAATAGGTTTCGTTCCCAGGTGGTTCCTTACCACATACCAAAATTTCATCGAAATCAAACCATTTTTACGCGAGTTATGACGCATTAAGGGCAATGGAATAAATCCCACTTTTATGCCCTGCCTGACCTTTGACCCCAATTGGCAAATTTTCAATAGGGTTCGTGCCCAGGTAGTTCCCTACCACATACTAAAATTTCCTCGAAATCGAACCATATTTACGCATGTTATGATGCATAAAGGCAATGCAATGGATCCTGCTCTTATGGCGTGACCTTTGACCCCACTTCACCCATTTTCAATAGGGTTCGTCCCCTGGTGGTCCCCTACCACATACTAAAATTTCATCGAAATCGAACCATATATACGCAAGTTATGACGCATAAGGGCAATTGAATGGATCCCGCTGTTATGACGTGACCTTTGACCCCACTTCACCCATTTTCAATAGGGTTCGTCGCCTGGTGGTCCCCTACCACATACTAAAATTTTATCGAAATCGAACCATTTTTACGAGAGTTATCGTGCCAACAGACAGACGGGTGGATGGACGGAAAAAGCTGGAGCATATACGCTTCTTCAACCTACGGTTGGAAAGCGTAAAAAATGAGATAATCTGCAGCTGTGGATTTTACTCATAGGAGAAACTGGTACACAAATCAAAAGCTATGGGGGTTCGTGATAAAACTTTGAACAATTTACTTTTTGGTAAACATCCCTCAAAAATTGTATGTCCAGTTTCCAAGAATATAAACTGTTTATACCAAGTCATTTGGAATATAATGGCCAATTTAGTGGGTAAAAATAAGACTTACTTCATGGCACATAACCTTGTTTTATTCAAAATAAGGGCCTTCAGCACGTACACACCTCTGCCAGCAAGTGACAAGTGCTTCAATGCCAGTCCGGAATTTGACTCCACAATTTCAGCCTCTTCTCGCTTTCTGAAGGTCCTCTCCTTGAGGCAATTGCTAAAATGCATGAACAGATGGAAATTGGTAAGTGCCAGGTCTGGCAAATGTGCTGGATGTGGGAAGCTTTCGAACCTCAGTTCGTGTAGTTTCTGTTTTGTCACATATTACACCTGTGGTCTTGCATTATATTATCATGGAGGGGGTAAGATCCTTCCTGTTCGCCAAAGATGGTTGTTTGGAACACAACTTCTGGTGCTTTCGGTCAATTTCTTCATAGTATGCAACTGAGGTAATTGCTTTCACCGGCATTCAAGAACCTGTAGTGTATGACACAGTGAACAGTCCACCACAGTGTCAGCAAAACCTTCTTTGGCATCAACCTTGGTTTAGGATGTTGTTTCAGTGGTTCACCATGGTTCAGCCACTGTCCAGATTGCTTACGATTGTCGTATAGCACCCACTTTTCATCACAGGTTGCAATGTGATCAAGTAGGGGCCTTTTTTTTTTTTTCAAATCAGAAGGTTACTGCACATCTCAAATCTGTTTGTGTGGGACCCACATATCAAGCTTCCTGACCTTACCAGTGTGGTGAAGTTGTTCAGAAATGGTTGACACCAACACATTGTACTGTTTGGCAAGTTCTCTTACTGTGATGTGAGGATTTGCCTCTACATTTGTCTTCAGTGTTGTTATCAATGACTGAATGTCGTCCTTGGTCCTCCTCATCTTGTATGCTTGTATCACTGGAATGAAACTTTTCAAACCACCAACAAACAGTGTGTTCAGATGTTGCTGTCTCATCCCGTGCCTCAACCACATTACTGTAGGTTTGTGCCGCATTACGACCAAGTTTGAACTCGCGAAGCAGAATCACCCGCAACTCACTCCTTCCTAACATTTACAGACTACTCTCGCACAAGTAGCAATGACTGCAACTCAACCTATTATGGCGTGTATGTGGCAACTGAGTCGCCCTTCAACTTGCACAAATGGCACTGCAAGAAGGTTGGTCTTGCAAGCATTGCGGGCATTTCACATTGCATAACATAAAAGATGCACTAAGAAAAGTATATGTGCTAAATCATTAAGAAATCCAAGACAAACTCTAGGAATACTAAGCTTAAAACTCATGTTCTTGTGAGAACAATGAAAAATTGAAAAATACAGTAGTGTCAGATCCCTCCAAGTTCAATCTGCCAACAAGGCCTTATGGAATCCAAATCTCTCAAACGGGCCTGACGTAGGTTCTTTTGAGTGCTGTCGAGTTAAACTCGATCGTTAAAGAAAACTGGAACGTGTAGTCAATAATTATTTCAGCTCACGACAATGAATAACTTCAATAACAAGTCCTTGGTTAGACAAAACAAAATTTAAAAGATGAAAAAATAAGTTCCATTCGATTGGCTATCTCCACATGCCAACAGGTTTCCAGCTAGCGAACACTTCACTATCTCACCGATATCCCAAAAGACCCTCCGCCACGTGGAATTGAGTCGTTCCGTCAAAAACTCCGGTCGATCTCTTATCACCGAAAACCCCCGAGAGGTCTAACCGACACCCCCCCCCCCTCCTATTTTCGCCTCTGGAAATCCTTTTGGTGTGGAGTTAGCCGTTCACCAGAAGTGGTGACCTTTGACCTAAACATCAGACCCCATTGACCAGGTCGAATTCAATGGATGCCGCTAGCCACATGCTTCATTCGGTTACATAACCCAGCTTACAAAGGAAAAGTACCTCGTGCGTTTGAATTTACATGACATTGCCTTGGAAATGAGAAATAATTACAGAAAATATTACTGCATGGAAATAATTAGTGGGGCCCGACTCAGTCACCATACACAGTGATTAGTTCTTTGCCCCCCCTCCCTTTTAATGTGGGGTTTAGCAACTGCCATGAATAACTCGATGGGCTGGTAGCAGTTGCCCATCCCTAATTTAAGGCCATTGATTCCAGAGAAGGGGAGAGTCGATGCTGTAAGACAAGCACAACATCCATATCACACCAGCATTTGAACCCTTACCCATCTCAGACGAGTGGTCATAGGCCAGCGATTAGACCACTGTGTTACCTGGGT